>OX457085.1:34093505-34483288 GCA_949752835.1 Empis stercorea | reverse complement strand
TGTCACCTAGCGCAATTAGCGCTGTATCGTCCGCAAATGTAGCTATTGCCACATTGTCTAAGTCCGGTATATCACTGGTCTATATTAAGTACAGTATTGGGCCAAGTATACTACCCTGTGGTACTCCTGCTTTTATTTGTCTTATTGTTGAATATTCATCGTCCTTCTTGATTCTAAAGAACCTTTGCGTTAGATATGATGTGATAAGTTCAACGTACTGTTTTGGAAACATTTGGTTCATCTTGTGAATCAATCCCTCATGCCAGACCTTGTCAAAAGCCTGCGCCACATCAAGAAAGATAGTGGAGCAGATTTTCTTCTCTTCTAGCGCTTTTTCAATTATGGTTGTTATTCTATGGATTTGTTCCGTTGTTGAATGTTTTTCTCTAAATCCAAATTGATGTTTCGGTATGATTCCTTTACTCTCGATTATTGGTTTTAATCTTAGCAGTAGTAATTTCTCAAAAACTTTCGATATTGTCGGCAGTAGTGAAATAGGTCTGTATGACTTTGCTTCCGTTGGTTCTTTTCCAGGCTTTTGCAGCATGATGATTTCAGCTACTTTCCATGAGCTAGGAACAAATCTGAGCTTCAGTACCGCATTAAAGATTTGCGTGAGTTTGCTCCAGGAGCTTTTCTAGCTTTGATTGATGATTTTATTACTAGCTCTGTTTCCCTTGTGCTGATGCTAGGAATGTCACTAACGTCAGTGTTATAATGATCCTCTATATCTTCTTGCGCTTCAATATCGTTTGGTTTGAATATCTGCTCTAGATGATCTGCAAATGTTTCTGCTCTTTCCTTGTTATTTCTGGCCCAATTCCGTTCTGTTTTTTGATTGGTCAGTGATGTGCTATTGGTCTTGTTATCTTTTTGGTTGCTTTCCATAATGAGTAATTTGTTTCTTTGGTGGCCGTTAGGTTACTCGTGTATTCGTTTATTGTCTCTTCTTTGTATTTCTGTATTGCTCTTTTTATTTGTTGGCATCTATTGTTCAACGTTGTCTTGTGCATAGGATCTCTTGTGTATTGCCATCTTCTGTCTATCCTTTTTTGCTTCACCATTTCTACTATTTCTCTAGGATAGTTTGTACATTTCTTTATTTTCTCATGTAGTGATGTGTTATTCCAAGTCGCTATCTGTATGATTTTGTTAAATTTTTCAGTTTCTTCCTCTATTTGCGCCTCGCTATTTATCTGGGTCCCAGTGTCTACGTTATTTTGAATTTACATTCTAAACGATTCCCAGTCCGTTGTGTTGTTTGTTCATGTAGGCTTGTTTAGTTTTCTTACAATTGTCTCGTTAAGCTTTAAGATTACTGGCGAGTGGTCCGCGTTCATGTCGTAATTGTTTTCAATGGTCATGTTATTGTCCGATACCTTTTTAAAAATGTAGAAATCTAACAAGTCCGGTTTTTTGTTTCTGCCTGTTGGCCAGTACGTCGGTTCTCCTGTCGATTTGAAGTTACATCCAGTCTTCGTTAGTGCTTTTCTAAGCTCTCTGCCTCTGGTTAAAGTTATTCTCGATCCCCAGTCCGTGTGTTTACCATCATAGTCTCCACCTAAGATAAATCTGTTTCCTAGTAGTCCGATTACTCTTTCAAAAGTTTGCTGTTCTATTTTCCCTCCCGGTGGACAGTAAAGTGCGCCGATATTGACGTGTTGTTTGGTGGATTCGAATTTTATTATTGTAAGTTGTTGTAGTTCGTCCGTTTGCATGAGGCCAACTTCATGATGTTTATAAATGTCCTTTACTAAGATTGCAGACCCGCCTCTAGCTCTATTGGATGGGTGATTTGTTCTGTATGTCTTGTAGTCTCTTATCTTTGTACTTGTTGTTGTTGATAAATGCGTTTCCGAGATAAGACATATGTCTATATCTTGTACCTTCAAAAATGTTTCCAGTTCTGTTTTTTTGTGGTTGATGCCATTGGCGTTCCATGTAGCTATTCTTAACTTCTTGTTATATGTTGTCCTTGTCATGTCGTTTTTCTTGGCGTGAATAACTTACCATGTCCAGATTCTAGCTTGGTTAGTCTTGTAGATATTTCATCCATCCTGTTTTGCATATTTTGCAGCATTAGTATTGTTGTATCTGCCTGTGTGTTTTGTTTTAGCTCTTCCGATTGTTTTTTATTTTTTTAATACGTGCAACTTGGGCGTATGGCATTCCTTTTGTTACTTTTAATGTTACAGTTGCTTTTTTGTTATCTGTTTCTGTAACTGTTTCCTTCGTTGTGTTTCTTCTTCTCTGTAGTTCCTTAGCATCCTCTGTAGCTAGCAGGGTGATCTTCTTGGCAATTCGCACATTTTGGTTTAGTCGATTTATCTTTTACGCATTGAGCTGTTAAATGATTACCTGCGGATTTTATACATATTGGCCCTCTTTGGCAGAATTTTTGAGTGTGTCCAAATCTCTGACACCTTTTACATTGCGGTATTGTTTTACTATTTCTCACTGCTACAATCTTAATTTTCATGTGCTGTATGAATTGAATTGCATATATTTTTTTGATATCTTCTGTGTTATCGAATGTTAACATAAATAATAGGAGTTTTATTGTGTTTATTTCTCCATTTTTAGGGCTTTTTTTTTTAAAAAAAAATCCCTTATGTTAACGCTTTTCTGTCCGTCCGTCTGTCCGATGTAAACAATAAAAAGCAGTAATTTCACATAGTTACTGTACACATAAGTTCATGATAGACCCACCAATAGAAAGCTTGATTTATTGAGAACCAGATGTAATTGATATAATTTAAAAATTCGGCCGGTAGACGGCGCTATTCACATTTTTCTAAAACATCTTTTTCCGAATAAAAATGTTATTTTATATAGTAAATGTGCACCAAAAATGAAGTTTGACCACTCGTTGGAAAGGTATTTAAGAGTAGAATACGATGTCAACAACCATATTTCAAATTTATACCGCTAGAGGCGCTGAATGGTAAAATATATAATATGTTAATGTTTAAAATGTGATTTCCAATAGTCAATAATTCCCAAAAATTAGGTTTAATGTCGCATATGAAAGGTAGTAAGTAGTAGTATAAAATCACAGTTGTTATAATTTTAGTTTCTGCCACTACAGGGTGCAACATAATACTCAAAATATGCAGTTACAGTAGATAATTTAAAAATAGCCCATGATTGTAAGACTACTGATCAGTAGTTCGGCTGCGCGGCATTTTTTCTCTCTTTTTTATATTTATTTGTAACCTCTATTATTTTGAAACCTCTTTCTGCTAACTCCAATTTAATATCTGTTGGGTTGCATGTAGGATGTAAATTTCTCACTATTACTTTTATTCACTGTTCACGTTACTTATAATTACTGGCGGAGGCTTGATGTTCCTTTCCACTTTCTCCTGCGTAACTATTTTCTCCTCTTTTGCATTTTCCTTGGATTGTGTGTTCATTACTTTATTGACCGTTTGTATTTCCGGTGATGATTCAGCTCTCCTTTTTTTGTTTGGTCTCCTAGTTTGAAGTATCCATTGTGTTTCAGCAGATGGTCTCACTGTGTTTTGCTCGTTTTCCTCATTTATAATTGTTTTATGTATGGTGACTTCTTTTTCTGTTATTTCCATTTTGTTGTTAGCGTTGCTTTGTTGGGTTTTGTTAGATTTCAAGATTGCCATTTCAGCTTTCAGTTCATCTATTTGTTCGCTCATTTTAGAAACTACTTCATTCAGTCGTTCATTTCTGTTATTTGCTTTTTGTAATTCCTAAATTAATACTTTTATTCTATTTGAGTTGTACTGATTTTCTTGCGAGCGTAATCGTGAGCTTGCACGTAAAGCTACGACTTTTTGCTTTTGAAGAGGTTTTTCTTGCGGCGGCGACCTAGCAATTCTACCTGATCTACCAAATGGATATATGGCTGAGGTAGCATTCTTCGGATCGTTATGGTCCTGACTGTTCTTATTATTATTTATCGTTGTGTATTCATTAACCAAATTCGTTCCATGTCTATTTCCAGATTTTCCCGCTGGCGACTTAGTGTTACTAGCATGGGGGTTCGTAACACCAAGACCGCCAGGAGCCGCGGCTACTACTCCTGACGTGTGAGTTGATATCCCAACTCGAGTTGAATTCATATTTGATTCCATTTTTCATCTTTTCACTAGTTTTGGTTTGGGGGTACTAGCAAACCTCACGTGGACTTGGTTATTGCGCCAAGTATTCGCATTCACCCTTTCTCGTTAGCCTTACTAATGTAAGTATCCAGGTGGCACGGCAGATAACTATGTTACCTACCTTCGAGGAGGTGAGAATAGGATTTGTTGGCAGTGCTGTAGATGTTAATTTCAGAAGGCTTTACCTAGGTTTTATCGGAGCAGATGTTAGTTACTCCGCCTAGGGCCAATACCAACCTTTGCCCCTATTTATAAATTAGATTCAAATTGATATTCAATTTTCATTTAATTTGAATTAAAAAAAAATATATATATTAAATAATATTATTATTGTTTATTAATTTAATAATAATTTAATAAACAATAATAATATTATTTAATATATATTAAATAATATAACAAAACAAGCATTAAATTAATGCTTAAGTTTTGTTATTATTATTTTGTCGATAAAACTTAAATTTTGTTGTAAACAAAAGTATTATTTATGATATAATCTTAAATATAATACTTCATTATCATTAATTAAAACATCAAATGAGAAAATTAAAAATATAAAAGACCAAGTTATATATATACATATTCAATCACTTTAATTTAACACTTGAAAGAATTATCAGCTGTTATTGTCAAATTGTTCTTATTCTACCAACCCAGCTAGCAAGTATTATATATTAGAATGCAGAACATTTCGTTATCGAGTCTAGGCTTAGATATGGAATTAAGCCAACATTCCGAAATCTGTATGGTATGTAAGAAAGTGGTTGAAAATGATGATTTGGGTGTGTGCTGCGAAGGGTTCTGTGGGAATTGGTCCTACTGCGCTTGTGTAAAAATATCTAAATCTAAACATGATAAAATTACACAACTAGGGGATGCAATAATGTGGATGTGTAAAGCGGATAAGTTAGAATTCAAGAATATAAAAATTCGTGAATCTAAATTCCAAGACAATCTGAACAAAACACAGAAAATCACAACTGACAAATTAGATGTAGTTTAAATAAATTAGAAACCTTTTATAACGAATTTAAAACGGAAATCTCACTATTAAAGAAACAAAAATATAGCTCTGTGGATGTTATTAGCGATCCGGTGTTGACTTCTCCGTTTTTGGTAGGTGGAAAAATTTCTAGTACTCCTGCTACTTCCAAGGGTGCTAAACCTAAGAAGAAAAATAAGTGCCAGAATAAGCAGCTTAATTTTGCCGCCACTAAAAACATTGAATTTGGAGATTCTGTGTCTGTTAATGCTGTACCAATATCTAAGGTTCCTGGAATTGGAGTTATTCTTAATGCTGCTGAGCCTACTGAAACTCTTGTTTCGAAAAATAAAATATTCAAGCCGATTGTTGGAATAGACTCTACTGTTGATTTTGCAGCGAGTGTTCGTAAACTAAAGTGGTTTCATATATCGCATCTAAAAACTTACATTTCAGTTGATCAGTTGGTTAGTTTTGTAACTACAAAACTGTAGCAAGAATATCGTCTCATGTCATCCACTCGTCAAAAAAGGATATGATATTTCATCACTTAATTTTATTTCTTTTAAATTAAGTATTCCGGAATATTTAATGGACCGTATTCTTACACCGACAATTTGGCCAAATGGTATACATGTAAAGGTTTTTGATTCAAAAAACCCGAAAACTCAAACGCGATTCCAGCAAGTTAGATAATATTTTACCATCTAACCCTGTTAGTGTTTGTTCGTCATTACATGTTAATTGCTCTAAAGATGATGGGTTACAACTTTATTTCCAAAACATTAATGGAATGGGAACTAAGCTGGACGAGTTTAAGTTATCGGTTCATGAAAATGAATATGATGTTATCTGTATTGTTGAAATATGGTTGTATCCTGACATTCTGACCTCTGAATTTCTTGATAACAGTCAATATAGTATCTTTCGCCGTGATAGATGTCAGAGTAAATCAGAAAGGGGTGGTGGAATACTGATTGCAGTAAAGTCATCCTTAACATCCACGCAGATTGACTTAACGCATACTGACGTTGAACAACTATGTGTTCTTTTGCTTTCATCTAATTTACACACATCAACTAAATTATACATATGTTTGTCATATATTCCACCTTCGTGCCCTATAGATATTTATCAAAAACATGTTGATAATTCTTCATATATTATTGACTATAATACCAACGATTTTAATACTAATTTTATCATATTGGGTGATTATAATTTACCTATAATTTACCATGTTAAATGGGAGTTCGATATTGATGAAAAATGTTTAATTCCTTTTGGATTATCTAAAGATGTGGAAAAAATTGTTATTGACACCTACCATGGAAATAATCTTAATAGCATTGCTAATAGCGTCAAATTAATAGCATTGCTAATTGGCATGGAATTGCTAATTGGCAAGGCTTAATAGCGTCAAATTAATAGCATTGCTAATTGGCATGGAAAATTTTTAGATTTAGTTTTTATTAACGATGATTTTAATTACTTAGTAAATTTTATTGAATATCCACTTGCTAAAACTGATTCTCATCATAAAGCTATATCTATTAATCTTGTTAAATATAACTTTTTTCCGAACTCTCTTTCAAGTTGTAACTCTTGTTATGTGTAAAAATACACATAACTATTATTTAAGAAAAATTCCGACATAAAACATAAAAAAATTGGTAATAAATACTTTATATGCAAAATTAAAAAGTTCAAAGTACAAATTGTAATAAATTATAAATATTTATTACGCAATAACTGTTTATTTCACAATATTAATTATTCAAATTAAAAAGTTCAAAGTACAAATTGTAATAAATTATAAATATTTATTACACAATAATTGTTTATTACAATATTAATTATATCGGTCAAAGTAAAATTAAGTAAAATTATTAAATATCGGTTAAAATAAAAAATGCATGGTCGACATTTTTGTCGAATAAGCAAAATTAAATTTAAATTAAAATATTCGATGACGAGATTTACTTAAAATAATTAATAATATATTGATTTGTATTTCTTACGCAATTTTGTTTAGTATAAAGAAATTTGTGTATAAAAGACATGGAATGAAAATGTAAAATTGTCATTATTATTCTGACTATTCTATTGATTAAGCCATTACTTTTTTTGAACAAGCGCTTGTTTTCAATAATTATAGTAATAAAGAATTAAAGATCAAGTTATTAAAATAACTAAATAAAATACGTTTTATTTGACAGTTATTAAAAGTTTTATTTTAAATTAATAAAAGGAATATTATTGAGACGATCAGGCCAGAAAGAAAATAAATTAAAGGTAATTATAAAATGAATTTATGTTAGAACATAACACTCTGATTATGAATTTAAATTTCTAAAAGCTAATTATTGTTCAATTTCTTCCATTATTTCATCCATTGATTGGGAACATGTACTTTCATGTGATAATTTAGAAACTGCTTATGTCAGATTCATGAAGGTTATTGATAGTACAATTAAGGATTTTATTCCGAAAGTGGAGAAAATTACTAATTCGGACCCTCCATGGTATAATAGAACTCTAAAAAGATAAATGTTAAAAATAAAGCTCATAAACGTTCTTTAAACTCTAACAATCAGTATTATAGAGATCGGTTTGTTCAGTTACGTAGAGAAAATGAATGCCTTCATCGCTTCCTTTATAAAAATTATTTATGTTCTATTGAAGACAACATCAAACAAAATAGTAAATCCTTTTGGGTTTATATAAAAAAAATCAGGAATTCGTCTAACTTGCCAAATCAAATGACTTATAATAATGCTTCATCTAATAACCTGCAAGATACTGTTGATCTTTTTGCTGATTACTTTAAATCAACTTACAATGATGATATCACTGCCTCGAACTTCTCACAGGTAAATTTATATCCTATTACTGACTTAGGTCAGTTAGTTATCAGTCAAAATGATGTAATTAATGCTATTAATCTTCTAGATAATAATCATATTCCTGATTCAGATAATATGTGTAATTTATTTGTAAAGAAATGTAGTGCTGCTTTGGCTGTGCCTTTAAGCATTATTTTCAGTACATCACTTAAAAGCGGTACTTTTATAGATAGATGGAAAATATCCTCTATAACTCCGATTTTTAAATCAGGTCCCAAACATATTATCGAAAATTATCGAGGCATTACAAAATTGTTGGTTATACCCAAATTATTTGAATCGATTGTGAAAAATAAAATTATTGATAATGTGAAAAACTCGATCAGTCCGTATCAACATGGCTTTATGGCTGGCAGGTCGACTAGTACTAATTTAATTCTATATGTTAATAAAATTAACAATTTTATAGAAAATGGATTTCAAGTTGATGCCATCTATACTGACTTCTCTAAAGCATTCGATAGAGTATCTATTAAAATATTAATTAAAAAATTATCAGATCTTGGTTTCCACTCTTCTTTACTGAATTGGTTAGAATCGTATTTGTCTAATAGATATCAATATGTCAAGATCGGAACTTTCAAATCAAAGATTTTTAAAGTATTATCTGGTGTCCCACAGGGAGCCATCTTGGTCCTTTATTATTTATTCTTATGATCAATGATCTTCCTCTTTTCCTACGTTTTTGTTACATTCTGTTATATGCCGATGATCTCAAATTGTTTGCCAAAATTAGCTCTATTGAGGATTGTTATAAACTACAGTCTGATATTGATATTCTTCTCAATTGGTGTAAATCGAATGATTTACACTAAATATTTCAAAATGTGCAGTAATTTCCTTTTATCGTAGCAAAAATCCCATTTTATTCAAATATTTGCTCAGTTCAACATCTCTTATCAGAGTTGTTAAAATAAAAGATTTAGGAATTTTACTAGATACTAAATTATCATTTTCTTTGCATTTTGATTATATATGTTTAAAAGCTTTCTCTATGCTAGGATTTCTGAAAAGAAAATCCACTTCATTTAATGATATTGGAACAATTAAAATTCTTTATTTCTCCCTAGTAAGAAGTATTCTGGAGTATGGAAGTTCAATATGGGCCCCAAATTATCAGAACCATATCGATAGAATAGAAAGATTGCAAAAATCTTTTTCACGATATGCATTAAGGAAATATGGTTTCAATTCCGAATGCTTGCCATCATATAAAAGAAGATGCAAGCCTCTTGGTTTAGAGCTTCTATCTAACAGAAGGAAGATCTCATGTACCATGATGGTGCATGATGTTCTGAATTCCAGAATTCACTGTTCTGAATTATTAAGCCTTATACAAATAAATGTACCATCTAGAAATGTTCTTTCTAATCGTTTATTGTACGTTCCCTTTCATAGGACTAATTATAGTTGTACTGAACCTCTCACTAATTGTATAAATTGTATAAATCTTTCTAATAATGTAACCTCTTTGTTCGACTTCCATCTTGAAAGAGAGTTTTTCTTAAATAATTTAAAAAATCAATATTGTAATGTTGAAATTAGTTAAAATACTAGTTAATTTGTTATTAATTTTTGGTTAATTTGTTATTATATATTTTTTTAAAAGCAAAATTATTTTTAACTATATTATATTAAAATAATCTTTTTTTTTATATATATATATATATATAATATATTTACAAATATGTAATTAATAAAAAAATAATTCACATAGTCTGTAAATTAATTAGTAGACCGAAATAAATAAACAATTTTTTAAGCAATTTTGAAAGCACTGGCAATAAAGAAATTGGTCTATACGAACTGGCAAGGTTATGTGGTTTGCCTGGCTTTACCAGCATTATGACCTCTGCAACCTTCCAGGATCCTGGCACATGTCTTAACCTAAAAGAAGCGTTGATTAAGTAAGTAAGCAAAAGAAGATCACCTAACTTCGACTTGTATGAAAAGCAAAGAGATAATAACAAATCTTTTGGAAGATTTGTTATTATCCCAGGTGTGATCATATCGAAACCTGGTGATTTTTTTTTGTTAAAGCTGTTTTTGATCTCTTTTGCAACTTCCTGAGGTGAGACTAATAGTATACTATAACTTGCTACTTCATCCAGTTCACCAGTTCACTAAACGTTTGAACATTGTTGTAGCGGCATCAGGTCTGAAATTAGATTAAACAAACCTCCTCCCTCATTACACTGCAACAATTTATTTAATTCTAAATCGCAATACTAACTACAAAAGCACTTATTCTAAAGTTACTACTAAAGACTAACTACTGGAGGAGCCAATAAAGCAATCAGTACTACTTAGACTGCTAAGGTGGTGATTAGCAGTTAGAAAGGTTTGGTTAAACCGGGAGGTCCAGAAAAGCGGCCACTTTGGTGGGTTGTGACCATAGGTCTAGCGCTACAAGGTCTGTTGGATTGGCAGAACAGTTGAAGATGTGGTTTGTGACGTGAGGGCCTTGGCTGCATTCCGGGCATATATCAGTGGCGTCAGGGATGATACGTGCTTTGTAGCTCTGGAGCAGGTTGCAAAACCCTGACCGGAGTTGTGCCAGTGTAGTTCTGGTTTCTCTGGGCAAAGTTTTTTCACTTGCATCGACAGGCGGCGGTCTTGTACCAAGTACCCTGTTTATTTTGGATGAACCAACTGCCAGTGATACTGTGTCCGTATGTATGGTTCTAAAGGCCGACCTTACCGACGTGGTATTCCAGGTAGGTGGAATTACTGGAGTTACGTTGTCGTTGAAGGTTCTAATATCACGACGGATACTGCGTGGGGGCAATTCATTAACTGCGACATCATGGACTGGATGGCATGGGTTGTGGCAGGCCAACAAGAATTGTTTTGACAACATCTCATTGTGTGGCCTGACAGGCAACATTTTTGTTTCATTGTGCAGGTGGTCAGTGCACGAGATAGAGTGACATCCAGTTGCGATGCGCAATGCCGTGTTTTGCCTCGTCTGGAGGTTATTCCATTATTCCGTCCGCAATAGTTGTTGTAATTTCGGTTAGCGCTGTGTGGTGGTACTGCGGTGCTTCCTAAAACCGTGTTGATGTGATGCAAGAGCAAAATGTTGCTGCAATTGGGGTAGTAGGAGCGTCTCCATTGTTTTGGCTACGGGTGACAACAGCGAAATAGGCCTATACGAAGAACCTTCCCCTGCGGGTTTCCCAGGTTTTAGAATGGGAATAATCCTCGCAGCTTTTCAAATATTTGGAATGGTGTTGTTATTTAGGTTAAGGTTTATAATCTTCGCAAGGTGTTCTAGTCCTATAGGATTGAGCTTTTTCAGCATGATTTCTTACTGCTGTCAAACTGGCGGTCATTAAACGTGATTGCCAATTTATTTTGCGCCTGTCGCTTGCTTGATAGACCACTGATGGTGGACCAGAGTTTTTTGGAGCCGGGTGAGCAGTTTTCGAGGTGACTCAACCACTTGGACCGCCGGTGTTCGGCTACCAGTTTGTGGATGTCCTGTGTGAGTTGAGATATGCGGGCATCACCCGGGTCCGTAGCTCTGAGGTGGTCTCTTTGTTCGGCTAGGCGTGAAGCTTCAGGTGGAAAATCGGGAATCACTTTTTTAATTCGGCCCATAGGTATAAATCTTTTGGCAGCAGTAATGATTGCGTTGCGGAAGATCTTCTCACCAGTGATCGAGCTGTTTGGTTCCGACTCAGAACCGAGTTTGTCATCTACGAATTTCGCGAACTCAGGCCAATTGGCTTTATTATGGTTCAAGTAAGTTCGCTGTTCGGAGACGACAAAGTTATCAGGTTCCTCTATAGTGAGTATTATAGGAATGTGGTCGGAACTTAGCGCAGGTTCTGCTCGCCATGACACTTTGCTTAAAAGCGCAGTACTCACAAGTGTGATGTCAGGCGAGCTAGAACAAGTGGGTGTTATTCTGGTAGGAAAATCTTCGTTGATGGTAATGAGAGTCCTCAATTTGTTCGACGAGGCTGTTGCCACGATTGTCGTCAGATATGGCAGAGTACCAGAGTTGGTGGTGAGCATTGAAGTCACCCATAATGATGGTATTCTGTCCCAGTAGGATGTTTTGAAGTGTTGGTTGGTAGTTTGTACCAACACTGTTTACTGGTGGTATGTAAACATTGGTGAGTGTTAACTCAACATCCCCAGGTCTAACTGCAATACTCATCGTCTCAAGATGAGGATCGGAAGTCGATCTAGTGTCTCTTAGGGGTCTAAAAGACACATCTTGTTGGAGGATGAATGCCAATCCCCCACCTCTGTCGGTTCGGTCACAACGGATGATGTGGTAACCGTCAAAGGACGACAGTGAGCATGAGCAAGGTATTTTAGTTTCTTGTATGGCAGCAATTAGAATGTCATTACGGAACATGTAGTTCGTAATTTCCCTTATTTTGTTTCTAAGACCATTACAGTTCCATTGAAGGATTTTAAACGGTTTAACTGAATGGCCTGTGGGAATGACATGTTGTTGTTGAGCGGGTGGAATGCTCGATTGGACCAATAAAGGTGGTGAAGTGGTCCGATCTGAAAATGCTGCCATATTAGGGCTGTTACTGGGGGCCAGGTCTACTGACGACGTAGCACTATTATCGCTATCCTCGTCTGAAACTGATCTGCGAGCACAGCAACTACCTATGAATGTTGAGGTATAGTCGCTAGTGCTTCGTAGATCAGTACACTGCCTTAGGTGACACCAGTTATTACAACTGCTGCAGCGTACTGAAGCTACTGTTTTCCGTATAGGAAGATTGCAGACCGAGCATAGCCAGATTCTGGGTCCCGGGTTTAACTCAATTCCGGCTCTTAAAAGTAGTTCTTTGAGCAGATTGGCCGGGAGAATCTGCCCGAGCAGAGGAAAAAATAAAAAGAAACAATGCCTGAAAGAGAAAACTTAAATAATCCAATCTCAAACCTGTTTCCGGATTGACGATCCTTGGCCTGGGGTCCAACAGATGTTGTGTGCCAGGGTCTCTCCGGTACGTAGAACCGATCGCCTTGGGAGAGGGTGATACTTGTGCTAGTGTTTGGTGCAAAGGGTGATACTTGTGCTAGTGTTTGGTGCTTTTTGAATAATATTTGTAAATTTTTCTACTTCTATATCTAATTGTTCGTTACGTCTTAGATCTATTTTTAAATCGATCATGTTTTCGAGGTCGGATCTAAATCCATCCCAGTTAGTAGTTTTATTTGATAACTTCGGTGTGCTTTGTTTTAAATTTATGTTTTTATGCAGAGTGATCCGAATTAAGGTCAAAATTATCTTCTACGGTGATATAGTTTGTTGGCCAGTAAGTAGGGCCTCCTGATGAGTGATAGTTGCAGTTATGTTCTTCAATTGCTGATTTTAATTCCTTACCCTTAGTTGTAGTTAATCTGCATCCCCAATCCGCATTCTTTGCATTTAAATCTCCTCCAATAATGAATCTTTCTCCTAATTTATGTAATATATTTAGATAATTTATTTTTTTCAAATTATATCTTGGTGGAATATAAACTGCACCTACGCCGAGATTTTGATTAAGCGAATTTATCACCACTATCGTGAGTTGACAATCCGAACTTTGTATACTGATATCTGTATAATGTCTTATCTTTTCTTTTATGCAAATTGCGTCTCTTGCCTGATTATCTGGGTGTATCGTATGATATATACTGTATCCTTTTAATTTGAAGTACATATGACTTGTCATGTGTGTTTCAGATAACAAACATATATTAATGTTTTGAGTAATTAAAAATGTTTCTAACTCCTGGATTTTGTTTTTTATGCCATTGACGTTCCAGGTGGCAATCCTCAGATTATTTTTTGACATTAATACTTGTTTTGATGAGATGAACTAGGAATCACTTTTTCCAGCCTGTCCAATCTATATACGAGTGTATTAACTAGTTCATAGATATTTGATAGCAGCGCTGACTGGTTTGTTTGATGATTTTCATAATTGTTCGTTAAAATGTTTTTGTTACTTACTACTTGAGCATAAGAGATTTCTTTTGTTGCTGGTTGAGAGCGTATATACCTAGAATAGTTTATTTCCTCTTTTTTGGCAGTTGTTTTTTCGTTCCTTCTTTTTTGGAGTTCTTTTGCAACGATACATCCTCTATAGCTAACAGGGTGATCATTTCCACAGTTGAAGCATTTTGGAGGTAAGTCTTTGCTTTTCATACAAATCGAAGTTAGGTGATTGCCAGCACATTTAACACAAATTGGTACTCTCTGACAATATTTCTGAGTGTGACCAAATCTTTGACACCTTTTACATTGTGGTATTAGTTTGTTACTTTTGACTGCTTCAATTTTCACTTTCATTTGGTTTAAGTACTTTATTTCATATATATTTTTTATGTTTTCTGTATTATCAAAAGTTAACATGAAAAGAGGTAAGTTAGTTTTATATTCTTTATCATTAACTTTTTTATATATTTGTTTTCAATTGATAAAATTTTGAATTTTTTTTCTAATAATTCGTTTTTTATGTCTTCTGTATCACAGCTAGGATGGAGGTTTCTCGCCATAACTCTAATTGGCCTTGACTGTTTGCTTTCATATGAATGCCATTCCAACTTGGATTTGTTTGCGAACTTTGTTAGCTCTCTGTAATCAGTGTCGGAGTGCACATTTATTTTAATTTGGTTGTTGTTTAACATAGTCGCAGTATGATTAAGTATTTTGGATTTTAGGAGGTTGTTGATTTCAGCATAGTTGTTTATGTTACTAAGAATCACTGGAGATGGTCTAGGTTCCCTTTTACCAGTATTATTTGTAATTTCGGTGTTTGTTTTTGTTGATTTCTCACTGTAGGCTGATGATAATGGAGTATCACTATTTTCTATTATTGATTTAACTGCCTTATTGTCACCACCTGTATTTGATAGTAATTGAAATCTATTAGATGAATTTACTTGCTTTTGAAAATCGAATAGTGTTGTTGTGTTGTTATTATTATTTTTAGATGTTGTATACTTTTTATCGTTTACTGGAGTTAATTTACCAGATGTGCTAGTGCGATTTTTTGATTTAACACTTCCTATTTTTGGTAATCATCAATTCAGTTTCTTTAGCCACTACGATAGGTTTCTGAACTGTAGGAGTTAGACTCATTTTTTCATTTGCTGGATGAGATATGGTGTTATTGCCTATTTTTTCTATTATATATTTAAGTTCTAGGATTTCTCGCCTAGCTTCCTTTAATCCATTTTCAAGTTTTGAAATTTTTATTTTTTCTAGCTTATATGGATTGAATTTCTGATATGTTGATATCTTGATTTTGAATTTCTGATATGTTGCTTTCAGATGCCATTTTTATTCTTTTTGTAGGCTTGCTGGGACTTTTAGAAGTTATTAGATCGATTATTGAACGTTGATGAATATTGTACAGCGATTCCGTGGAAGATAGATTATTTTCTTCTAGATTAGAAGTCGATGATGATTTACCTAGAACTGGTGAACGTGGTGTTCTTTTATTACTTTTAAAACGGATCTCTATTTTGTTTTTTTTCTAGTAGTTTTAACCAACACCATGGCCTGGGGTGTCACCATGGGTGCTGGTGAATTTACCACTGGCGACCCAGTTGATGTATCAGTAACATCAACCAGGCCCTCGCCGTTAGTCGTGGTATCTAACGACTTTTTGGCATATATCCCTGCCGAATTGCTTACAGACGCTTCCTGGATTTGATTCGCACTCAATACTTGGCCAGATATCTAATCTGTTGCCCGGGAGTATTCTAAATAGCTATTGTGTTACAAGAAAACTTCGCCGGCTACTGCCGTTCTGTCCCTACAGCATTAACACTCAGCGTCGGCATAAGCCGTCGTGTCCCTGTAGATCAATTTGTTTTTGTCGACATATGCCGCTTTGTCCGTCAACGTGTTAAGGAAAAAAAAAATATAGACGAAGGGAAAAATAAGTATGAGGTAGAAAGGGTAAAGAAATACATATTTCTGGTTATTTTGATCTATTTTAACAAAAATTTAGGAACTCGTATTTGGAATCTTATACCAATTTCTTTTCAGACACACTTTCTTTCACTTTCTTACACCCTCCATGGTGTAGAAAATTTTTGCGTTCTTTTGACTACACTTTCTGCACCTTTTTTACATCAGCGCCAAGAAAAAGTGTACACTTTTCTAGTTCAAATTTGAAGGTGTAGAAAGTGGAGATGTAATTAATTTTTTTTTTTTTGACTTTTTAAGGTGGAAATATATACTAGTAAGGGTGTGTGCCAAACAGTTTAAATTTTAAATTTTGACACAAAAAATTAAATTTTTTTTGCTGGTGAGTTTTTTTAATATTTACTATCAATTTAGCTGTGCCAATTGGTTTAATTTTTAAAAAAATATGGATGAAATCTTTTTTTTGCTCTAATTTTTTTAAAAAAATTTAAAAATTTTTTTTTAATTTTTTTAAAAATAAAATTATAAATATGTACGAGCCCTATCTCATATGTATTGATCCATTACAATACTTTATAATTGATATAACATTTTTTTTAATCCTTTTTTATTATTATTAATATTTCTTTAATTTCTTGCAAAAAAATAAATTTATTTTTATTAATAATTCTAGTATAAAACATTAAAAAAAATCATAAAATATTGGAATGTATCAATACATATGAGATAGGGCTCGTAAATAAAAAATCTGATATATGAATATTAAATAAATCAAAATTTAATCTGAAGTGTCAAATTTAACGAGGTCTGGAAGGTCGTTAAATTTTGACTTTCTATATTCACCACTCTAGTGTCATAATTTAATTTCATCAGTCATAATTTAATTTTAAACTACAAATTTAAACCCTTTGGCACACAGCCTTAATAATGTTTTAATCACAAATTATGAAAAAAAGTATAACAATTTAAAATTATAAAGAATTTTGTCATGGTGTAATAAAGTATCTTTTTTTCATACTTATCACTTTCCTACACCACAGATTTTTGACAGTTCCCACCATGGTGTGGTGTGTAGAAAAAAAATTTCTGAAAAGAAATTGGTATTATATTTATTTTCAACTTTGTTTTGGAAAAGAATAATATACTTTATATGAAGCAAACATTTGACCTGTTTTGTGAAAATTTAATATTTTTCAAATTTCAATTTTGAATTTTGAATTTTTTTTTTTGGATAAAGATCAACGAACTTGCGATCGTAGTAAAATTATGAATGATTAATTTTATATCAAATAATTATCAATGATTAATTTTATATCAAATATTGACAATAATTGTATAATGATTTTTTGTTTAATATTATTCCACTATTATTTTGTCTACGTATTTAGTTTTTTAGCGCACTCATATATGGATTAATAATGTAGCATGCTATTTTGTAATTTATGTTAGTAGAAATAAATAAAAATATAAGGCAAAATTCACTTTGTGATTCCATATAATTTTTATAAAATATGTAGCATAAATAGTATTTATATGTAAATAAAACCTTTGTAAAAAAAAATCCTGCGAATATTTTATAATTTTCAACTAGATAAATACATATAATTTGTAATACATAATAATTTTTAATCATTACATTTACATAATGTATTTTTAAAAAGAAGTTAATAAGACAAAATAATTATTAAAAAATACAATAAAGGGAAAGTAAAAACAAAACAATTTTCCACATCACCCAAGAGGTAGTTTTATTCAGATGCTGCGTAATCACAATTGTTTAGTTTTTTTATTAATAAATATTTGTTTAATCTAATTATATATTATGGTAATATTCCTATTGGGGAAACCATACCAAAAAGGTTTGTTAACTACTCATATTTGGCGACCTAATGTTTTCAGATTTTTAAGTCTTTTTTTTTGCACATCTTAATATTATATAGGCTTTGGTATTACCTCTATAATTTTTTCAGTATTCCACTTTTTTAGCACACGTTTTTAAAAAAAAATTTACTTTAAAACTAGAAAGAAACATTTATTTTTCCCATTTCGGCTGGAACAAAATACATTGTATTGATCAACTGCGTCCGCACCAAAGAAACAAAACAAAAATGTTTTTGTAATGTTTCTACAACATTTCTGAAATTTTGGACATGTTTAGGCTTGTCAGCAACAAAGAAACAAAACAAAAATGTTTTCGAAATGTTTTTGGAACGTTTTAGAAATGTTTATGAAATATTTCAAAAACATTTCGAAAACATTTTTGTTTTGTTTCTTTGGTGTGGACGCAGTTGATCAGCGTTTACATTGTATATTGTTTCTAAAGGCTTGTCCGCACCAAAGAAACATTTACAAAAACATCGTTTTTTAAACATTTATAGAAACATTTATAAATAAATCTAGTTTTCCAATGTTAAAATCTAAATGAAATTAAATGTTTTGTAAATGTTTTCGAAGCACGAGAAATGTTTTGTAAACATCTAAAAAATGTTTCCAAATAATAATAAATGTTTTAAAAACTATTCAATGCCCATTTCATGTTTTTTTTGTTTCCCATAAATTCAGTATGTAAAAATGGTTCAACCGAATGATACCACACTTTCTGCTGCATGCTATGTAGTTATGTAGTTAAAAAGAATAGAAAATGTTGGCAGAGTAAGAATTCTGAAAGTAGAGGCATTTACAGTGGAGTAAATCTTTTAAATTATCTGAAAGTGGACAGTCTGAGTGGTTTTAGAAATTTTACAAGAATTTCTACCAGTGATTTCGAATATCTTGTTTGTGTAATTGGGCCCAAAATTCGAAGACAAAATACTAATTATACCAAGCTTGCATATGTGTTACTGAGCGATTAGCTATCACTCTTCGCTTTTTGGCTACAGGAGATTCATATCACTCTTTGATGTATTAGCAACTTGTCCGCAAGTGAATGAATCCACCATTTTTTTTAGTGAATGCAACTTTTTAATTATTTCTTCTCATGACATTTTTAGAGCTGTGGCAATTTCCAAAATAGCTTCATTTTTTTATTTTTTTTTATAATGTTCTTGGGTTGGATCCCATAATACACTTTTATTTTGATAAAGTTGTATTAACTCTAAAATTTTGTCATTATTCCATATTTTAGCCATGCTTGTACTTTAAAAGTATAACGAAACATTTATTTTTTCCCATTTCATATGGAACATTTGGAAAACGTGTCTTAGAAACAATATACAATGTAAACTTTGATCAACTGCGTCTACACCAAAGAAACAACACAAAAATGTTTTGGAAATGTTTTTGAAACGTTTCTAAAACCTTTCTAAAATTTCGGAAAAGTTTTGTAAACATTTCCCAAATGTTACTAAAACATTTCAGAAATGTATTAGAAACGTTCCAAAAACATTTTTGTTTTGTTTCTTTGGTGCGGAGGCTTTTTAGGGAAATGTTTATAAAACTTTTCCGAAATTTTAGAAATGTTTTAGAACCTTTTTTACCAAAAAATATTTCAAAACATCAAAATTTTAAAATTATTATTTTAAGCCATTTGTAATTTTAAAATTTTTATGTATATATTTTCAGCCATTTGTAATTTTAAAATTTTTTTGTTTACATATAATGGCCGCGTCAATAGAAATTAAAAAAGTGCAATGAGATTTGTTGTACAAAGTTGTTCCAAATGGCCATTTAAATTAATTTTTGTTGTGTAATTTTCTATGCTAAAGTGTGCGTGTCTTTCTGCTGCATGCTATGTAGTTATGTAGTTGTTCTGAAAAGTCAATAAACAAAGCTATTATTCGATTATTTTGGTGTGGGAAATGGGATGTTTTGCGATAGTTTAACAGCAATTGTATAATTTGTAATATAAATTGTACTATTCTTTTTTGACATTATAATAGCCTGAAAAATAGTTTGTTGATATTAAATACGTAAATGGTCTCCTGAATATAAATTGCATCTTAGAGTATAGTATAACAGATGCTATGCTATAATATATACTTTTTTCTTAGAGTATATATCAGGATATACCAAAAACATGCTATAACAAATATTATGTGTGGAACGTTTTTGTGGAGGAAAGGGGGAATATTTTATAGTGAAGGCTTCAGATTTATAGCGGCCAGCGAAAAAACCTTTTAACATCGTTAAACGTTAATAAATTATAGATATTATTGACGTGCCCTATTAACATTTCTTCTACGTTAACGTTCTAAATAATATAGTAAAATAACGTTTGTTAAACATTTTGAAATAATATTTTCTTAGCGTTCCATTATCGTTACGAACTGCATATTTATAATACGAGCAATTACATATATATGCGGTTTTAACATATATTTATATGAAATTTATTTTAATTAAGAGTTAAAGAATAGAATGTCCTTTGTATAAACAAATATTAATTTATTTAATAATAATTATCATATACAGGAAAAGTTTAGTTTTTTTTTAAATTAAGTTTAGATGAATTAAGTTTTAATAGAGCATATGCTGATCTTTTACAATTACATAATAAAATAATTATTTTGATGTTAAATTTAATTTTAAAAATATCAGCTTTTAAATAATAGTTGATTTAAGTTTATTTTTTTTAAATCTTTCAATTTTTCCCTGCATAAAATTGATAAATTTTATAAGATAAAGATAAATTTAGTATACGGTATATAATAATATAGTATATTGATTGGAATCAGTTATATTATTTCCTTTCCAAGTTTCTAAAAACGAGATTTTTTAGTTTATTATTAAAAAATTATTGCTGGAAAAAAATTTTTTTAACCAAAGGTAATTTTATTTAAAGTTTATTTTATTTTTTCAAAGACGAATTATTGTCTACATCATCTATATTTTCTGTTAAAATTACTTTTATTGATTCCACTAATCACCGAAAATATCGTTTTGATACACCAAAAATCAAATTCCCTGTACTTAATTTCAACAACCATCAATTATCTAAAAACCTTTTATAAAAATCATATACTATTTTTTTCCTAAATTTGTTTTTTCATATAGTATATGAAAGTTTAAAAGAGCTATCTTCTACAAATTTTTATTATAATAAAATTTTTTCAGTCATGCTCAGTCATACCATACCGTTTTTAGGGCTTTTTTTAAAAAAAATCCGTTAAGTTAACGCTTTTCTGTCCTGTCCCATGTAAACAATAAAAACCAGTTATTTCACATAGTTAGTGTACACACAATTTTATGATAGACTCACCAATAGAAAACTTGATTTATTGAGAAGATGTAATTGATAGAATTTTAAAATTAGGCCGGTAGGTGTTTTATTCTCAAAAAGGTGTTTGCCAAAACACGTTTTTGCGAATAAAACTGTAATTTTATCTAGTAAATGTGCATAGTAAAATGTGCATAGTAACCGTATTTCAAATTTCTACCGCTAGAGGCGCTGAATACTAAAATATATAAATGTTAATTTTTAAAATGTGATTTCCAATAGTAAATAATCCCCAAAAATTAGGTTTAATGTCGCATCTGAAAGATAGTAAGTAGTAGTATAAGACGACATTTGTTGTAATTTTAATTTCTGCCAATAGAGGGCGTAACATATAATTATAATGTTTTTTTAAAAATGTTATTTGACTTGGTGAATCTTTACCAAAAATGAAGGAAAAGCAAGCACAGGGGAAGTAATCTAAAGTAAAACAAATCAGACACTCCCATAGTATGAATTTTTGCCGCTAATCTGAATTTGTGCCGCATACAAGTAAAAAACTTGTAATTTAATATAGTAACTGTGCACCAAAAATGAAGTCTGACTACTTGTTGGTAAGGTAATTAAAAGTAGAATACGGTGCCGGTAACCGTATTTTAAATTTCTACCGCTAGATGCGCTGAATTAATTATAATAAAAGTAAGTAGTAGTATAAAATCACAGTTGTTATAATTTAAATTTCTGCGACATACATTTACAGTAGTTAAATTTTAAAAAAGCCCATAATTATAAAACTACTAATCAGTAGTTCGGTTGCGCGGATTTTTTTTTAAAGTAAAATTATATATTTTATAATACGATGTATTTCTTTCTTTTTCATACAAATAGAACTATATACATCGTTAATTTAGTGTATCACTTCTAAGTTCTTTTTAACATTAATGTTTTTTCTGGATTTATTAAAATATATTAATTTAATTCATAGTTATTTATCATTTTATTCATTTTTACAGTTCTAAAAAACGGAAGACAATTAATAGAAAATTTCAATCAAAAAGACTTATAATTCAAACTAATGACGATACCATATCACATGGTGGATGGGAAAAAGTTACAAATGTTACTGATATTTGTGGTCCTATTGCTATTGAATTCGGAAAAAATATATATATTAAAGCTCTAGACAATGGGTTGTTTACTTTAGGAGATTCCCACAAGGAAAGTGACGGTCCTGCTCCTGAAGAAATTTTCACATCATTTCAAATTAACGGAAATAAACTAGCATTCAAATCTGGGTACGGAAAATACTTAAAGGTTGAAAAAGATGGATTAATAACAGGAAGATCCGAAGCTGTAGGAAACAAGGAACAGTGGGACCCAATTTTTCATGTACGTATTTGCTTATTTTCGTTCTTAAATAATAAATATTAATGTAGTTCGTGAAACTTGTAGGAAGACAAAACCGCATTATTGGCTGAAAATGGAAATTTTATGACAATTGATCCAACAAAAGGGAATTGTATAGCGTTGCGGAGCACAATTGAATCTATCGATCCTTTGATAATACGTTCTTATGCATCAACGGCTGATAAAGAAACTGGTGGAATAGAGACTGAAGAAAAAGGTGACCTAAATCAGGTGGAAGTAAATTATGTGTAAGCATGGTATTTCATTTATCAGATCAATAATATGATTAGATTTGATTATAATTAAGATATATGCCATATATGTACTGGTACAGAGTTCATATAGTTTGTGTCCATGTCAAGTACAACTTAAGCGGCATCATAACATATTCAACAATGCCCACGATTTGGCCCTATCAAAGCATATACCCAACTAATACGGAATAACTTTTTAGTTGGATGATCCTTTACCGACGATTCTATATGGTCGTAAATATTGAAAAAACACGGTTGCGTAAGAGAAAGTTTAAATATATCGTTGTCACGATCATTATTCGACGTTTAATTTTAGAAGTCGCCATAGAGTTTCCTTAAGATCTATTGTTGTATTTAATGACATTTTTACAACTTTTTAGTTGTACAAGAGACCAGTACCCAACTTACTACATTTCTTAGTTATTTTCACGACCATAATAATATTGGAGCAACAATTTCGTAGTATTTTGTTATACGGGCAAAGCAAATGTCATATTTTGAATGAAATATGATATTTTCTGAAAATTATGGATTTGGGCTGTGGCCCAATGGGCCATTTTAATTATTTTCCGTGCCCAGATTTGAATGCTGTCTGTGACCGAATGCTGTGGCCCATTTGAAATCCATTTCTCCGGTACGGCCCTTATTAAAAATTGGGTGTTTTCAATGGTTTGCACAATATTAAACATTTTTATTTAACAAACGCGCGATATTAGCTGTGTTTTATTGTAGACATATATAATTATATCGCCAACAGAGAGTAATTTTTACACGGAAAACAACAACAATTTGCAATTGAGCTCATTAATTAGCTCAATTAACGAGCTCATTTTATCGCCAACAAATTGTTGTTCAATTTGTCACTTCAATTTGCGTATTTTTAATTATTAGATTATTTTTAATTTTCGTATTTTTCACAATGAAAATGGATGTCAAAAATACGAAAATTTGATTATTTGAATACATGTTTTTAAATACGCAAATTTGCGTATTATTTGGTGTTTCTTATTTAAATCTGTAAATCGACTAGATTTTTTAAAATCTGAAATCAGATTAAGCTGTCTAGTGAAATAAGAAACAGTCGGTTTTTTTATATAACAAAACACCACAATGTTGCCGGGTAAAATGAAAATATTGGTCGGTAAATCTGGATACGAAATTATTTTTCAATTTAAACAACAATAACATTACTTTTTTTCATTAAATATTACTTTTTATAATATTTATTGTTATTAATTAAAATGTAAATAATTAAAAATAATAGTTTAAAAAAATTATTGAAAAATAAAAAAAATCAAGCACAAATTTAGCCACACAATAATAAATCTGAAAAATCTGCAAAAATTCTCCGATCAAAGAAATCAATCTAATCTGAAATTGAAATAAGAAACAGCCATCAGATTGATCAGATTGATCTGAGCAGAAATGAGAAACAGTTTCAGATTAATAAGATTGATTAGATCGATCTGAGCGTAAATAAGAAACACACCTATTGACCGCCATGATTAATTTTGATATCTAGATTACGAAAAATAAATTTTAGATTATTTGGAAGTTATTATTGTTTGTGAATTTTAAAATTTTAAATTTTTGAAATGTTTTTTGTCGATTTTGTATTTTAAAATAAACATGAATAATCAAAATTAAAGGATTAGAAATACGCAAATTACTTTTAATACAACAATAAATGTACGAAAATATTGAAGAGAAAGCATAATTTAATTATAAATATAATTATATTGTTTATAATTATATTTTATAAATATCAGTCACATTGTCACATGACTTAATAAAAAAAATCAACACATAATTATGTATCGACCAAAAAATTTACGTTTTCGACTTTAAATATAGTCGTAAACGTCTTCAAGGCTACCACTTAAGACGAAACGTCCAAAATATCAGTCGTCACGCTTTTGAGGCTACTACTCTTAATTTTCAGTCCAAACACTTCGATTTTCATTACAAAAACCTTGGTCGTCGACCAGTACGGGATGCGAAATACACATATATTAGTTGTGCGATAGAGAGATAGATAACATGATCTTTTTTAAAAAAAAATTATTTGGCTTCATATCTTTTTTATAGCAAATTTGACATTCACATCTTTTTATAGTACATACAAAATTTGACAATGTCGTTTTTTTATAGCAACCTATCTAGCACCAACGTAATCTATCTCGCAAAAATGCTTAAACATGCATAAAAATGCACTCTGTCTCGATTCTATCGTACACGAATGTAATTGATTACTACTCCCCTCCCTAAATTTTTGTAAAATTATGTATCTCAATAATACGCAAAATATATTTTTTAACATCAACTATGTTGTCAGTATCTCTGATTAAAACTGGTCTCAGTGGACCAACCATTAATTTTACTTTGAATAATCTTAAACTAATTTAGGGTCAGAATTCGATGTCATATGAGCATCAGAATTTTATGCTGAGTGGTGTTTTATGTTTTAGAAATCATGTACGATCTAGTGGTCTTCTTCTCTTTAGTCGTCTTATCGAATTCTCGTTTAGGAGATTTGCAGCCTCTTCGTTGTCATGGGTGGTCAACCTGATGCGATGCTTTACAGCAAATCTTGTGATTTCCTCGTCAACTGTATTTATCTTTAGGTCTCTATGGAGGTCGGAATTTCTCGCGTACCATGGTGCATTAATCATGTTTCGGATTACTTTGTTCTGAAATCTTTGGATTGATTGATTGTTTGATTGTCTCGATATGACATCAGCTGGCACAGCCCCAAAGCTGTATACCATATAACCAGATCGGTTTTAGGATTTGGTTATATATTAGTGTTTTGTTGTGAATTGATAGTCTTGATTTTCGTCCGATTAGCCAGTAAATTTTTCTATATTTTAAGTTTAGTTGGACTAGTTTAGTTTTTATATGTTCATTCCACTTTAGTTTCTCGTCCATGGTTGATCCTAAATATTTAACCGTGGATCCATAAGGAATCGTAGTTCCGTTCATTTGAATTGAGCTATTGTTATTAATTTTTTTATAGGTGAAGTTAATATGTGAAGATTTTGATGCATTTATTTTAATATTCCATTTTTTTGTCCATTCATAGATAAGGTTGTGCGCTTCTTGTAGTTTACTTGTGGCTTCTTGCAAGTTATTGTCAACATATTTCAAGACGAATTGCTGTGTCGTCTGCGAATGTTCCAGTTAGAATGTCCTCTTGCACTGGAAGGTCACTAGTGAATAGTAGGTACAAGATTGGTCCGAGTATACTCCCCTGGGGGACTCCTGCTCTTATTTGTGTTAGGTCTGAGAATTCATCGTCTTGCTTAATTCTAAAGTATCTGTTTTCTAGATATGACGTCAGGTAATCAACGTATTGTATAGGTAAGATTCTTTTTAATTTGTAGATTAGTCCTTTATGCCACACTTTGTCAAAAGCTTGTGCAATGTCAATAAAAATGGCGGAACATATTTTTTTTTCTTCCAGAGATTTCTCTATTGTGTTTGTAATTCGGTGAATTTGGTCAATTGTCGAATGCTTCTGCCTGAAGCCGAATTGATGGCTCGGAATCAGGTTTTTGTTGTCAATTATTGGTTTTAGTTTGTTTAAGAATAGTCGTTCTGCTAATTTAGAAATAACTGGAAGTAAAGATATCGGTCTGTATGATTTGACGTCGTTAGGTGGTTTTCCTGGTTTTAGTATCATTACTACCTCTGCTACTTTCCAAGTATCAGGAAAGTGTTAATCTGAACGAAGCATTTACTAGATTTGTCAGCATAATTATGGCTTATTTTCGTAGGTTATTTAGAATGTCAGGAGTGATCAAGTCGTATCCAGCAGCTTTTTTTTGTTGAAGTATTTTTTTATTGTGTTCTTTACTTCGCGCGGAGTCACTAGTGGGATGTTTTGTGAAATTATTGTTGTTGAATGTTCTTCTAAAGGTATGCTTATAGAGTTGTCGTTAGGTTGAAAAACTTCAGCTAGATGTTCAGCAAATTTCGCTTTTTCTTGGCTGTCTCTGGCCCATTCTCCGTCTTTATTTTTAATTGGTGGATTGTGAGTTGTAGGTTTATTTATATATTTTGTTGCTGTCCACAGCGAGTAGTCAGTTCTTTCGGTGGGCGTCAAATTTTCGAGGTAGGTACTCATTGTCATATCTTTAAATTTTTCTATTTCTCTTTTCAGATGTTGCGTCTTTCTGTTCAGATTATTTTTGTCCTCAGGATCTCTTGAAAGTTGCCATTTTCGCCTTGCTCTTCTCTTTTCCACCACAAGCTCTTTGATGCTTGTGGGGTAGTTGATGGTTGTGTTTGGGACGGATGTGGTTTTGGTATTTTTCCATGCCGCTTCCTGGAGTAGTTAGTTTTTCTGTTTCATCGTCCAGTTGTATTTTGGTTTGTATTTTAGTTTTTAGGTCATATAATCATATTCTCTAGGTCGATTCTGAAGCTTTCCCAATCTGTGGTGGAGTTTGTAAGTACCGGTTTAGATTTCCTTGTCTCTTTCCCAATCTGTGGTGGAGTTTGTAAGTACCGGTTTAGATTTCCTTGTCTCTAGTTTGTTGTCTCAGAACTTGTTGTAAAAGTTCTGAGACAACAAACTAGACCTCTAGTTTGTTGTCTCAGAACTTTTGTAGCTCCTTAGCTATAGCACATCCGCTAATGGTTAAAATTACAGCTGAGTGGTCAAAATTTAGGTCGAAGTTGTCTTGAATATTAATATAATTATTTGAGACCTTTTTTATTATAAAAAAGTCTAGCAGGTCAGGTAGCTTGTTAGTGTCTGTGGGCCAATATGTTGCCATACCTGTCGAATGCGTATTGCATCCCAGTTCTGTCAATGCAGCTTTTAGCTCTCTACCTTTTGTTGTGGTGAGTCTGCATCCCCAGTCTACGTGTTTTGCGTTAAAATCGCCTCCCATCACGAATCTGTCTCCTAATTTGCTGATAATGTCCATATATTCTGTTTTTTTTTAAGTTGTGTCTTGGTGGTAAGTAAACTGCTCCTACCGTCAATTTCTGATTGGCTGTATATACTACTACTGTCGTCAGTTGAACTTCTTCTTTTTTTAAATCGTGGTCAAGATAATGTTTGATATTTTCTTTGATGAGGATTGCACTTCTTCCTCTAGCCTGGTTATCTGGATGATTTGTCAAGTATGTTTTGTATCCTTTTGCTGAAATATACATTTGGTTCGTTAAATGAGTCTCTGATATTAGGCATACGTCAATTTTATGCGTATTTAGGAAGATTTCTAATTCTCTTGTCTTGTGTTTTACTCCATTCGCGTTCCAGGTTGCTATCTTGCACAAGTTCTGTTTCATATATATTTATTTTGCGCTTGTGATCTAGGATTATTAAGTTCCAATTTGTCTAATCTGGTGGAAAGATTTCTAACTAGTGTATATATATCTTTTAGTAATGTTGATGAATCTTTAATGTTTGTTGCTGTGTTTATATTATTTGGTGTATTGCTTTTAACTATTTGTGCGTATGATACTGAGTCCGTTACGAGCTGGTCACGTATAGGTTTTCTTTGGTTGCTTATGTTGTTGTTGTTGTTTTCGTTATTTCTCCTTTTTTGTAGCTCCTTAGCTATAGCACATCCTCTATAATTTGCGGGATGTGCTTCAGCGCAGTTGGAACAAGTAGCTGGTACATCTCGATTTTTTGTGCAACTGGTTGTGAGGTGGTTTCCCGCGCATTTGACACAACGTGGGTTCCTCTGGCAGTACTGCGTAGTGTGTCCATAAGCCTGGCATCTTTTACACTGTGGGATTTGCTTGTTCGTTTTTAGTGCTTCTATCTTCACTTTTATGTGGTGTAAGTGTTTAATTTCAAAGATCTTTTTGATATCTTCCGTATGCTCAAATTTTAACATGAACAGAGGTAGTTTTGTGATGTAATCTATTCCGTTTACTTTTTTTTAATTATTTTGTTTTCAACGTTAATTATTTTGAAGTCATTTTCTATAAGTTCATTTTTTATTAATTCTGTGTCGCAGGATGGATGCAGATGTCTTACCATGACTTTGATTGGTCTTGTCTGTTTATTTTCAAAGGAGTGCCACTCAAGTTGAAGGTCATTTGCTGTTTTCGTGAGTAACTATAGTCTGTTTCATTATTTACGTTTATTTTTAACTGGTTGTTGTTTAGCGTTTTGGCGTCAAAGTTTATGTTGTTTGTTTTTAGCTGTTGTGAAAGTACGATGTAGTTTTCCAGGTTACTGAAGATAACCGGGGGTGGTTTGAGGTTTCTGGCTTGTCTGGTTTTAGTTTCTTGTATCTGGATAATGTTAGTTATCTTGGTACTGGAGGATGTTGTCGGTGTATTTAGTTGGTCATTGTTCTTCGTGTTGTGGTATACTTAAAAGCTGGAACTGATTAGCCGGTAAGTATTCTTTGTTTGTTGTCATTAATAATTTATTTTTCTTTGCATGTTTCTTAGTGGTAGGCTGATGGAGAGCTGGTGAACCATTCCTAGGTGTACCGCTGCGTTGAATATAAGGACTACTTTTTTTTTTAGTTTTGGTAGTATCCATTCTGTTTCCTTTGTACTTTCTACGTTTTTAACGGTTTTTGTTTCAGTTTGTGCTGTTTTATTGGATTCGTTATTCTGGATGGCTATTAATATTTTTTTTAGTTCACTAGTTTCTTTTTTGGCTTCATCCAGGTCTTTTTCTAGTCGTTTTATTAATAAATTTTCATGTTCCAATTTATTTTGTTTGATTCGTATAAGTTCGTTTTCTAGTTTTTTTATTATAGCTTTGTCTTCTTCTGGTGTACTCTGTTTATTTTCCTTTTCTGCGGAGTTTTCTTCCAGTGCAATTTTTTTTCTTTTCGATCGCTGTTGAGTGTTGTTAATATTATTGTCAGTTGATTTAGTTTCTATATTTACTTTCGTTAGTTGGTTGTATTTATAGTTTTCGACTTCACTGAAATCTACTATAGAGTTGCATCTCCTTCTTGTAGGTGAGCGCATAATTCTACTGCTTCCAGAAAACGGATATATTGGATCTGCGCTTGACTGCTTAAGGACGTTCGAGTCCGCTCTTGATTGCATTTGCAGATTACTATTATACAGAAGATCAATAACTGATTTTTGATGGATGTTTAGATCTTTATTTTCGTAGTCTGCTGCTAGCTTATTTAAATTTGCCAACGATTGGCTTTTTGATGGCGATCGTAAAACCTTATTTTTATTCCTTTTAAAGGGATCGACAGTAGATAGCTGATTTTGAACAGTAGCTGTATCCAGCACCATGGCCTGTGACTCCACCATGAGTGCAGAGGAATTGTCCCCGAGCATCTTTTCCACTGGCGACTTAGCTACCCTTTCGGAAGTGGCCAAGCCCTCGCCGTCAGCCGTGGATTCTGACGACACTTTGGCAGATATCCCTGCCGGTTTGTTCTTTATGTTTTAGCTCATATTTGTACTAAATTAGTACGAAATTGTTGTGCATTTTAGACCCACTACCAGGTATATTTTCACTGCCGCCCCTCTGGGAACAGACGCAGACCAGAAGCCGCCTACTATAGGACAGACGCTTCTGGATTTTAACTCCGCCTCACTCGTTTGTTCACTGACCCATACTACACCAACTGGGTTGGGTACCAGTTCTATCATAAGGGTTGCTCAGCTTAACAGGGTAGACCTCGTGTAGGTGAGATTTGGCGTGGGGCAGAAGAGGCTGGTTTGATGTAACTCGTACCCATCAAATATATTTCGCATTACTACCCCATTCCTACCCCAAAAATATAATTTGACAACTAAATTATTAATTTTATTAATTTACAAAATTAAATTTGTTCAGACGAAAATAATAGGCAGTAACACAACCTAGCAGCAAAAAAATCATCGGCAGCAGTAGCAGCAGCGGCAGCAACAGCCAAAAAAGTTATAAAATAGAACATAGCAGCAAACAGTAGGCAGCAGCAGCTATCTGACAAATAATTTGTATTGAAAATAATATTTTTTTAGTATGCTTTGTCAAAATTATTCATTTCATGTCGGCAGCAAAGCAGCAAATTATAGATTAGGATTGATGGGCAGCGACGCTTTCCTGAATCTTATTAGTTCATATTGAAAAGCTTTTTTTTATTGTTTTTATTTATAAATAATTTTAATTAAATTAAAAGAATATCATGCCTTACATTTTATCAACAAATGCATTTATATCTAATGTATATACAGGTTATACCCAACTAAAAATTCTTGCAATTCTTGTAAATTATATATTTTTAAATAAAAAAAAAAAATTATGCAGTTCAAAAAGGAAACTAATGATTCATTCTCATCATTCTCATCTAAAAATGACATTTATTATATTATTTATAGTACACAAATAATTTGAATAAAATATTTTAATTTGAAAAATGTATTTACATATTTTTGCTAATAACTTATAGTGGGCGAAAGCTACAATCAAAGCCGTATATAATATAAAGATATTCAAAATCTCAAAAAGACTTAAAAAAACTGAAAACATTAGGACGCCAATATGAGTTCCCCTGGTGAATATAATATCTTTGTTATGAAAGTTGAAATAACGAGTTTGTGGATCAGACGTATAAATTGTATAGAGACGACAGAAGGTACACACACACATATTTTTCGTGGTGAAATTTAATAATATGCGCTCATTTATTTTCTGTATTCTATAATAAGGAAAAGGAATAAAGGAAGAAAAAATAGAGACGAAGGAAAAAATTTATATGAGATAAAAAGGGTAAGGAAATATATGTATATAACTGGTTATTTTGATCTATTTTAGCAAAAATGTAGAAACTCATATTTGGAATCTTATATTTATTTTCAATTTTGTTCTGAAAAAAAAAAATATTCTTTATTTGAAGCAAAAATTCCACCTGTTTTGGGTTTTTTAAACCAAAGGATTTTAAAGGATACAAATTTCATTTATTTTTTCAAATTTCAATTTTGTATTTTTACTTATTTTTGGTTAAAGATCAACGAACTTGCGATCGTAGTAAAATTTTATGAATGATTAATTTTATAGGAAATACAATAACAATAATTGTATATTGATTTTTTGTTTAAAACTATTCCATTATTAATTTGTCTTTACGTATTTAGTTTTTTAGCGCCCTCATATATGGATTTTTATAATTTTGTAATTTATTTTAATAAAAATAAATAAAATATAAGGCAGAATTAACTTTGTAATTCTATATAATTTTTATAAAATATATAGCATAAAAAGTATTTATATGTAAATAAAATCATTGTAAAAAAATTCTGCGAATATTTTAAAATTTAATTAGATAAATATGTACATACAATTCCTAATATATAATAATTTTTAATCAATACATAATGTATTTTTAAAAATAAGTTATTAATACAAAATAGTTATTAAAAAAATCAATTAAGAGAAAGTAAAAAAAAGTAAAAAAGGTATTGTTATTCAGATGCGTTAACCATTTTTATTATGGTTAATAAAAATTAACGACTTTAATATTACTATAATATAAAATTAGACATAAAAAATATTAATTAATGAACTCATTTTCATATTTCCTTGAAATGAATTATGATATTTTTTTTAAGTACCTACCAATAATTATTATGTATACTATAAAATTAATCATTCATAAAATTTTACTACGATCGCAAGTTCGTTGATCTTTAACCAAAAATAAGTAAAAATACAAAATTGAAATTTGAAAAAATAAATGCAATTTGTATCCTTTAAAATCCTTTGGTTTAAAAAACCCAAAACAGGTAGAATTTTAGCTTCATATAAAGAATTTTTTTTTTTTTTAGAACAAAATTGAAAATAAATATAAGATTCCAAATATGAGTTGCTACATTTTTGCTAAAATAGATCAAAATAACCAGATATATACATATATTTCCTTACCCTTTCTATCTCATACAAATTTTTTCCTTTGTCTCTATTTTTTCTTCCTTTATTCCTTTTCCTTATTATAGAATACAGAAAATAAATGAGCGCATATTATTAAATTTCACCACGAAAAATATGTGTGTGTACCTTCTGTCGTCTCTATACAATTTATACGTCTGATCCACAAACTCGTTATTTCAACTTTCATAACAAAGATATTATATTCACCAGGGGAACTCATATTGGCGTCCTAATGTTTTCAGTTTTTTAAGTCTTTTTGAGATTTTGAATATCTTTATATTATATACGGCTTTGCTACAATGTGACTAAAACCACAAGTAAAACACTATAAAGTGGTACATAAAATTAAAATATAACAAATACATTACTTATATCACAAACTTATAGGTATTTAATATAACAAGTTATTTTTTTTACTCGTTAAGTTATATTTTGAAATAAATTTGTATGAATATGACTTTTAAGATATTTTCACAACCAAAAAGTTTATTTTAACCAAAAAGTTATTTTGTCAAATAGAAGGAAAAAGTTACTTTCCCGTTGAAGGCTGATTTACACATCCGTCGAAAGCCCGTGAGGTGGATTCTAGCCAATCAGAAAAGTCCGACGTGACCGAATTCCGGCAAGGCAAAGTGTTGAGCCAATAACGTTATCTTTTGCGTCACAGCGGCCACGCTCCCTTGTAGGAAATTTGTTTTTATATGAACTTTATAAACAATTTTTTACATTATACGAACTGTCAAAACAAAAAAATATTTAGTGTGCGTGGCTGAAAATCGCCAAAGAGTAAATTACTTTATAAAAACCGTCGCAGAATTTGTCCAGCGCCACAGTTTTTCGGCGGATGTGTAAATCCGCCTTGACATTTCTCTTTAGGGCTTTTTTTAAAAAAAAATCCCTTATGTTAACGCTTTTCTGTCTGTCCGTCTGTCCGATGTAAACAATAAAAACCAGTTATTTCACATAGTTACTGTACACACAAGTTTATGATAGACCCACCGATGGAAAGCTTGATTTATTTAGAACCAGTTGTTATTGATAGAATTTCTAAATTCGGCCGGTAGGTGGCGCAATTCGCATTTTGCCAAAACATCTTTTTCCGAATAAAATTGTAATTTTATATAGTAAATGTGCACCGAAAATTAAATTTGACCATTCGTTGGAAAGGTATTGAAGAGTAGAATACGATGCCAGTAGGTGTATTTCGAATTTCTACCGCTAGAGGCGCTAAATTCTAAAATATATAAAATGTAAATTTTTAAAATGTGATCAAAAACCCCCAAAAATTAGGTTTAATGTTGCAACTGAAAGGTAGTAAGTAGTAATATAAAACCACAGTTATAATTTTAAATTTTACCACTAGAGGGTGAAACATATAATTATATTGTTTTTTAAAAATGTTATTCTACTTGGTGAATCTTTACCAAAAATGAAGGGAAAGCAAGCGCTTGAAAGCTAATATAAACTAAAATAAATCAGACATCCTCATAATCTGATTTTTTGTCACTAGAGGGCAGTAACATACAAGTAAAAAGTTGTAATTTAATATAGTAGTAAATGTGCACCAAAAATGAAGTGTGACTACTCGTTGGAAAGGTAGTTAAGAGTAGAATACGATGCCGTTAACTGTATTCTACCGCTAGAGGCGCCGAATACTAAAATATGGAAAAAGATTTTTCAAAATGTGTTTTCGAATTGTGTATAAGCTAAAAAATAGGTATAATGTCGCATCTGAAATTTAGTAAGTAGTAGTATAAAATCACAGTTATAATTTTAATTTCTGCTGATAGAGGGTGCAACATATACTCCAAATATGCATTTAGAGTAGTTGAATTTAAAAAAAGCCCCTAATTATAAAACTACTGATCAGTAGTTCTGCTGCGCGGCATTTTTTTTATTGTTAACAATATCGCGCGTTTGTTAAATAAAAATGTTTAATATTGTGCTAACCAATATTAATTGTGCAAACCATTTTCAGACGAAAGTGTTGTGTGTTGCTCCAATATTATTATGGTCGTGAAACTAACTAAGAATATACTAAATTGGTCTTACTGGTACTGGTCTTTTGTACAACTGAAGAGTTGTAAAAATGTCATTAAATGCAACATTTTACGACAATATGTTATAAAAGTTGGATCGCGGAAAGGTAAAAAAAGTTGCAAAATAGATGTTAAGGAAACTCTATGGCAACTGGTAAAATAAAGCGTCCAATAGTGGTCGTGGAATTTACGACGGTAGAAAAACGTCTGTAAAGGGTCATCCAACGATGGGTAGCCAAATTCAGTACAACATTGTCCCAACCTTGCTGTGTTAGTTGGGATAAGTTTAACTTATGGGGAAAAAGTTTCCTCATCTGGTTTTGATATCTTCTTATTGTGCTGTGTGAATCCATTTTGGATTCAATTCAATTGTTGTTGGTATTCGTGACCAATCTTGCTTAGCCAGAATTGTCTTCTGCCTCTGTTTCTTTTGCCTCTGTTTCTTTTGCCAATTATTTTTCTGCAGCAGTTTGTATTTTTCATTTCATATCATATAATGGCTCATATATCATAATTTTCTGCCTCTGATCGTTTGCTGACTCCATTCAAGTAGAATTGGCCAACTATAATAGTTCAATAAAGCACTTGACCACACTACTCGACTCCACTAGCTAACTTTTACTACTAAACTCTTTTTCTATTCTATTACTATTATATCCTAATCTTTATTTCTCTAAATCCTTTTCCTTGTATTCCTTGCACACGTATGACTTTTCTACTCTAATTACCAATTACTCTCAACACATCAACTAATGATCTACTATTTACCTACTTTCTTGTATATTAATCTCTTCCTTGTACTCATTATTATCTCAAAATAAACAAATAATAAAACTGATTACACTACAGTTTTGCTTATCAAGAGCTTTTCGTTGTATCAAGTCATCGACGAGAGAAGACAAGTTGTATTTGCAACTATCTTATGAAATTTCATGTTACAACATGTCAGAGGTATTTTTCTGACGTTTATACATTCAATATTTATATTGTTCTTACAATATTATATCATTCATTCAATATTTATATTGCTTTTGCAGAACAACTTATATATCACGAACACCCGTTATTGCTTATATTGCTTTTGCAATGTTTTTTCATTCATTCAATATTTATATTGCTTTTGCAGAACAACTTCATATTATCACGAACACCCGTTATTGCTTCTCGATCCTCAAAATTATTTCCTTGTTAGTAGCAGAATTGTAAATAGTGGTACCACGGTATTTGAAGTTCTTCACTTTCTCGCTACTTTGAAATGTTGGTTTGCTTCCATCTGGATGATATAATTCCATTTAAGCGAAATCCACCTTTGATTTATGAAGCTGGTTATCCAATTTAGCAAGTTGCCACTGGCATTGACTTTTTTAACTTTTTGAATAGGTTTTTTCGTCATATACTGTCAAAGACACATTTGAAGCCCACAAAAATAGTTAATACGCTGTCTTGTTTATTGAAGAAATTTAAAATACTTTCTTTTAAACGGATAACTTCGATGCGTGGTAGAAAAATAATTCCTGAATCTTATTAGTTCATTTGATATTAGTTTGTTCTTCTCCAAATGATGATTAGGTCTGACTTTGATTACTTTTTCCTCCATTAGTTTTGCTAATAGTATAGAATGATGCAAGAGATATGGGTCTATGAGCATATCCATACAGTCTCCTTTTTATTTTCTCCTTTTTTTAATTCATGTTAGAAAGAGAAAACATTCTTAAAAGGAAATTAAAAATCGAAAGAAAATTTTCAAGTGATTTTTATTTTCTTTCGATAAATTTAACATATGAAGTAAAATGACATTGACATGACAAATCACCATATTTTTTTTTTACGATTTTTACAAAAGTTTTTGAAGTTTTTTCGAGAATTTGAGTATATTTTTTTTATATGAAGAATATTTCTTTTTTCAATTAATACGCCAATTATTAATCTCAATAAACAATTTCGAGGTAACGCTAACCAAGTTAATGCAAACTGCAACAAGGTGTTGTAGGCTGGGCAGCATGGAACGGGCTAAGAGTTAACCCGGCGAAAACTGAGCTTTGTTTCTTCTCACGAAGAAGGAGGACGCCAGTCTAATCCTCTCCTCTCCATGATAGAAAATACCCCCTTACAGTGTTGATATTTCAAAAATTTTCAAAGTACTAAAATGAATAATTTGAAAGTACTTTTTTGGTGCACAGAGTACTTTTTTTTAAATATAAATAAATATTAATAATTTTATTACCACAAGCATTTTTAATGTTTTTTTAATGCTATATTCATTTGATATATAATTATAATTTAAACTTATTTTTTAGTTTTTAAAGTTCTTCATTACTTAAATTATTCATTAATAATAATGAATAATTTAATTAATAATGTTATTAATGTTATCATTAATAATAATATGTTAATAATTATAAATAATAATGTTATTAATGTTATCATTTTCTTCGTAATGTTATAATTATTTTATAACAATAGCAATTCTGAGATTTAATTAAATCTTTAGTTTTTATTAGTGCATCACATTTACTGACAACCGCATAGTTTATTTCTGCACTTTGCTTTGATTAAATTTTGATATGAGAAAATACGGTTAACATTGGCCGAAGAATGTGGCAAAAATAATACGCCTTGTGCAATTTTAAAAATATTGCCTAAGACGGCATTTACATTGTCTATTTATAGCACTATTTTAAGCACTAAAACTCGACCGTCAAATTCTTTTCGACTTATATTTACTTTCATATTTTCTTTAGCGAATTTTGACAGTTATCATATAATCAAAATATAACAACAGAAACAGCGGAAAACAAACTAATCATTACTTATGCTACTTTCAAGGAAAGCGGTCATATGTAGGCGAAATAAATGCAATTTTATTTTCTAAATTATAGGTATACATAGATTACTTTATAAATGTTAAATTTTATAATATAAGTTAAGATTTTAAAAAGTAAATTTATTTGATTTTTTTTTAGTAATTTTTTTTCATCTTAACTAAAATAAAAACAAAATCATTTTTTTATTTAAAAAAAAATCAAATAAAATATTTAATAAACATTATATATAAATATAAATATATATTATATATATATTTTTTTTTTATATATATATTTATACAGTCATATTTTTGCGCTATCGCACTTACAAGAAAGAAAAGGAAAAAATATTGAACGTCAAAATTATAGTGCTATAAATAGAAAATGTAAATGCCGTCTAACATTACCGTTCCCATTTCATTTTTAAATAAAAATTCGACATATAGTGACATCTGAAAACTGACTTTTAATAATTAAAATATTTATGTTTGGCTGCTCTTCACCCAGCAAAAAACATACAATTTCCACACTCTTTACAGCGATGTTAAATTTCGCTTTTATAAGATTTTATATTAAAAATGTAGCAAGGTACTTTTTGACTCTCGAAAGTACTACGGTACTTTTTCATTGCCGAAAGTACTACAAAAAGTACAATTGTACTACAAATATCATCACTGCCCCTTAACCTTAGTTAATGAGATAAAATTTCTTGGTACCATCTTAGATCAAAAATTGCGTTAGAAACAGTACTTAGAACAAAAAGCCAGCAAAGCTATCTGGATCTTTTGGATCTATAGAATTGCTATCGATACAAAATACAAAGTTTCCGAAAATGATCCAGTAGATCTACACCAGTGTAATAAGACCCATTCTTACACACGGTGCAATGGTCTGATGGAAAGCTCTGGACTCGAATACAAACTTTAGAATCCTTGAAAGGGTACAACGTCAGTGTTGTATAGGCATATCCGGTGCTCTAAGAAGCACACCTACTCGAGCCCGTAAAAAAATCCTTTCTATACAACCGGTTGATGTTTATATTAAGAAAACTGCGATAACTTAGCCATACGCCTTAAATTAAACATTCTTTTTAAGGGGTTTAAGGGATTAAATTACCGCATTGTAGCATTTTTTGCATAGTCAGGGAAACAGGCATATATGTTATTCTTATTACCATGCAGTATAAAACGATTTTAGGAAAAAATAGAGGATTTAGAATACCGACTGAAAGGGAATGGGAAAACGGAAATCATATTCCTCATAATGGATCAACCATCTATGTATACCCGACTGTTCAAAAATGGAGACTGATAGTAGAAGTTGAGTAGGTATAGCTTCTGTAGATTGCAATGTATCAATGAGCATGAACTTTAAAAAACACGCCTCGATTTTTTGTGCGGAAATTGTAGCCATAAATAAGGCTCACTGATTCTCACTGATAGGAATATAACTGGTAAAAATATTTACATATGCTCAGATAGCCAAGCTGCTCTTAAAGCATTAGAATTAGATAGTATCTCAACTAATTCTAAGCTAGTTAAGAAATGTAAAATATTTCTTAACATACTAGGATTAAGCTACTATGGTGTTATTAGGCCATAGCATGATAGATGGCAATGAAAAAGCAGATGAATTGGCAAGAAACGGGGCCACATGTAACTCCGCCCTTTCAAAGAATAGGACTCACCATAGCTGAGCATCTGCTGCGCCAGTGTCCGACGAAATTGAAAACAGGAAGACAATTTTGCACTTTTTTGCAGAAAATCCAACGGCGTCACATTCTGTGATCGCAAAAAAAAAACCAATACTGTGAAATCAACAGTAACCCGGGTTATAAATCGGTTCAAGGAGACCCAAAGTGTTGATCGAGATCGAAGAACTGGAAGAAAATCACGAACACGTGATAAGGAGATTGTGAAGAAGGTAAGTCGAAGGGAAATCCAGGTCTTTCACAGAGGGATTTGGCCAAAAAAAGTGGAAGATCGAGGAGTTCTGTTAGAAGAGTATTGTCAGAGGCTGGCTTGAAGTCCTATCAAGCCATTAAGGTGCCCAATCGCAACGACAAACAGAATCTTGTTGCAAGAAACCGAGCCAGAAAGCTGTATGACAACGTTCTGATTCTGACCAAAAATGTTGGCTGTTTAATAATGGACGACGAAACTTATGTAAAAGTTGATGACAAGCAGATTCCAGGATAAAAATGGTACATTGCCAATAAGCGGTTGAATGTTGCTGATAAATTCTAGTTCAAGAAATTGGATAAATTCGGGAAGAAGTTGATGATTTGGCAAGCAATCTGCTCGTGTGGCAAAATGAGTCGACATTTTGTGACCTCTTCAACATTAACATCCAAAATTTATATTGAAGAGTGTCTACAAAAACGGCTTTTGAAATTTATTCGGAAACGGCTTTTGCAATTTATTTAGTAATGTTCTGGCCAGATTTGGCAAGTATACATTACTCCAAATTTACAATGGAGTGGTACAGAACCAACAAGAGGTACCAGTTGTGACTAGGGAGGGAACCCACCGAATTGCCCCGACTTTCGACCCATTGAACAATTTTGGTCAATTGTTAAAGGCATTTTAAAGAAGACGAAAGCCACCATCAGCAATCACCGTCATATGCTACATCACTGGCAGAGCAGTATCAGTAAAGTGGATGAAAAAACTCTGCAGATGATGATGGAGGCAATTTCACAAAAAGTCCGTTTGTTCATCAGATCTGGTGATATGCAATACTAATTTTTTATAACAAATATTTTCTAAGATATATTAAATAAAAATAATATTTACAATGTAAAATAATTTAAACTTTGTTTGTATTGTAAACATATTTCAAATCGGTGCAATTTAATCGGGTTCATCCTTTAGTATTCAGCCGTCGGTGGGGTATACAACGGGCCTCTTTCGACCTTGGTGCTTGGTGAACTCGATCCTTCCCCCCTCTTAAACCAACCAACCAATGAAATATGACAGTTGTCACCATTCTCAAAAAAAGTGGCAAGGAATCTTTTTACGTATAGAGAATTAGTCTTCATAAAAAGCATGAAAACATATACTGTGTGGATACCGTGGTTTTCATGTTTGGCTTTAAAATTTGAACCACTATTGCTTTTTTTCCTTTTATATTATATTGGTAATTTTGCACTTAAATTTTATATTCATGTAGAAAGTGCGTGTTTTAATGTATACAAATTGCAAATAGTTTCTGAATTTGACTACCTGTTAAATAAGTTTTCAATTAATATAATAATATTTAGATTTTTTTGTGTATATATTTTCTTTTTTGTAGGAAAAAATTCCAAAAATTCCAGGACAAAAAACTTAGAATTAATAAACTCAAAACAAAGGAATTAAAATTAGCTAAAAACGAAGGAAACCTTCACGAGACACTTCTGGATCGCCGAAGTAAAATGAAAGCGGATCGTTATTGTAAATGAGTTGAAAATATTAAGAAATAGCAAATAGGATATTATTGTTTATTAATTTATTTTTACGTTTATTATACCTGTAAATTGTATAAGCTGTTATTCCATGAAATAAATAGTTATCAAAAATTCCAGGATAAAATATCAGTATATTTCCATGCATTTTAATTACATTGCAAACATTATAAACTTTGATTGTTATGCTCTTATTATAACAAATTAAGTATAAATTATTAAAATTAAATTATTAGAAAAGATCAAATATCTTAAATTTGGAAAATAAAACAGAGTGGGCTTTACATAACATACCTCCCATCCCATTATCCAATGAAAAAAATTCATTTTGAAAAAAAAAAAAAATTTTTTCGATAAGGGGTATAGGGATCGTGAATTTTTTTTTGTTACACTTCAATTATGTTAAAAAAAAACATATATAATCACATAAATCATTCATTCCGTTCAAAATATATTCCGTACACTCCGACGGAAAAAAATGGAATTATGAAATACCTCGTAATCGTATAAAAATATTGCCATAGCAAACCAATTTTTCGGATTTTCAAAATCAGCTGATTTAAAGAGCGCGTAGACAATGGCGAAATTTAGTGGCACTTGTACATAAATATATATATTTATGTACAAGTGCGGTAGAGAGCAATATCGTCCACACATTTTTTGGACCTCCAATTTTCGAAATTTGATTTCGAATTGGACGTCCAATTGTGGCATAAGACGAAAGCCGACGTCTATATGCAAAATTATATTGCAACCTATATATATACAAAATTATATTTTGTTCAAATTTTTTTTATATTTTAAAGCTAGGTATTTACTTAACAAAAAAGTTGGCAAAATTGTGAGCAAAATATCATATTAAAAATATGTGAATAGAATATAATATAATATAAACATACTGAGTACCATGTGTATATGACAAAGTAAAAACTAAGAAAAAAATTTTGCCCCTGGTATATAAATAAAATATAATTTTCGTCATTGTCTATCTAAACCCTACATTACTTCAAATTCAAATATTAAATATTTTTAAAATATTTTTTTTTTTTTTTTATACAAACTTGATGAAAATTATTTTAAAAGTATTAATTTCTGAATTTGTGTATTGAAAAATGTTTAAAATGAATAGTGTTGGGTTTTTGTTGGAAGTTGGAACTTATGGATGAAGAAAACTTAGAAAATTTTATACATTTAAAAGAAACATTTTAAGCGGAATTTAGAATTAAGAAGTCTCCGTCGGATTTCTCCGTTCCGAACGGAATTCATGATTTATGTGAATATACATATTTTCCTTCTTAATATTAAATGTTTAATTTTACATTTTATTATTTATTATTTCTATATTATTATATATTATCAAAATTTTTTACATCAATTAAAGTACATTAATGAATTTAATTTAGTGTTACATCAATTAAAGTATATTAATGAATTTAATTTACTTATCTGAATAAATTCTTGTATGGTAATATGTATATATATATTTTTTGTTTAAAAATAAATAATCAAATTACCACCAAAATACAAACGAATTGGGATAAAAAAAATAGGATCATTAAAAAATGTCTGTAGTAGGTATATTTTTTTTAAGCTTAGGTATAATTTTGTAATAGTATTTTAATCAAGAGAAATAAAATATTATATATGCATTCTTGAAAAATTGCTCTTTAATAAATTTAATTTAGGATACGAAATTTCTATTTATTTTAATTGTACTTTGACAAATAACATTAAAAGTTGTATAAATTTTATAAATTTTGTGTTTTTTTTAAGTTCCCAGGAAGGTAAGTTTACTGTTTAATAGAGTTATTAGACTTAATAAATTTTACAGATATAAATTTTAATTTTTCTTAAATTTAATTTAAGAAATTTAATTTTTAATTTTTTATTTTAGAAATTTAATTTTTAATTTTTTACTTTTTTTTTCAAATAAGTCGTAATTCAGGATTGGAATTATACTTCACTGCATTACTTATATTGTACATACTACATTTACATGAACATGAAATAATTTACGTCAGATGTCGTGCAGTTAAGACGTTTCCGTTTTTGCGCTGTCAAATTAATTTTCCTGTGTTTTACTGCGGCATAAATTTTTTTTATTTAATTCCTAGTTATTTTTGAAATCCGTATACTTTTTGAATTTAAAAAAATATAATACAGTAGTGCAATTAATTTTCGCTGTTTTAAATCTATTATTTTGCTATTATTCGGGTTTCATCTGTGAAAAATAAAATTAATATAAAACCAATTATTTCATCATCGCGATTTCTTAATTCTTCATAACCATAAATTTCATGGTTTTATACATCAATCAGCATCTTTTCTTCAATCAACCTATTCATATTAACTTTTTTGCTGCATTATATAAATAAATAACTAGTGCTGATTGTAAAAAGGGTTCATATTGTGCTGATTGATGTTAAAAAATTAGAATCATTAAGTGCTGATGTTAATAAGAAGCATATTCGTTTGAATTAAATTTGTAATCTAAAAATAGTACTCTAAATTTTGTCATTGAACTTTACACAAATCATTAATAATAGTGTCATAATAGTTATTTAAATCATTAATAATAGTGTCATAATAGTCATTTATGCATTGGTTCTTAAACAATCTGAATTTTTAATTGATATAATCTAAAAGAGGATAAAATAAAAATATCTGCCATCAGGCTGCCATCCTGCCTGATACGGATATTTCCTCCAGGATATATATCAATAAGAATCTGGATCCTGACATAGCTAAACTTCAACGCTGCTGTAAAAATTGCGGCTTTCACTGACAAGACGTCAGGTATAATCATTACCTTGGTTTCTGGGAACAGACATACTTGTCTAAAAGTTGAAGATGCTGAATTAATTTTGAATTAACTTAAATAATTTGCAGTTACAAGTAAATTTTCTATTTTTATTTTTTTTCATTCTTTGAGATTATTTTTCATTTTAGATTTTTTTTTGGTATTTAAATTTTTGCGCTTTTATTTTTGCTTTTTTTTGGATTTTTATAAATTTTATTTTTATTTCTTTTTTGCTTTTTAGTTTTAAGTAAATTTTTTTTGTTAACTACCTTTCTTATTTTTCTTTCATTTTTCAGTTTCACCTCTATACCACTTCAAGCTATTTTTCTTCTCTTCTTCCGTTTTTTCGTGCTTTGACTTGCGCTTTGACTATTTGATGAAACTGTATTACATCGAGAAAAATTTAAAATTTAAAGTAAACCAATTGATTTTTGAAAAAGTTAAATTATTTGTTAAATTGAATTCTGTTTATATTAATATATTAATAAACTTATTATTATTATATAATAATAAAATAATTATTATATTTAATTACAATTTAAATTTTTCTTTACTATACACTTACGTTCATTCATTGGTCATCTTCTTTTCTTCCTCCTAACTTTTTCTTCCTTCTTATGCACCTTTTTTCCTTAGTGGTCAGCTGTTGGGAACCTCATCCATGCCTGTTACTTATAAATGAGTCATAGTATTGGTGATGCGGTTGCTAGTGACAATAGTTTCCTCAAATCTAAACTGAAAAATTGTAAGAATTGTCTGAGAGTTGGACACTGCAATGCGCAAAGCATCAATCCATCTCTCAGATCTACGAAATTATCAGAGTTTCGTAATATTCTCAAAGATAATATTTTGGATGTGGTTGGAATTTCGGAGACCTGGCTTAAATCATACGTCTCAAACAAGGCTGTTGAAGTCAACAGGTATCGTATCTTCAGGAATGATAGACCGAGTAGACGTGGTGGTGGTGTTGCCTTGTTTGTCGCCAATAACATCAAAGCAAAAGTTGTTACTAAGTCTGAATGGAGCTCTGATTCTTGTCTTCCTGAATATATTGGGGTTGAGCTTAATTTGGGTATGACTAAAGTACTTGCTGTTGTAGTATATCTACCGGCTAGAGGAATGGTTCATCATCTTGATGATGATTTTGCTGATATCTCTTCCAAATATGATCAGGTTATCTTTTTGGATGATTTTAATCATTCCCTTCTTTCTAACGGTGATCCAGTAGCGTATCCCCCAGTTTTCTCTAGCCTGAATCTTTTTCCCATTCATAATTCCCAGCCAACTCATTTCGACACGTTTCATAATAGCTCTTCCCTCATTGACTATTTCTTGGTTAATAATCCAAACAGAGTTAAATTCTCAGATCAATTCTGGTGTCCGGGATTGAGTAAACATTCATTTATTTTCATGGCTCTTGAACTCCCCACAAATAGAACTGAAAAAGTTGTGTACTATAGGGATTTCAAAAATATTAATGTTGATGCACTTTTGTTTGAAGCTTCTCAGATAAATCTGGACTATTTGCGCTATTCGTCTGATGTGGATTTTATCCTGGATACCATAAATCAACATTTAGTCAATCTGTACAACATATATGTACCTGTACGTAGGCTTAATTGTTCCAAGAGTCATGAGTGGTTTGGCTCGCCTGAGATTATTGGAGCTAAAGGATTACGGGATTGTGCATTTAAGGCTTATTGTGAATCGGGGTTGAACGACAGATCTGGAGCTCTCTGGAAAATAGAGTTAACAAGATTATTCTTGTTAACGTAATAAAGTTAACAAGATTATTCGTAAAGCTAAAATTAACTTTGGCATTGATAATTTTAGGTCTGCTTCATCTTCGAAAGAATATTGGAATAAAATTAAATCCATTGGTGCACTAAATGATTCAGAAGATTCTCAACCAGATTTTGACCCAGAAATTGTTAATGCCTTCTTTGTGGACTCTCCCTCAAGCAATCTTCCAATTTCTTCTTTTTTCGACCAGCCTTTTGATGGTGCTTTTTCTTTTGCCCATATTAATACTGAAGAGTTATTTGCAGCTATTTGCGCAGTTAAATCCAAGGCAATAGGACTGGATGGTATTCCTATTAGTTTCATTAAGTTAATCTTACCAGTTTGTGGCTCATATATTCTACTGCTCTTCTTACTTCCTCTATATTTCCTTCTGGTTGGAAATCTGCTAAAGTTATCCTAATTCCCAAGATCCCTAATGCTAATTTACCTTCCGATTTTCGTCCTATTAGTATACTTCCTTCTCTTTCCAAATCCTTTGAAATCATTGTCAAAACCAAGTTCTTCTCTACCTTAATGCCAATAACTTACTCCTATCAACTCAATCAGGTTTCAGAAGGGCTCATAGTACAACTACCGCTATACTTGACATCTCTGAATCCATTCGCTTTAACATAGAGCAAAAAAGAGTTTCTAACCTGCTGCTTCTTGACTTCAGTAAGGCATTTGATGGTGTTAACCACTCTATCCTTTGCCGTAAGTTGAAAAATCTATTTAATTTTAGCAGCTCGGCAGTAAATCTTTTTTTTTTCATATTTATCAGGTAGAAGTCAATGTGTCCTGATTGACAATGTATATTCCTCGTTTCTTTTCCTATCTAAGGGTGTTCCTCAAGGTTCCATTCTTGGCCCTCTCCTATTCTTGCTATTCATTAATGATCTCCATTCCCAATGCAAGCATTGCCTTGTTCATAGCTTAGCAGATGACGTACAAGTGTTCCACTCTTCTTCTATTTTTGATAAAGACAGCATGGTTAGGGAGATTAATGAGGATGTAGGTAGGATATGTGGTTGGGCTTCGGCTAATGAGCTCTACATAAATCCTTCAAAATCCAAAACAATTGCATATTACAAGTTTCCACTCAGTGCTCTGCTAGATCCTATATTTGTAAATGGTACTATTGTGCCATTTTCAGGTCGGGTTAAGAGTCTTTATATTGGAGGAGACTTTATCTTGGTTTGACCATATTAATAGCGTTGTTGGCAAGGTTCGTTTGTATCTTCGCAAGCTTTATAACATTTACTGCTTTCTTCCTATCTCCCTCAGAATAAGGCTTTGCCATGCGCTCATTATGCCCAATATACTCAGAATAAGGCTTTGCCATGCGCTCATTATGCCCTTTATGGGTGTGAAATCTTTAGTGGTTCTAGTGCTTTGCTTATAAATAAGCTACATTTAGTTTTCAATGAGTCTATGAGGTTCTGCTTTGGTCTGAAAAGGTACGACTCTATTTCGCCGTTTGCATCTCAATTTCTGGGTTGTAATTTTCATAATTTTATGAAAAGCCGAGTTGTTTTGTTATTTCGTAACATTCTGGTTGAATGCACTCCTAAGTACCTCCATGATCGGGTCACTTTTGTTAGATCACCTAGACTTGCACTTAATGTTATTGTCCCAAGAAGCGTATCACAAATTATGAGTCTGTCCTTTTTTTGCCGGGCGTCCTCCTTATGGAATTGGCTTCCACAATCATATAAAAGCAGATCCTTGACTGCACCTACTTTTAAGCATCTACTCATTAACTTCCTTAACTCTAACTCCTAAATTCTTTACATAAGTTTCTCCTAGCATCCGCGAAATCCTTCTTTTTGTATACCTTTACTACTTCTTTCTTTTTAGCATTTTCTCTTTGTTTTATGGGTGTTGTTCCCTGTTCGGCTCGTGTCATTTTAAATGGGTGCTTCCAGCTCCTTGAGCTGTTTTTCTTATCCTCTCTTCCTCTTCTATTTTTCGCCTTTTTCCTCCAGCTCTAGAGCTGCTTCTCTTAACCTCTCCTCTTCTACTTCTTCTTTCTTCCTCCTTTTACTTTCTACTTAAGGTAGTCATTTTTTATCAATATTTGTTTTTTTCTTTTTTAGGGCTTTTTTTTAAAAAAAAATCCCTTATGTTAACGCTTTTGTCCGTCTGTCTGTCCGTCTGTCCGTCCGTCTGTCTGTCCGTCTGTCTGTCCGTCTGTCCGTCCGGTGTAAACAATAAAAACCAGTTATTTCACATAGTTACTGTACACACAAGTTCATGACTGACCCACCAATGGAAAGCTTGATTTATTTAGAACCAGATGTAATTGATATAATTTCAAAATTTGGCCGGTAGGTGGCGCAATTCGCATTATGCCAAAACACCTTTTTCCGAATAAAAATGTAATTTTATATAGTAAATGTGCACCAAAAATGAAGTTTGACCACTCGTTGGAAAGGTATTTAAGAGTAGAATATTATGCTAATAACAGTATTTCAAATTTCTACCGCTAGAGTCGTTGAAAACTAAAATATATAAAATGTTAATTTTTAAAATGTGATTTGCAATAGTCAATAAGCCCCAAAAATTAGGTTTAATGTTGCAACTGAAAGGTAGTAAGTAGTAATATAAAACAACAGTTGTTATAATTTTAAATTCTACCACTAGAGGGTGAAACATATAAATTATATTGTTTTTTAAAAATTTTATTCAACTTGGTGAATCTTTACCAAAAATGAAGGGAAAGCAAGCGCTGGAAAGTTAATATAAACTAAAATAAATCAGACATCCTCATAATCTGATTTTTTGCCGCTAGAGGGCAGTAAAATACAAGTAAAAAGTTGTAATTTAATATAGTAAATGTGCACCAAAAATGAAGTGCGACTACTCGTTGGAAAGGTAGTTAAGAGTAGAATACGATGCCGTTAACTGTATTTCAAATTTCTACCGCTAGAGGCGCCAAATACTAAAATATGGAAAAAGAGTTTTCAAAATGTGTTTTCCAATTGAAAATAGGTTTAATGTCGCATCTTAAATTTAGTAATTAGTAGTATAAAATCACGAATAACAACATATACTCCAAATATGCATTTAGAGTAGTTGAATTTAAAAAAAAGCCCGTAATTATAAAACTACTGATCAGTAGTTCGGCTGCGCGGCATTTTTTCCTCTATATATTTTGGAAATTTCTAGTTTTAGTTATACTTACAATCTTTGTATAAACCTGTATAGGTTTTTGATTGTTTAAATATGAATAAATAAATAAATAAAATAAATAAATAAATAAAAATTGAAAAAGAATTCTCTAAAGTTTAAAAAATATTTATTTTTATAAAAACAAAAAATCAGTTCCACTGTATATATAAAATAATAAAAACAATTTGGTAATTCACTTAGTTAATATAAAATAATAAAAACAATTTGGTAATTCATTTAGTTAATATAAAATAATAAAAACTATTTGATAATTCATTTAGTTAATATAAAAAAATTCATTTAGTTAATTATATATTAAATTCATTTAGTTAATTATATATTAAATTCATTTAGTTAATTATATATTAAATTAGGAGTATTTTTGTATTATTCCAAATTCATTTCCTTTCATTTTTCATTTTTTATTTGGGCTAACTCCGACATTATGAATTGCCCAAAAGCCTGAATGTTAGCTGGTATACAGTCATTTTCAGATTTATTTTTCAGTCTGTAACAGCTGCCACCAGAATTTGAGACGTGTTTTTCAAAATTATATTATCAGCATTATCATCATCATCATTTTTTCCTATAATAATAATAATAATATAATTATCAACTGTACAATAATTTCATTGTTTTCCAATTTACCTTTTTTCTTACTACCACTGGGTTTGTTTGGACTCATGAGTTCATCATTGCTAATATTAATGAATTCTGGTAGTTCTTCATTCTCGCTTAGATCAAAGTTGTCCATTTCATACTCGTTGTTAAATTTTGTTTTCTACCAACGAATTTAAATGAAAACACTTTTTTTAATTAAATATTAATTATATATTTTTCATACATGGCAATTAATTTTTTGGTCAATTCTTTATTCCAGGTATCTTTAGAATAATCGCAAGAATATGATCATGGTGTTTGACTTCCACTGTTATTGTTATCACTCCTTAATTTATTATTTATTTATTATTTTTTTCTTAAAATCAATTTAATTTTAATTAAAACTTACATTTTATTTCACTTAATTTGGTTTTCATATAACTTTCACACAACTAATTTTTGTATTTTGTATAGCTGTCAAAATTGTCGGCTGGAAAATCGTTTGAAAATGCAAACCAGACGATTTTTGAAACGACATCGTATGCGACAAATATTTTTACCTTCACACTATACGATTTTTCATCCGACAAAAAATCGTCTGAAAAATCTGATAATGTGAAGGCACTTTAAGAGCATAAACAATGTGTGTTATAGTTTATTTTTTCCAAATTCCTTTTTTTTTGAATGGGTAACCTGATATTTTATTTTCTGTTATCACTTAACGGTCGAGGAGCGTCAGAAAAAAGCCCGAATCGTGACGTCACGTCATACCAATGTTTTTTTCTGAAAAAGAGCTTTTATATTTTTTGTGTGTATGCGTTTGTAATACATTATTTGATGTTTTTATAGGAATGCGGCGTTGCCATATAATGTATATGTTATTGTTATTAGATATGTGTGATGATAAAATTATGCAACAAATTTTGATTTTTGGAAACAAGTTGATAATATGTCATATATATATATTATTGCTTGACCAGATATTTATGGGTAACGAATTAATTTATTTTCCCTTTATTGAATTTACAATTATTTTATATAATATAATATGTATATAGTATATAATATTATCTGATCAGATATTCACCACAATTCTGTAAGGCGTGTCACTTGTCGTTTCAAGTGACAAAATTGAATTGGTATTATACAAATTTTGTTTATTATTTGTATTCTGTAAACTTGGTGTGAATTGACAAATGTAGTTTCAAATGAGAAATTTAGTCGAACAAATTTTATTCTCCGACTACATGAAAAAGATGTAAATTTTTAAATAATTGTAGATTCTATAAAGGGAAAGTAAAATGAATTACGTTACCCATCAATATCTGATCAGATATATTGTATTGGGGGATCAGATATATTTTATTGGAGGTTATTCTACAAAAGGGCGTATTTGAATGAAATACGGTCGTATTATTGATTTTCTCTGGCACCCTTGGATGGATTACGCTCATATTTGGTAATGAAATGATGAGTAGCCATATTTTCATCTGGGATTTTCTCTGGCACCCTTATGGATGGATTACGCTCATATTTGGTAAACACATTAATTATAGTGTTCTATAGGTAATTACGCTAGTGCTCCTCCATTAGCTCTACTTGGAAGATGATTATATATGCAAACGTGATTTCTGATATTTTGTGGGAAATAATGGAGGAGCACTGGCATAGTTAACTATAGGACACTATAATTAATGTGTTTACCAAATATGAGCGTTATCCATCCAAGGGTGCCAGAGAAAATCCCAGATGAAAATATGGCTACTCATCATTTCGTTACCAAATATGAGCGTAATCCATCCAAGGGTGCCAGAGAAAATCCCAGATGAAAATATGGCTACTCATCATTTCATCCAGACCATTATAATGAGTGCGTTTACCAAATATGAGCGTAATCCATCCAAGGGTGCCAAAGAAAATCCCAGATGAAAATATGGCCATTCATAATTTCATCCAGGATAATATATATGTACATACATATATTGATATTTCATTAAAAAAAATTAAATAATATCCTTCCTGAATTTTTTTTTTACGTTTTACCTACTTTTTTTTTAATTTCATTTACCTATAAAAATTGAGTACATAATATAAATTTGTAATTATTTTTTCAATTTTATAAGTCTGATCCAATTTTTGAAACAAATAAAAAAAACCACACCTGAATCTAAAAATCCACCTTTTCTCATACAATTTATCTGAAAAACAAAAAATATAAAGAAAAAATGTAAACTAAATGTTCATACGAAGCTATTATTCATAAAAAAAATCTGAATAGCAAATAAAAAATAATTTGAAACACACAAACACAAAAAGAGCTTTCATTGACAATAAAACTTTTTAAAATTGACTTTAGCGCTCTTTCCCTTTATAGAATTTACAATTATTTTATATAATATTATATATATATATATATATATATATATATATATATATTGTATATATTTATATATATATATATATATGTACATATATTATATTTTATATTATATAAATATGTATATAGATATAAGTATAACTATTTAGTATATAATATTATAATATCTGCTCAGATAATATTATATACTATTTACATATTATATTATATAAAATAATTGTAAATTCAATAAAGGGAAAGTAAAATGAATTAGTTACCCATAAATATCTGGCCAAGCAATAATAGATATATTACATATCATATATGTATTATATTATCAACTCGTTTCCAAAAATCAAAATTTGTTGGGTAATTTTATCATCACACAAATAACATATACATTATATGGCAACGCCGCATTCCTATAAAAACATCAAATAATGTATTACAAACGCATACACACGAAAAATATAAAAAGCTCTTTTTCAGAAAAAAACATTGGTATGACGTGACGTCACGATTCGGGCTTTTTTCTGGCGCTCCTCGACCCTTATGCGTTTGTAATACATTATTTGATGTTTTTATAGGAATGCGGCGTTGCCATATAATGTATAATTATATGTGATGATAAAATTATCCCACAAATTTTGATTTTTGGAAACGAGTTCATATTTCATAATATAATATATCAATACCGTATATGTAATATATCTATTATTGCTTGACCAGATATTTATGGGTAACGAAATTAATTTTACTTTCCCTTTATTGAATTTACAATTATTTTATATAATATAATATGTAAATAGTATATGTATAATATTATCTGATCAGATATTATAATATTATATATGTACTAAATATAGTTATATATATTATATAAAATAATTGTAAATTCAATAAAGGGAAAGTAAAATTAATTTCGTTACCCATAAATATCTGATCAGATATATTGTATTGGGGGTTATTCTACAAAAGGGCGTATTTGAATGAAAACGGTCGTATTTAATTTTTTTTAATGAAATATCAATATATGTATGTATATTATCCTGGATGAAATTATGTATGCCCATATTTTCATCTGGGATTTTCTCTAGCACCCCTGGATGGATTGGGCTGATATTTGGTAAACACATTTAAATTAGTGGTCTGGATGAAATGATAGGTGGCCATATTTTCATCTGGGATTTTCTCTGGTACCTCTGGATGGATTGGGCTGATATTTGGTAAACACATTCATTATATTGTTCTATAATTAACTATGCCAGTGCTCCTCCATTATTTCCCACAAAATATCAGAAATCACGTTTTAATCATATAACCATCTTCCAAGTAAAGCTAATGGAGGAGTTCTGGCATACTTAACAATAGATCACTATAATGAATGTGTTTACCAAATATTAGCCCAATCCATCCAGGGGTGCTAGAGGAAATCCCAGATTAAAATATGGCCATTCAGCATTTCATCCAGGATAATATATGTACTTATATTAATATTTCATTAAAAAAATGAAATAATATCCTTCCTGAATTTCTTTTTTAGATTTTACCTACTTTTTTTAACTTCATTTACCTATAAAAATTGAGTATGTATATAAATTTGTAATAATTTTTACACTTTTATAAGCTTGATCCAATTTTTGAAACAAATAAAAAAACTACACCTGAATCTAAAAATCCACCTTTTCTCATACATTTTATCTGAAAAACAAAAAATATAAAGAAAAGATGTAAACTAAAAATTATGTTATTGGTAATAAATATTTTCTATATACATCCATCCATATGTTATGTACAAACAAGCTATTATTCATAAAAAAAATCAGAATTGCAAATAAAAAAATAATTTGAAACACACACAAACAAAAAAAGAGCTTTCATTGACAATAAAACTGTTTAAAATTGACTTCAGCGCTCAAAGTTCCCTATCAGAGACTAGCTACACTAAAATTCACACATTTTCTTCCTAAAAATTTTTAAAAAAAAGAGGTTTTTATATAAAAATTTAATTATTAGAAAAATGATAACAAATATCAAAAATGTAAAACATACATCCGTGAAAAATATATTCAATCTTTATTCTGTAGAAAAAAAAATATCAAAATATGTAAGGGTTTACTCATAAAATGGGCAATAAAATGGTCCACTTTCAGGTGCGCGGACAGGTATATGGGGGGGAAAATTAAAAAAGTAAAACACCTATCCGTGAAATTAATATATTCTTGATATGTTATAAAAATTTCGTGGAAGAAAATGTTCACTGCTTTTGTATAAAATGGGCAAAACACTTCCTCTATAAAACACTAAATTGCGCTCCGCGAGCCTTAAGATATTTAACTTGCGATTTATTCCAAAAGTAAAAAGATGAAAAACAAACGCCGGGTTTGTCAAAAGCACATTTCCTCAAAATAGCCTCATGCAGAATTACGAGCTATTCTAAAACAAAGGCAGTTCCCATAGAGTATTTTTTAGAAAAAATATAAAATGATAAATATAGGTAAAAAATGTATCCCTGTTCGATTTTTTTTTTAATTTTATTAATTTATTTAAGTTTTCCCTAATTTGGTTTTAATTGAACATAATGTGATGAAATAAGGTCGAACTTTATTCCATTTATGTAGCACCTAACCAATATTCCATTTATATAGCACCTAACAATATGCCAAATACATATTTGTTTTTTGCAAAATTTTACATGATTAAGCATTTTGATTAATTATAAGAGTGAGGCAAATGAATATAACTTATTAATTAATGCACTTAAAAGAAATATGATTTTCGGAAGTTTTCTCAATATTAGTTTTTAAAAATATTGTGCAGTTATAATTATACAAGTACCTAAATTAAAAATGTAATTTTTTGATTTTCGATGGGCCACAACGGAAAGGGGAGGCGAGATTCGAATACAATTTCTTCAGAGACTAGATATTTTTTCAGTCTACAGATCGTAAAGTTTATTGTTGATAGTTCTAGATGGCTGTTCTTAACTATCTGTCTATGTTCATAGTTCTGGGTGGCTGCTCTTAATTATCTGTCCTTGTGAACTCAGTGTACGAGTATCGCTTTCCCTTCCCCTGTCAGTGGCGTTTTCGCTTTTTCTACATTTCTTTACAATAAAATATTAATTATGATAATAATTATACTCAGTACTATCATTGATTTTAAATAACTAGATAAATCATTTGAAAAAAAATATTGTTATATTTGGTCTACCTATCGCTTTAACAAACAATATTATTTTTAGGGCTTTTTTTAAAAAAAAAATCCCTTATGTTAACGCTTTTGTCCGTCTGTCTATCCGTCTGTCCGTCCGTCTGTCTGTCCGTCTGTCTGTCCGTCTGTCCGTCCGGTGTAAACAATAAAAACCAGTTATTTCACATAGTTACTGTACACACAAGTTCATGACTGACCCACCAATGGAAAGCTTGATTTATTTAGAACCAGATGTAATTAATATAATTTCAAAATTTGGCCGGTAGGTGGCGCAATTCGCATTATGCCAAAACACCTTTTTCCGAATAAAAATGTAATTTTATATAGTAAATGTGCACCAAAAATGAAGTTTGACCACTCGTTGGAAAGGTATTTAAGAGTAGAATATTATGCTAATAACAGTATTTCAAATTTCTACCGCTAGAGTCGTTGAAAACTAAAATATATAAAATGTTAATTTTTAAAATGTGATTTGCAATAGTCAATAAGCCCCAAAAATTAGGTTTAATGTTGCAACTGAAAGGTAGTAAGTAGTAATATAAAACAACAGTTGTTATAATTTTAAATTCTACCACTAGAGGGTGAAACATATAAATTATATTGTTTTTTAAAAGTTTTATTCAACTTGGTGAATCTTTACCAAAAATGAAGGGAAAGCAAGCGCTGGAAAGTTAATATAAACTAAAATAAATCAGACATCCTCATAATCTGATTTTTTGCCGCTAGAGGGCAGTAAAATACAAGTAAAAAGTTGTAATTTAATATAGTAAATGTGCACCAAAAATGAAGTGCGACTACTCGTTGGAAAGGTAGTTAAGAGTAGAATACGATGCCGTTAACTGTATTTCAAATTTCTACCGCTAGAGGCGCCAAATACTAAAATATGGAAAAAGAGTTTTCAAAATGTGTTTTCCAATTGAAAATAGGTTTAATGTCGCATCTTAAATTTAGTAATTAGTAGTATAAAATCACGAATAACAACATATACTCCAAATATGCATTTAGAGTAGTTGAATTTAAAAAAAGCCCGTAATTATAAAACTACTGATCAGTAGTTCGGCTGCGCGGCATTTTTTCGTTTCTCTCTCTTTCAGTGAGAAAATTATTTACGTTGTTGTTGTATATTCCTTTTTTGCGTTTTTTGTTGTTTTTATGGCCTTGAGAATTTTTGTTTGCTATATAAAGAAAAATTCATTTTGAGAAGAATAAAAATTCAATGTAGGGAATTTTGTTATTTTTTCATATTTTATGTTACGGAAAATTATTATTTGTCAAAAAATTATATAATGAATATTATTATTTGTTTTACAGGATTTTTAATTTTACTTTATTAAAAAAACCTTTAAAAAAAAAAAATAAAAAAAAATATAAAAAAAAAAAAAATTAAAAAACAAAATATTGTCTATGATGGGGATTGAACTCGGATATTATTTTTCATAATTTTTTCATACAAATATATGAAAAAAATTAGCTTTGTCCTTATTAATGATAAGGATAACCATATAAAATTCTAAATATATTTTTTTTTAAATAAATTTGAAATTAAATTAATTTTTTTTAAAATGCATTAAAAAAAATAATTAAAAAAAAATTAATTTAAAAAAAAATATTGTCCTATCTTATTAGTGATGCATATTAATTATATATATACATAATCATTAATTATATATATACATAATCATTTTACACACATATATAATAAATATACACATATTGTATTATGCGAATTAGGAAAGAATCTGCCATCGTTGTAGTATCAATACTCATAGACAGGCAGGACTAATTTTGCTTCACATTTTTCATATATTTATATGTGTATGGTTCAATTCCAATCAGGGACGATATTTTTTTAAATAATTTTTTTTTTACTTATTTTTTTTAAAAGCATTTTTAAACAAATTAATTTAATTTTTAATTTTCAACTTTATATATGTATATGAATATGTACATATGTTTAAAAGTTTATAAGGTTATCAAATCATATAAGACAAAACTAATTTTTTTCATATAGGTATTTGTGTGAAAAATAACATTCGGGTTCAATCCCCATCAGAGACAATACATATTTTTTTAAAATTAATTTTTTTAAAGGTATTTCAAATAATTATTTTTTTTAAATATAATAAAGTAAAATCAAAATTCTGTAAAAAAATAATAAACATTCATTATAAAATTTCTTGACAAATATTAATTTTCACTAACATAAAATAAAAATAAAAATTCTAAGGCCATAAAAACTTAAAAAATCAACAAAAAAGAAAAAACGCAATAAAGGAATATACATTTTTTTCTTATTTTCTCACTGAAAGAGAGAATTTATTTTGCTGCTCACATATTTTCAATTTATTTTTCAAATTTCTGAAAATGGTGTATGTGGCGGCACCTATTGAGGAAAGTATGCAGCGTCGGTGATTTATCTAGTTATTTAAAATCAATGGTACTATCGAATTCAAAGTGGACATCAATTTTAATGATACCATGTTAGCTTGGTTTTCTTTTGTTTTTCTTATCTCATCCGAGATTCGTATGAGATGAGGGACTTACTTCTTTTCGCTAATTGTCTATTAAGATCTTCGGGTCTTATAGGTCGTATGATTCTAGCAATAGGCGTGGTTGTTACACTTAATTCCCGAGGTTTTTGTTCTTCCATTGGGAAATCATCTAATTTTGAAAACTGATATTTTGTTTCTACACTCAGAGAAAAAATACATTCAAAAATAACTGAAAATCTCTTTCAATTAATATTTTGTCTGTAAATGGTATTTTTCGAAGGAAAATCAGTCAATTGAACAAAGTTATGGCCAAATGAAATAGAAAAATAAGAGACAAATTTAAGGGACAAATTTCTGTAAAAAATATATCCGTTATTTATCTCATTTATTTTTTTGTAAGTAAATTTAAAGAACTTTCCGTTTATTTTAAAATAATAGTTTTCGTTTTCCATTAAAAGAAAAACTAAATGAAATTTATCTATTAATTTAAGTGATTCCTCATTTATTAATATTTGAAAGTGTTAGTTTTTCAAAAGTACATACCAAAGAGTATAAGAAGAGTTCAAAACCCATACAAAAAAGTTACTATGGAAGCAAATGTAATTATAAATTTTTTTATATTTTTTTCTGTTTTGGAAATGGGAAAAGATATTAAGTTCAAATTTGGAAAGGTTATAGATTAATGGAAATAAAGAATATTTTCTATTTGACTTTTTTAATTTGGGTCCCAAGTTCCGCAGATATAGCTCTCCAAAAATGAAATAGCCCAATTTTGTCATGCCTTTACCTCCTAAACGAATAATGCTATGGAGTTGAAATTTTTCAGATACCCCAATCTCTAAAAAGTAGTGGCACCTCTCGAACATTTTTTTTAACTAGGACCTCACCTCTCCCATTTATAGGTATCTAAAATTTAAGATTTTGAGGGGCCATATCTCGGAAAGGGGGACAAAATATGGAAATATGTAAATGCATACCTTATACTTCTTTAATTAGCACTTTGTTACCCAATTTTCAGCTTTGAATCTTTGGGCGTTTAAAAAAAAATAAAAAATAAAAATTTTCATATTTTCATATAAAAGTTTTAGACAACTTTGGGAACTTTTGAAATTTTTTCTATTTTTTTCTGTTTTGGAAATGGGAAAAGATATTAAGTTCAAATTTGGATAGGTTATATATTAATGGAAATAAAGAATATTTTCTATTTGACTTTTTTAATTTGGGTCCCAAGTTCCGCAGATATAGCCCTCCAAAAATGAAATAGCCCAATTTTGTCATGCCTTTACCTCCTAAACGAATAATGCTATGGAGTTGAAATTTTTCAGATACCCCAATCTCTAAAAAGTAGTGGCACCTCTCGAACATTTTTTTTAACTAGGACCTCACCTCTCCCATTTATAGGTATCTAAAATTTAAGATTTTGAGGGGCCATATCTCGGAAATTTACCTAAGTATGTAGAAATGAAAACATTTCGTTCAAATTGAACATTTTTCTGTTCAGTCCTACACCCAGTGAGAAAAAATATGTTAAAATGAAGGAGTTGTTCTCATTTTCGTGACAAGAAAGAATTTTAAAAATCTTCTGAAGTATGTAGAAATGAAAACATTTCTTTCAAATTGAACATTTTTCTGTTCAATCCTACACCCAGTGAGAAAAAATATGTTAAAATGAAGGATTTGTTTTCATTTTCACATTCACATACTTCATGAAATTTTTAAAATTCTCTCTTCACGGAAATTGTACGGAATTACGGAATTAAAAAAATTCAAAATAACAAAGTTTCCTTCAAATTAAATAGATTTTTCTTATTTTTTACATTAAAATAAGCAAACAAGTTTTGAAAAGAGAGTTTTTTTTTCTTTTTTGCAATCATTTTAAAATTCCTCTCAATTGATTTGTAAAATTTATTTTAATGTAATTTGTTTCGCGAAGAAGGCATTTAGCTTAAAGTTTAAGTGAATTAAAAAGTGAATTACAATACTTAAAAATTATTAATTGGAATTAATTACATTTAAGTTAATTATGAAAAATGAAAACAAAAAAACACAAAAAAAAAATTAGTGAAAAAAAAGACTACAAAGCCAAAAGTGTTTCAAAATTTTTTAAATTAAAAAAATTGTTGTATTCTTGGGGCATACAAAATAAATTTTTTTTCAATCATATAAAAGGTAAGCTAAAATTTAATTTTATTAAAAGTCTATAATATTATAAAGAATAAAGAATATTATAAAGAATATATAGTTATATAATTATAAATGTATATAATTATACGAGTATTATATACCATAATTTAATAGTTATACAGTACATATATTCTTGAACCCTTAAAAAACCACGTATGTGTCATAAGGACATATTGATAAGATTTTATTTTTGATAGAATAAATGGATCATATAACCACCAGAAAATATTTTTGCTCTGTTAATAAAAATATATCCTAAAATAAGAATTTATGGATAATCGTAAAATTCAAAATATGTACCATGGTTTTCTATGGGTTATATCATTTTCGACTCAAAATAAAAACTTTTAGTCTTTGTACATTTCAATTTAAATGTATAAAAAAACTAATTTGAAATGTAAATACATAGACTAATTTCTAAATGAAAAATACTAAAGTTGTTTTAAAAAGGCTACTTTGACTCGAAAATACATATCTTCTATATATACAGTGTGGGTTAGGTTTAGTATGCTAATCCGTCATTGGCTCATTTTGAGCATAAAATTGTATACGTCAACCCGGTTTTATATGGGTCCACGGTACACCCATATAATATTATGCTCAAAATCAATCAACCCTTAATGGATTAGCATTCCAAATCCAGCCACCCTGTATATGTAGAAAAAATTTTTTAGTGTTCTGTTAAAGAAAAAAATTGTTTAGATTTTTTTATTTATAATATTTCAGAAAAAAATATAAATTACGAAAAACTGCTGGGATATTCATACGATGAAATTAAATTGTTGTTCCCGAAAAATAGTTTAGGCGAAATTGCAACACTAGAATATTACTTGAATAAAGATAAAAAGGTGATATATTTTTTGTAAAATATTATTTAATTTATTTTAATTAATCTTGGCAGGAAAATTTATTTAAAGAAGACTGTGAAAAAATTTGCGACAGTATCAAGTCGATTATCATATAAAAATTATAAGGTATATTTAATAATGAAATGTTTTAAATGTTTTATTTTCTTTAATTGCCTTAATAACTATTTATCACATTTAAAAAAAGTACACTTATTAGAGAGTTACGATGAATATTCGTGCTTAGAGTGTACTCCAAACCATTGTTTCAGCAGTTTCAATTCTTTTAAAAAACATATTATTAATAAACATAAACAAAAGTTTGATATAACCCCAGAACAAAACTTATCAACTGAGTATGCTGGTATAAAAAATAATTCAAATGACATAGAACTTACAAAAAAATCAAATTATTTAGAAGATACAGATAAATCTTTTAAATTAATTCAAAAACCAAGTAATACTGTGAAATACAGTCAAACTAGTCTGTTAGCAAAATGTTCGACATTAATTCATAATGAAGTATTAAAATTTACATTAAGTTTGCATAATAACAATAGTTTTCCTCGAAATGCAGTCACAAAAATTCAAAGTGCAGTAACACAAATATTATCTTGTATAATGAAGTCATTAGATTTAATGTTAAAAGAATGTGAAGAAAGGGATATGATATATGTGAAACAATTTATGAATATTTGTGCTAATCCATTTTATAATATTAATACTGAATACAAATTGTTGAAGGAAATGGAAAATTTAAATCTCTTTAAACCTAGTTTAAATTTTACTATCAACAATGAAATAACACCTATTTATAAACAAGGAAGATCAACCTTTGGTGAAAAAAAGAGCAAGGGTATACTTCTACCCTTAAAATTTCAAATTAAAAAAATTTTTGAAGCCCCCAATGTTTTAGAGGATACAATTTCAAACATTGAAAATTTGGTGAGATCTAGCGATGAACGTATAAATAATTTTGTACAAGGGGCTTTATGGAAAAGTAAAATAAAAAATTTTCACCCAAATCAAATAGCTATTCCATTTTTTTTATACATTGATGATCTAGAGGTTAATAACCCTCTAGGTTCACATCAGCAATCATTGTCTGCAATATATTTTTCATTTCCAAATATAAAAAATCCACTTAAATTAGAAAATATTTACTTATGTGGATTAATTGAAAGTAAATATTTTAAAATGTATGGTAATGATAATTGCTTAACACATCTCATAGCAAGTATTAATGAGTTACAAACAGAAGGAATTAATTTTGAACCACACGGAAAAAAAATCAATATAAAATTTATCTTAGGATTAATACTTGGTGACAATTTAGGTTTAAATTATATTTTGGATATGCGTAAATCGTTTAGTGCAAATTCTTTTTGTCGATTTTGTACGGAAAAAAAGGCGACTACAAGTAAAATGGCTACTGAAAATATTAATTCATTGAGAAATGAAGTTAACTATGCAGAAGATGTGAAAAGAAATAATCCTTTTGATTCAGGCATAAATAAAAATTCGATATTAAATGAAATCAAATTCTTTCATGTCACTAGTAATTATGCTGTAGATATTATGCATGATATATTTGAAGGTATATCTCACTATAATGTTTGCAACGTATTGCTACATTTAAAGGGATAAAAATATTTGTCATTGGAAGAATTAAATAATAGAAAAATGAACTTTAGTTACGGGGAAACTGAGATAGGAAACTATTCTCCAGAAATAACTATAGAACGATTAAATAAGAAGTCACTCAAAATGTCTGCACGAGAAATGTGGACATTTTTACATTTACTTCCATTTATGATATCAGATCTTATAAACCGCAATGATCCGGTATGGAAATTTTACTGCACTTTTTTGGAAATAATAGATTTATTATTGCTGTCTACTTTCAGTATTGAAACTAAAGAGCATTTAGCAGTTCTTATTAAGGAACACAATTTGCAGTATATAACACTCTTTGAAGAAAATCTGAAACCTAAACATCATTTTTTAACGCATTATTTAACAATTATAAATCAATCTGGACCACCAAGATTTTTTTCCACTTTTAGATATGAATCTAAACACAGAGATTTCAAGCTTTATGCTAATAGTAGTATGAACAGACAAAATATTGCACTCTCATTAGCAAAAAAGTTCCAGCTCAAATTTGCATTTAAGCATCTTACCATACAAGATTCTGATCAAAACATGACACAAATTAATAAAAAATTGGTTTTAAGTCAGTTTGATAATATTATAACAAATCATCTTAACATCAATTTTAACGATTTAGAAATATTTAGTTCTTTCGAACACAAAGGCACAACATATAAGTCAGGTTATATTTTGACTGCATACGAAATCTGTTTATATGCTTATGAAATACACGAAATCATTGTGCAAATAAGTGTAAATAAAATTTACATCATTGTGGAAAAAAAATATATATGTAATTATGATAAACACATTGTGGGACATAAGCTTGAAGAAGTTGATAGTACCATGAGCATAAAGTCAATTGATGATTTTTGTAGCATTCCTATACATGTTTATAATTTAAAAGATGGTAGTAAAGCTATAAGACAAAAAAAATATTTTGAAATATAAAATTAATGTTTTTTTTATTATAATTTGTTTAATTATTGTTTTTCTTTTTTTTCCAATATATATAAGCTTCAAATTTACATATAATATATACAAGATAATTCCAAAAAAGCTTTCAAATTCAAATACAAGATATTGTAAATAACAAAATTTAAAAATAAGAAAATTAATAATTAATATCAATATGGCCAGTTTTAATGAAACAATTTCGGAAGATTTCGAAATAGCTGAAAACTTAAATTTAACTGAAGAAGAAGCCGAATTATTTGCCTTTTTATCTGAACTGTGTCCAGAACCAGATGATTGTGTCTACATATTTAATCGTTGTAAAGGTAAATATGATAAAATTTAATAAATATATATTTTTTAATTATTAAAACAATTTTTTTTAAATATTCGACGATAATATTATTTACAACATTTTAACGTAATAAATTATATAATCATTTATATTATTGTCCAATGCTTTTATTTTTTAAAATTAAAATCAAGTAAATTTATATTTTTCATTTTAGAAATGATGGTAAAAAAATCTCAACTTTTGCTGTTTCAAGATAATCATATAAAAGATTTGTTACCAGGAAACTTAGGTTTAAATGCTCAATTCTCATACGCTCTTAAACAATATATGAAAGCAAATCAGAACACGGCTTCAACATTTCAGAGAAACGTAGAAAAAAGTGTTTCTAAAAATAATGCAAATTATGTAAAACTTATTTAAACTTTATATTTTGAACAAATATTAAAACAATAAATTTTATAGATAATCACTGAATTTATTAATACTGATTACACAATAATAAGAAAACATTATGAACAACAAGGATGTGTTTTAATCGAAAAAGATAGACGACGACTGTCGGGAGCTATTGTAGATTATTTTCGAAACCATAAAATTGAAATTACTGCCACAATATTTGAAAATCTGGCATTTCAAATATCGTGTCTGTTTAAAGGAGAAGAAAAAGTAATTTACTTATAACTTTCTGAAATTTAGATTTAATTTTTTTTCTTAGGATTCATGGTACTGTCCTGCTTTAAAAGGGCAACGCGCTCGTGGAAAATTATTTTCACGTTACTACAACTATACAAGAAATAATAAAGATGTGACAGAAAAATTTTGCAAACCCTGTAGCTCCAACCTAGAAAAAAAAATTTACAGAAAAACAAAGTCAACAGCCCTCCGGTAAGTAAATTTCCTTTTCCAATATTTTTTTTCTTTTTTAAATATTTAAATTTCATATTAATTATTTTCTAGAGCTGGATGCAGAAGCTAAAAAAATGTGGTTGCAAAACAATTTAGATGATTTAGACGAAATAATTAAGAAATGGAAAGAGACGGTTGCTTTTCGAGCAAATTCATTCAAAAAATATGAAACTGACACTTCTATTTTTAATATTTTTGAAGAATGGGCCACTATATAAAAATCCGGTTGGACCTCGTTTAGTAAGTTTTGGCAAATTAAAATAAATCTATTATTTAATTTTCTTACTTTCTATCATTTAATATCTTTCAGATTGACATTGATTTTAATTTTATTTATGAGAAAGCAGATACAATTTTTTATAAAAAATGTAAAATGTTTGAAGAACATATATTACCTATATATTCAGCTGAATTTACTTATGGACCAAATTTACGGCTTCTTAAAAATTTTATGCTTCACCAAACCAATTTAAATGATAGTAAGTTTACCACACTATATTGATAACATTTTTTTTTATTTATAGTCTTTTTTTTTTATTTTAATATTACTATTCATACGAAAATTCTCTTTTTTTATTTTATAGATTCCAAGCTAGCTTCATTGCTCCATATGCTACATGGTATTATTAAGCCCACAAATTATTTTAAAACAACAACTAATAAAAACAACCGAAGCGAAACGAGGAGATATACTGTTGCAGATTCTCAGAAAAGTTTCCTGAGATTGGTAAAAGAACCCAATGATATATCGGCAAATAGCAGAATGCAGCCATTTATATTTTGTGTCGGTGAAAATTTTAATGCAGTAAAAAAAATTTACATTTATTGCGACAATAAAGTCACATATGAATGTGATTCTATGATCAGGGCATTAAATGTCTGTTTTAAAATTTTTCACGTATTTAATATGAATTATCCAGCGGAGTCCATTCATGTGTGGACATTTATACAAAATTATTTATTTGAAATTTTTTTAGATGTTGATGTTCCAAACTCAAATGCAGGAAATTTAATAAATACATTAACTTCAAAAATAAAACAATAAATTAAAACGTGGAAAATTTTAAAACTGAATTTTTAAAAATAATAAAATGTAACTGACATAATATTAAAAATAACCGTTTCTTTCCATTTAAATTTAAAATCAATGTTAAAATTATGTAAAATTGAGTACAGAAAATAATATAATTTAAAATTATGAATTAAAAAAAACCATTAATAAATATTTTTTAAAACGTATACATATTTTTTTATATCAGTATTAAATTTCAGATTTGGTATGAAACATTTTCTGGTAAATATCTGTTAGTTGTATTAACATATAGAATTTCATTCTTACTTTTTATGCCTGTTTTCAAATTAAAAAATGGTTCTTCGTTATGAAGGAGAGAACATAAATCTTCCTTGAATTACTTGTTATTCAAACTGAAACAATATGAATTTATTCAAAATGATTAGTTCTTAACTCAATTTGAGAACAAATCATTTATATTAGTTTTGTAAAGTCATTCTTAATTCGATGTAATATTTGTCCTATTGAGGGAATTTGTTTTCTTTTTATATGAAGAACTATTCTGTCGAATTAAAGGAAAACATTCAATTGATTTGTGTACTTCAAATTGAAATAACTTTTATTTTCAATTTGAATACTATTCGCGCGGCACGAAAGAAGATATTTTTCATTCAAATTGAAGCATTTTTTGGCTATTAAGAATGTATTTTTTCTCTGAGTGTAGGTCTAATTTTAGCTATGCTGCCGAATGGTATGGCAGGCAACTCTAAATGTTCCAATAGATATACACATTTTTCTTGGATGGCCGTTCCTTCCAATGTTAACTTATGTGTATGAGTGGCGCATAGACTGACTAGAACATTGGTGTGAGTTAGTATGTACAACCAGCTGTTTACATTTTTCATAGGTATAATATGATTTTCTATTTCAGTTAATACTCTGTACTGACAAACCGTTTCAGGGCTTTTTTAAGTGTTCGCTTTAGAAAATGCGCTATCAAACATTGCGATGGAGTAGGTTCTCAAATTTTTACTCCTCGTAAGCCTCGGAAGCATACTCCTCGTTTGTGTAATGTATGAATTGCCCAGCAGAATTATTCGCTAAATAGTCCAATCCGCATGTGATATCTGCGGTGTATACTTTATTCATGGTATATTCATCCTGGGAAAGGGTGCTGATTTGGATTTTTACTCGTAATTCCCCTTCTGAGTGAGCTAGAAAGACAGTAGATAGGAAAGCACACCATCTATGGTACCATATAATAGTTCATGTCCGGTACCTGTTGTCATATTCCGGACAAACGTGGTTAACAATTCGGAATCAATTATTAGGGGGGTGTATACGATGTTGTAACACATTAATAATTCATTCCTTTCCTGTTCTAGTAAATAATCATATACACGCTCTAGTTCAGCCAGTGCAAAAATAACGAGCCTATTTAGTTCTATTTCGAGCCAAATATCTCTCGTATCGGCTTGAATTATTGCTAAATTATTTTGCATTGTATTACTTAGCTTTTCGATAGTATCTTCCATTTCTATTGCTTGACTAGAGAGATTCCCGGTTACTTGTCTCATAAATTCAAAATTTGAAGCCACAACCGCCGTTTCTTTGGCTAGTAATTCCAACATTGTCCCCCCGCTCTGTTGTAATTTGTCTAAATAGAACCCATTTCTGTTTTCTTAAAAAAATGATTCAGTCCGGTAGTCAGTTTTCTAATTTTTTTTTGTCCGCGAATTAGTTTTTCCAAAGTTTACAACTTATAGTTCTAGACCTAGAGTTTGCTGTGGTATTACATTTATTTCCTAATTTTACATTTCGCTATTACATTTATTTCCTAATTTATTTTCTAACTAAAAAATCATCTATCTCGGCTTCATTTGTCACCTTTAGCTTCGTAAATATTCGCACCTCATCCTTATATTCGATCAATCGACCACATTTTTCGAATATTACTCCCTTATTTTCATGCTTAATATTTTCCAAAGGTAACCCACTCGCCATTTCAACCAATATTGAAAATAATAAAAATAACGAGCATTAGCACGAACATTCATTTATCAATATAATCGAAACAAATTTTCGATACCAATATTATTAATTAAAATTATGCGGGGACAGGTATATGGGGGGGGGGGGAATTAAAAAAGTAAAACACCTATCCGTGAAATTAATATATTCTTGATATGTGATAAAAATTTCGTAGAAGAAAATGTTCACTGGTTTTGTATAAAATGGGCAAAACAATTCCTGAGAAAATCCCAGATGAAAATATGGGCATACATAACTTCATCCAGGATAATAAACATACATTGATATTTCATTAAAAAAAATGAAATACGAAGGTATTTCATTCAAATACGCCCTTATGTAGAACAACCTCCAATACAATATATGTGATCAGATATTGATGGGTAATGTAATTCATTTTACTTTCCCTTTATAGAATTTACAATTATTTTATATAATATTATATATATATATATATATATATATATATATATATATATATTGTATATATTATATATATACATATATATATATATATATATATGTGTACATATATTATATTTTATATTATATAAATATGTATATAGATATAAGTATAACTATTTAGTATATAATATTATAATATCTGCTCAGATAATATTATATACTATTTACATATTATATTATATAAAATAATTGTAAATTCAATAAAGGGAAAGTAAAATGAATTAGTTACCCATAAATATCTGGCCAAGCAATAATAGATATATTACATATCATATATGTATTATATTATCAACTCGTTTCCAAAAATTAAAATTTGTTGGGTAATTTTATCATCACACAAATAACATATACATTATATGGCAACGCCGCATTCCTATAAAAACATCAAATAATGTATTACAAACGCATACACACGAAAAATATAAAAAGCTCTTTTTTAGAAAAAAACATTGGTATGACGTGACGTCACGATTCGGGCTTTTTTCTGGCGCTCCTCGACCCTTAAGATATTTAATTAAAATTGCGATTTATTCCAAAAGTAAAAAGATGAAAAACAAACGCTGGGTTTGTCAAAAGCACATTTCCTCAAAATAGCCTCATGCAAAATTACGAGCTATTCTAAAACAAAGGCAGTTCCCATAGAGTATTTTTTAGAAAAAATATAAAATGATAAATATAGGTAAAAAATGTATCCCTGTTCGATTTTTTTTTTAATTTTATTAATTTATTTAAGTTTTCCCTAATTTGGTTTTAATTGAACATAATGTGATGAAATAAGGTCGAACTTTATTCCATTTATATAGCACCTAACCAATATTCCATTTATATAGCACCTAACAATATGCCAAATACATATTTGTTTTTTGCAAAATTTTACATGATTAAGCATTTTGATTAATTATAAGAGTGAGGCAAATGAATATAACTTATTAATTAATGCACTTAAAAGAAATATGATTTTCGGAAGTTTTCTCAATATTAGTTTTTAAAAATATCGTGCAGTTATAATTATACAAGTACCTAAATTAAAAATGTAATTTTTTGATTTTCGATGGGCCACAACGGAAAGGGGAGGCGAGATACGAATACAATTTCTTCAGAGACTAGATATTTTTTCAGTCTACAGATCGTAAAGTTTATTGTTGATAGTTCTGGATGGCTGTTCTTAACTATCTGTCTATGTTCATAGTTCTGGGTGGCTGCTCTTAATTATCTGTCCTTGTGAACTCAGTGTACGAGTATCGCTTTCCCTTCCCCTGTCAGTGGCGTTTTCGCTTTTTCTACATTTCTTTACAATAAAATATTAATTATGATAATAATTATACTCAGTACTATCATTGATTTTAAATAACTAGATAAATCATTTGAAAAAAAATATTGTTATATTTGGTCTACCTATCGCTTTAACAAACAATATTATTTTTTCATTTCTCTCTCTTTCAGTGAGAAAATTATTTACGTTGTTGTTGTATATTCCTTTTTTGCGTTTTTTGTTGTTTTTATGGCCTTGAGAATTTTTGTTTGCTATATAAAGAAAAATTCATTTTGAGAAGAATAAAAATTCAATGTAGGGAATTTTGTTATTTTTTCATATTTTATGTTACGGAAAATTATTATTTGTCAAAAAATTATATAATGAATGCTTATTATTTGTTTTACAGGATTTTTAATTTTACTTTATTAAAAAAAACCTTTAAAAAAAATAATTAAAAAAAAATATAAAAAAAAAAAAAATATTGTCTATGATGGGGATTGAACTCGGATATTATTTTTCATAATTTTTTCATACAAATATATGAAAAAAATTAGCTTTGTCCTTATTAATGATAAGGATAACCATATAAAATTCTAAATATATTTTTTTTTAAATAAAGTTGAAATTAAATTAATTTTTTTAAAAATGCTTTAAAAAAAATAATTAAAAAAAAATTAATTTAAAAAAAAATATTGTCTTATCTTATTAGTGATGCATATTAATTATATATATACATAATCATTAATTATATATATACATAATCATTTTACACACATATATAATAAATATACACATATTGTATTATGCGAATTAGGAAAGAATCTGCCATCGTTGTAGTATCAATACTCATAGACAGGCAGGACTAATTTTGCTTCACATTTTTCATATATTTATATGTGTATGGTTCAATTCCAATCAGGGACGATATTTTTTTAAATAATTTTTTTTTTACTTATATTTTTTAAAAGCATTTTTAAACAAATTAATTTAATTTTTAATTTTCAACTTTATATATGTATATGAATATGTACATATGTTTAAATGTTTATAAGGTTATCAAATCATATAAGACAAAACTAATTTTTTTCATATAGGTATTTGTGTGAAAAATAACATTCGGGTTCAATCCCCATCAGAGACAATACATATTTTTTTTAAATTAATTTTTTTAAAGGTATTTCAAATAATTATTTTTTTTAAATATAATAAAGTAAAATCAAAATTCTGTAAAAAAATAATAAACATTCATTATAAAATTTCTTGACAAATATTAATTTTCACTAAAATAAAATAAAAATAAAAATTCTAAGGCCATAAAAACTTAAAAAATCAATAAAAAAGAAAAAACGCAATAAAGGAATATACATTTTTTTCTTATTTTCTCACTGAAAGAGAGAATTTATTTTGCTGCTCACATATTTTCAATTTATTTTTCAAATTTCTGAAAATGGTGTATGTGGCGGCACCTATTGAGGAAAGTATGCAGCGTCGGTGATTTATCTAGTTATTTAAAATCAATGGTACTATCGAATTCAAAGTGGACATCAATTTTAATGATAACATGTTAGCTTGGTTTTCTTTTGTTTTTCTTATCTCATCCGAGATTCGTATGAGATGAGGGACTTACTTCTTTTCGCTAATTGTCTATTAAGATCTTCGGGTCTTATAGGTCGTATGATTCTAGAAATAGGCGTGGTTGTTACACTTAATTCCCGAGGTTCTTGTTCTTCCATTGGGAAATCATCTAATTTTGAAAACTGATATTTTGTTTCTAGGTCTAATTTTAGCTATGGCAGGCAACTCTAAATGTTCCAATAGATATACACATTTTTCTTGGATGGCCGTTCCTTCCAATGTTAACTTATGTGTATGAGTGGCGCATAGACTGACTAGAACATTGGTGTGAGTTAGTATGTACAACCAGCTGTTTACATTTTTCATAGGTATAATATGATTTTCTATTTCAGTTAATACTCTGTACTGACAAACCGTTTCAGGGCTTTTTTAAGTGTTCGCTTTAGAAAATGCGCTATCAAACATTGCGATGGAGTAGGTTCTCAAATTTTTACTCCTCGTAAGCCTCGGAAGCATACTCCTCGTTTGTGTAATGTATGAATTGCCCAGCAGAATTATTCGCTAAATAGTCCAATCCGCATGTGATATCTGCGGTGTATACTTTATTCATGGTATATTCATCCTGGGAAAGGGTGCTGATTTGGATTTTTACTCGTAATTCCCCTTCTGAGTGAGCTAGAAAGACAGTAGATAGGAAAGCACACCATCTAATGGTACCATATAATAGTTCATGTCCGGTACCTGTTGTCATATTCCGGACAAACGTGGTTAACAATTCGGAATCAATTATTAGGGGGGTGTATACGATGTTGTAACACATTAATAATTCATTCCTTTCCTGTTCTAGTAAATAATCATATACACGCTCTAGTTCAGCCAGTGCAAAAATAACGAGCCTATTTAGTTCTATTTCGAGCCAAATATCTCTCGTATCGGCTTGAATTATTGCTAAATTATTTTGCATTGTATTACTTAGCTTTTCGATAGTATCTTCCATTTCTATTGCTTGACTAGAGAGATTCCCGGTTACTTGTCTCATAAATTCAAAATTTGAAGCCACAACCGCCGTTTCTTTGGCTAGTAATTCCAACATTGTCCCCCCGCTCTGTTGTAATTTGTCTAAATAGAACCCATTTCTGTTTTCTTAAAAAAATGATTCAGTCCGGTAGTCAGTTTTCTAATTTTTTTTTGTCCGCGAATTAGTTTTTCCAAAGTTTACAACTTATAGTTCTAGACCTAGAGTTTGCTGTGGTATTACATTTATTTCCTAATTTTACATTTCGCTATTACATTTATTTCCTAATTTATTTTCTAACTAAAAAATCATCTATCTCGGCTTCATTTGTTACCTTTAGCTTCGTAAATATTCGCACCTCATCCTTATATTCGATCAATCGACCACATTTTTCGAATATTACTCCCTTATTTTCATGCTTAATATTTTCCAAAGGTAACCCACTCGCCATTTCAACCAATATTGAAAATAATAAAAATAACGAGCATTAGCACGAACATTCATTTATCAATATAATCGAAACAAATTTTCGATACCAATATTATTAATTAAAATTATGCGGGGACAGGTATATGGGGGGGGGGGAATTAAAAAAGTAAAACACCTATCCGTGAAATTAATATATTCTTGATATGTGATAAAAATTTCGTAGAAGAAAATGTTCACTGGTTTTGTATAAAATGGGCAAAACAATTCCTGAGAAAATCCCAGATGAAAATATGGGCATACATAACTTCATCCAGGATAATAAACATACATTGATATTTCATTAAAAAAAATGAAATACGAAGGTATTTCATTCAAATACGCCCTTATGTAGAACAACCTCCAATACAATATATGTGATCAGATATTGATGGGTAATGTAATTCATTTTACTTTCCCTTTATAGAATTTACAATTATTTTATATAATATTATATATATATATATATATATATATATATATATATATATATATATATTGTATATATTATATATATACATATATATATATATATATATATGTGTACATATATTATATTTTATATTATATAAATATGTATATAGATATAAGTATAACTATTTAGTATATAATATTATAATATCTGCTCAGATAATATTATATACTATTTACATATTATATTATATAAAATAATTGTAAATTCAATAAAGGGAAAGTAAAATGAATTAGTTACCCATAAATATCTGGCCAAGCAATAATAGATATATTACATATCATATATGTATTATATTATCAACTCGTTTCCAAAAATTAAAATTTGTTGGGTAATTTTATCATCACACAAATAACATATACATTATATGGCAACGCCGCATTCCTATAAAAACATCAAATAATGTATTACAAACGCATACACACGAAAAATATAAAAAGCTCTTTTTTAGAAAAAAACATTGGTATGACGTGACGTCACGATTCGGGCTTTTTTCTGGCGCTCCTCGACCCTTAAGATATTTAATTAAAATTGCGATTTATTCCAAAAGTAAAAAGATGAAAAACAAACGCTGGGTTTGTCAAAAGCACATTTCCTCAAAATAGCCTCATGCAAAATTACGAGCTATTCTAAAACAAAGGCAGTTCCCATAGAGTATTTTTTAGAAAAAATATAAAATGATAAATATAGGTAAAAAATGTATCCCTGTTCGATTTTTTTTTTAATTTTATTAATTTATTTAAGTTTTCCCTAATTTGGTTTTAATTGAACATAATGTGATGAAATAAGGTCGAACTTTATTCCATTTATATAGCACCTAACCAATATTCCATTTATATAGCACCTAACAATATGCCAAATACATATTTGTTTTTTGCAAAATTTTACATGATTAAGCATTTTGATTAATTATAAGAGTGAGGCAAATGAATATAACTTATTAATTAATGCACTTAAAAGAAATATGATTTTCGGAAGTTTTCTCAATATTAGTTTTTAAAAATATCGTGCAGTTATAATTATACAAGTACCTAAATTAAAAATGTAATTTTTTGATTTTCGATGGGCCACAACGGAAAGGGGAGGCGAGATACGAATACAATTTCTTCAGAGACTAGATATTTTTTCAGTCTACAGATCGTAAAGTTTATTGTTGATAGTTCTGGATGGCTGTTCTTAACTATCTGTCTATGTTCATAGTTCTGGGTGGCTGCTCTTAATTATCTGTCCTTGTGAACTCAGTGTACGAGTATCGCTTTCCCTTCCCCTGTCAGTGGCGTTTTCGCTTTTTCTACATTTCTTTACAATAAAATATTAATTATGATAATAATTATACTCAGTACTATCATTGATTTTAAATAACTAGATAAATCATTTGAAAAAAAATATTGTTATATTTGGTCTACCTATCGCTTTAACAAACAATATTATTTTTTCATTTCTCTCTCTTTCAGTGAGAAAATTATTTACGTTGTTGTTGTATATTCCTTTTTTGCGTTTTTTGTTGTTGTTATGGCCTTGAGAATTTTTGTTTGCTATATAAAGAAAAATTCATTTTGAGAAGAATAAAAATTCAATGTAGGGAATTTTGTTATTTTTTCATATTTTATGTTACGGAAAATTATTATTTGTCAAAAAATTATATAATGAATGCTTATTATTTGTTTTACAGGATTTTTAATTTTACTTTATTAAAAAAAACCTTTAAAAAAAATAATTAAAAAAAATATAAAAAAAAAAAAAATATTGTCTATGATGGGGATTGAACTCGGATATTATTTTTCATAATTTTTTCATACAAATATATGAAAAAAATTAGCTTTGTCCTTATTAATGATAAGGATAACCATATAAAATTCTAAATATATTTTTTTTTAAATAAAGTTGAAATTAAATTAATTTTTTTAAAAATGCTTTAAAAAAAATAATTAAAAAAAAATTAATTTAAAAAAAAATATTGTCTTATCTTATTAGTGATGCATATTAATTATATATATACATAATCATTAATTATATATATACATAATCATTTTACACACATATATAATAAATATACACATATTGTATTATGCGAATTAGGAAAGAATCTGCCATCGTGGTAGTATCAATACTCATAGACAAGCAGGACTAATTTTGCTTCACATTTTTCATATATTTATATGTGTATGGTTCAATTCCAATCAGGGACGATATTTTTTTAAATAATTTTTTTTTTACTTATTTTTTTTAAAAGCATTTTTAAACAAATTAATTTAATTTTTAATTTTCAACTTTATATATGTATATGAATATGTACATATGTTTAAATGTTTATAAGGTTATCAAATCATATAAGACAAAACTAATTTTTTTCATATAGGTATTTGTGTGAAAAATAACATTCGGGTTCAATCCCCATCAGAGACAATACATATTTTTTTTAAATTAATTTTTTTAAAGGTATTTCAAATAATTATTTTTTTTAAATATAATAAAGTAAAATCAAAATTCTGTAAAAAAATAATAAACATTCATTATAAAATTTCTTGACAAATATTAATTTTCACTAAAATAAAATAAAAATAAAAATTCTAAGGCCATAAAAACTTAAAAAATCAATAAAAAAGAAAAAACGCAATAAAGGAATATACATTTTTTTCTTATTTTCTCACTGAAAGAGAGAATTTATTTTGCTGCTCACATATTTTCAATTTATTTTTCAAATTTCTGAAAATGGTGTATGTGGCGGCACCTATTGAGGAAAGTATGCAGCGTCGGTGATTTATCTAGTTATTTAAAATCAATGGTACTATCGAATTCAAAGTGGACATCAATTTTAATGATACCATGTTAGCTTGGTTTTCTTTTGTTTTTCTTATCTCATCCGAGATTCGTATGAGATGAGGGACTTACTTCTTTTCGCTAATTGTCTATTAAGATCTTCGGGTCTTATAGGTCGTATGATTCTAGAAATAGGCGTGGTTGTTACACTTAATTCCCGAGGTTCTTGTTCTTCCATTGGGAAATCATCTAATTTTGAAAACTGATATTTTGTTTCTAGGTCTAATTTTAGCTATGGCAGGCAACTCTAAATGTTCCAATAGATATACACATTTTTCTTGGATGGCCGTTCCTTCCAATGTTAACTTATGTGTATGAGTGGCGCATAGACTGACTAGAACATTGGTGTGAGTTAGTATGTACAACCAGCTGTTTACATTTTTCATAGGTATAATATGATTTTCTATTTCAGTTAATACTCTGTACTGACAAACCGTTTCAGGGCTTTTTTAAGTGTTCGCTTTAGAAAATGCGCTATCAAACATTGCGATGGAGTAGGTTCTCAAATTTTTACTCCTCGTAAGCCTCGTAAGCATACTCCTCGTTTGTGTAATGTATGAATTGCCCAGCAGAATTATTCGCTAAATAGTCCAATCCGCATGTGATATTTGCGGTGTATACTTTATTCATGGTATATTCATCCTGGGAAAGGGTGCTGATTTGGATTTTTACTCGTAATTCCCCCTCTGAGTGAGCTAAAAAGACAGTAGATAGGAAAGCACACCATCTAATGGTACCATATAATAGTTCATGTCCGGTACATGTTGTCATATTCCGGACAAACGTGGTTAACAATTCGGAATCAATTATTAGGGGGGTGTATACGATGTTGTAACACATTAATAATTCATTCCTTTCCTGTTCTAGTAAATAATCATATACACGCTCTAGTTCAGCCAGTGCAAAAATAACGAGCCTATTTAGTTCTATTTCGAGCCAAATATCTCTCGTATCGGCTTGAATTATTGCTAAATTATTTTGCATTGTATTACTTAGCTTTTCGATAGTATCTTCCATTTCTATTGCTTGACTAGAGAGATTCCCGGTTACTTGTCTCATAAATTCAAAATTTGAAGCCACAACCGCCGTTTCTTTGGCTAGTAATTCCAACATTGTCCCCCGCTCTGTTGTAATTTGTCTAAATAGAACCCATTTCTGTTTTCTTAAAAAAATGATTCAGTCCGGTAGTCAGTTTTCTAATTTTTTTTTGTCCGCGAATTAGTTTTTCCAAAGTTTACAACTTATAGTTCTAGACCTAGAGTTTGCTGTGGTATTACATTTATTTCCTAATTTTACATTTCGCTATTACATTTATTTCCTAATTTATTTTCTAACTAAAAAATCATCTATCTCGGCTTCATTTGTTACCTTTAGCTTCGTAAATATTCGCACCTCATCCTTATATTCGATCAATCGACCACATTTTTCGAATATTACGCCCTTATTTTCATGCTTAATATTTTCCAAATGTAACCCACTCGCCATTTCAACCAATATTGAAAATAATAAAAATAACGTGCATTAGCACGAACATTCATTTATCAATATAATCGAAACAAATTTTCGATACCAATATTATTAATTAAAATTATGCGGGGACAGGTATATGGGGGGGGGGATTAAAAAAGTAAAACACCTATCCGTGAAATTAATATATTCTTGATATGTGATAAAAATTTCGTAGAAGAAAATGTTCACTGGTTTTGTATAAAATGGGCAAAACAATTCCTGAGAAAATCCCAGATGAAAATATGGGCATACATAACTTCATCCAGGATAATAAACATACATTGATATTTCATTAAAAAAAATGAAATACGAAGGTATTTCATTCAAATACGCCCTTATGTAGAATAACCTCCAATACAATATATGTGATCAGATATTGATGGGTAATGTAATTCATTTTACTTTCCCTTTATAGAATTTACAATTATTTTATATAATATTATATATATATATATATATATATATATATATATATATATGTACATATATTATATTTTATATTATATAAATATGTATATAGATATAAGTATAACTATTTAGTATATAATATTATAATATCTGCTCAGATAATATTATATACTATTTACATATTATATTATATAAAATAATTGTAAATTCAATAAAGGGAAAGTAAAATGAATTAGTTACCCATAAATATCTGGCCAAGCAATAATAGATATATTACATATCATATATGTATTATATTATCAACTCGTTTCCAAAAATCAAAATTTGTTGGGTAATTTTATCATCACACAAATAACATATACATTATATGGCAACGCCGCATTCCTATAAAAACATCAAATAATGTATTACAAACGCATACACACGAAAAATATAAAAAGCTCTTTTTTAGAAAAAAACATTGGTATGACGTGACGTCACGATTCGGGCTTTTTTCTGGCGCTCCTCGACCCTTAAGATATTTAATTAAAATTGCGATTTATTCCAAAAGTAAAAAGATGAAAAACAAACGCCGGGTTTGTCAAAAGCACATTTCCTCAAAATAGCCTCATGCAGAATTACGAGCTATTCTAAAACAAAGGCAGTTCCCATAGAGTATTTTTTAGAAAAAATATAAAATGATAAATATAGGTAAAAAATGTATCCCTTCGATTTTTTTTTTAATTTTATTAATTTATTTAAGTTTTCCCTAATTTGGTTTTAATTGAACATAATGTGATGAAATAAGGTCGAACTTTATTCCATTTATATAGCACCTAACCAATATTCCATTTATATAGCACCTAACAATATGCCAAATACATATTTGTTTTTTGCAAAATTTTACATGATTAAGCATTTTGATTAATTATAAGAGTGAGGCAAATGAATATAACTTATTAATTAATGCACTTAAAAGAAATATGATTTTCGGAAGTTTTCTCAATATTAGTTTTTAAAAATATCGTGCAGTTATAATTATACAAGTACCTAAATTAAAAATGTAATTTTTTGATTTTCGATGGGCCACAACGGAAAGGGGAGGCGAGATACGAATACAATTTCTTCAGAGACTAGATATTTTTTCAGTCTACAGATCGTAAAGTTTATTGTTGATAGTTCTAGATGGCTGTTCTTAACTATCTGTCTATGTTCATAGTTCTGGGTGGCTGCTCTTAATTATCTGTCCTTGTGAACTCAGTGTACGAGTATCGCTTTCCCTTCCCCTGTCAGTGGCGTTTTCGCTTTTTCTACATTTCTTTACAATAAAATATTAATTATGATAATAATTATACTCAGTACTATCATTGATTTTAAATAACTAGATAAATCATTTGAAAAAAAATATTGTTATATTTGGTCTACCTATCGCTTTAACAAACAATATTATTTTTTCATTTCTCTCTCTTTCAGTGAGAAAATTATTTACGTTGTTGTTGTATATTCCTTTTTTGCGTTTTTTGTTGTTTTTATGGCCTTGAGAATTTTTGTTTGCTATATAAAGAAAAATTCATTTTGAGAAGAATAAAAATTCAATGTAGGGAATTTTGTTATTTTTTCATATTTTATGTTACGGAAAATTATTATTTGTCAAAAAATTATATAATGAATGCTTATTATTTGTTTTACAGGATTTTTAATTTTACTTTATTAAAAAAAACCTTTAAAAAAAATAATTAAAAAAAAATATAAAAAAAAAAAAAATATTGTCTATGATGGGGATTGAACTCGGATATTATTTTTCATAATTTTTTCATACAAATATATGAAAAAAATTAGCTTTGTCCTTATTAATGATAAGGATAACCATATAAAATTCTAAATATATTTTTTTTTAAATAAAGTTGAAATTAAATTAATTTTTTTAAAAATGCTTTAAAAAAAATAATTAAAAAAAAATTAATTTAAAAAAAAATATTGTCTTATCTTATTACTGATGCATATTAATTATATATATACATAATCATTAATTATATATATACATAATCATTTTACACACATATATAATAAATATACACATATTGTATTATGCGAATTAGGAAAGAATCTGCCATCGTGGTAGTATCAATACTCATAGACAGGCAGGACTAATTTTGCTTCACATTTTTCATATATTTATATGTGTATGGTTCAATTCCAATCAGGAACGATATTTTTTTAAATAATTTTTTTTTTACTTATTTTTTTTAAAAGCATTTTTAAACAAATTAATTTAATTTTTAATTTTCAACTTTATATATGTATATGAATATGTACATATGTTTAAAAGTTTATAAGGTTATCAAATCATATAAGACAAAACTAATTTTTTTCATATAGGTATTTGTGTGAAAAATAACATTCGGGTTCAATCCCCATCAGAGACAATACATATTTTTTTTAAATTAATTTTTTTAAAGGTATTTCAAATAATTATTTTTTTTAAATATAATAAAGTAAAATCAAAATTCTGTAAAAAAATAATAAACATTCATTATAAAATTTCTTGACAAATATTAATTTTCACTAACATAAAATAAAAATAAAAATTCTAAGGCCATAAAAACTTAAAAAATCAACAAAAAAGAAAAAACGCAATAAAGGAATATACATTTTTTTCTTATTTTCTCACTGAAAGAGAGAATTTATTTTGCTGCTCACATATTTTCAATTTATTTTTCAAATTTCTGAAAATGGTGTATGTGGCGGCACCTATTGAGGAAAGTATGCAGCGTCGGTGATTTATCTAGTTATTTAAAATCAATGGTACTATCGAATTCAAAGTGGACATCAATTTTAATGATACCATGTTAGCTTGGTTTTTTTTTGTTTTTCTTATCTCATCCGAGATTCGTATGAGATGAGGGACTTACTTCTTTTCGCTAATTGTCTATTAAGATCTTCGGGTCTTATAGGTCGTATGATTCTAGAAATAGGCGTGGTTGTTACACTTAATTCCAGAGGTTCTTGTTCTTCCATTGGGAAATCATCTAATTTTGAAAACTGATATTTTGTTTCTAGGTCTAATTTTAGCTATGGCAGGCAACTCTAAATGTTCCAATAGATATACACATTTTTCTTGGATGGCCGTTCCTTCCAATGTTAACTTATGTGTATGAGTGGCGCATAGACTGACTAGAACATTGGTGTGAGTTAGTATGTACAACCAGCTGTTTACATTTTTCATAGGTATAATATGATTTTCTATTTCAGTTAATACTCTGTACTGACAAACCGTTTCAGGGCTTTTTTAAGTGTTCGCTTTAGAAAATGCGCTATCAAACATTGCGATGGAGTAGGTTCTCAAATTTTTACTCCTCGTAAGCCTCGTAAGCATACTCCTCGTTTGTGTAATGTATGAATTGCCCAGCAGAATTATTCGCTAAATAGTCCAATCCGCATGTGATATCTGCGGTGTATACTTTATTCATGGTATATTCATCCTGGGAAAGGGTGCTGATTTGGATTTTTACTCGTAATTCCCCTTCTGAGTGAGCTAGAAAGACAGTAGATAGGAAAGCACACCATCTAATGGTACCATATAATAGTTCATGTCCGGTACCTGTTGTCATATTCCGGACAAACGTGGTTAACAATTCGGAATCAATTATTAGGGGGGTGTATACGATGTTGTAACACATTAATAATTCATTCCTTTCCTGTTCTAGTAAATAATCATATACACGCTCTAGTTCAGCCAGTGCAAAAATTACTCCCTTATTTTCATGCTTAATATTTTCCAAAGGTAACCCACTCGCCATTTCAACCAATATTGAAAATAATAAAAATAACGAGCATTTAGCACGAACATTCATTTATCAATATAATCGAAACAAATTTTCGATACCAATATTATTAATTAAAATTATTTATTAGTGATTAAGTATTTTCTTTCCACAATTTTAATCTATTATTATGTACCCTTCTAGGTCTTTTTCTTACCTTAATTATACTATTGCGCTTCATACGGCCCAGACAAATTTAAACTCAATTTATTTTCTTTGACGGGATTTGTCAGTAATACTTTATCTCCTTTTTTATATGTTGTTACTTTTGCATTCTTATCATAATTCTGTTTGCTTTGATTTTACTCTAAATATTCTGGGGCAAATTTGTGTATAGTTAGTTTGAAGTTTATACTTTATTACGGCTCCCAAATTTTCGTCGTTATACACGGGTTCGACATTTCTCCTTAACGATATAGGTAATGGGTCGCAAAATCCATACAGTACGAAAACAGGTGAACATTTTGTTGCTTCGTGACGCGTATAATTATGGCTGAATGCTGCCTCTTCAAGCCATTCGTCCCAGTTTTCAATATTTTTCTCGACAATCGTTTTAAGGTATTCCACCAGGGGCCCATGTCTTCGTTCTAAGGCCCTTTTCAGATTGCAACTTTAGGCTGTGTTGTCTAAGTCGCTGAACAACAATTCCCAGTTTCTCGTTCTTGCTATATTAAAGTGACCATATTTTCGGAAGCTCAATGCTGTACATTTAGAAAAAAAACGACTGGAATATATTGCAGTTTTTATTTTTATTATAATAGTACTTACAATAGTACTGTGTATTCCGTTTTAAAAATGTATATATATTACATTGTGGATAATATACATTATAGCCTCCTAATTAAGCTTTATTATTTCAATAACTCACAAAAAAACAAAACAAAAACGTAAATTAAAATAATATAACAAAAAAAACGTAAATTAAAATAATATAACAAAAAAATGGAAATAAAAATTAAATTAGAAAAAGCAAACAAATATAAAAAAGTAAATAAAAATATAACAAAAAAATCAACTATATGTATTTTTCAGCTGAATGAATTTTTTTTGGAAGATCATCATTTTTTGAAACCTTTTCCAAAAGTCTTCACAAGTGCTCACGATATTATATTTAACAATAAGCATTGCTTTTATTGTTTCAACAGATAGTTGAGTTTTTGCGGTAGTCCAAATTTTATTAACCAATGAAAATATTCTTTCGGTGACAGCATTTGTTCCAGGTAAACACATACAAATTCTACAATTTTTTGAAGATTTTTGTATGGTACTTTTTGGTTATCAAAATGTGAAAATATTTCAACCCATCTAATGTCTGTTGATATTTTTTTCACGGTCCATTCTTCGACTTTATCATCTGTCACATATCTTTTTACACATACAACTTCATCAAAAAGTTCATTTTCTTCCACACCGTGATTTTCTGAAAAATTATTATTTATATATTCTAATGATTTTTCAACATCTGGCCATGATATACATTTATTCAGAATTAGCCATTTGAATGTTTCAATTCCACTAAACTGTTTTGTCCATAATTCTAAATATTGTAAGCAATTTGCATAAAAATTTTTAACGTGTGATGTAAACCAGAGTTTATTAATACTCCCAGTTTCTTCTAAGTTTCGTAAATTGCATCGTACTGATATTGGTACGTATTCTTGTTCAAGTCGTTCTCGTTATTTCGATTTCAACATATTAATTTCATCTGAAACATTCATTATTGTATTTTTATTTCCTTCGATGTTTTTAACAACATTATGAAACATCGAGGCTTGACTGTGGACAAACTGTAATCATAATTCTGCGCAGCTATCATTAAAAAATTTTTCAAGAACAGTTGGGCATTTCTCCATAGATAAAAAATATGATCGTAAAGGAACGAATATTTTTAAAATTCTTTCAATTGCAGGCATTAGTGCAAGCCACATGGTTTTACTATAACCTAAAATACGATGATACTCAACATCAGCCTCCGCACAGAATTCTTTCAATGATTCCACACGTACAGTGTAAATATAAAAATGGCCATAAATTTTGATAACTATGTTCTCAACGTCTATTGGTAACAAATCTGCTGCAGTTAAAATTGAATTGGAACAAATATGAGCTGCGCAGCCAACTCCAATTATTTTATGGTTGCTTTTACTATTTAATTTTTTAAAAACATTGTTACGACTCTTTCGAGCAACGCCTCCAAAATTTGTATTTTCATTGTCCGCGCAGTATGAAACTAACTTTTGACATAAATTATTTTTTTCTAATATTTCTAGAATTGAATTACTTATAAGTTCCGCAGTCTCTCCAGGTAGCGATACAAAATCCAGTACTCTTATTTGTATTCCAATTGAAGGACTAAAATACCTTATAAGCGTATGAAATAGTTTTACATCTTTATGGTTAGATGCATCAGAAAACACGGAAATATAGCTGATAGTTTCCATTTCATTTTTTAGTTGTTCCAAAGCAAATGGTGCAAGTACTTTTTTATAATAGCTTCTGTTTTTGTTCTTGCACATGCAAACTTTTTCTCAAATAATTTTTGAATCAACTTTGATGTGCAGTCCATTGAACGAAAACTTTGATTGTGGGAAACTGTATGAAAAGCAAATAGAGCTTCTGCCATGGCTAACTCTTTTTCTTTGCTTCCGAAATTTTGTTGGCGAAAAAATACATTTAAGTTGCTTGAAGACGAAGCTGCCTGCACGGCTTTTTTATGTTTTTCGGTGGTTAAATGTCTTGAAATATCCCGTCTGCATCCAGAAGAAATTGAAAAACTACCAATACAGATATCGCACAGGACATTTCCATTTATTTTTGTTTTTTTAATTAATGGAAACTGCTTCCCTAAATCGTCGGTTAACTTGCAAGCTCTTCGCTTTTACTTTTGGGGGGAGGGCGCCATGGCTACCAATTTTTTTGTCTAAATAAATAATAAAGTAAAGTAAAAGTAAAACTTGAAAAATAAACCCATACAAATATTTCTTATGATTTACCTATTTACTTTGATTGTTCACTTTATTTATTTATTTTATTTATTGTTACACAAAAACAACTCACAAAAAAAAACTACAAGTGCTAAGTCACAAACGATAATACTTTTGAATTTTTAATTCAATCAAATATACAAAGTTTGTGCTTGTTTGACAAATAAATATAAAATCCCAACAAACAGCTGACGTTCAATTGACAGTTGATTAATTTCTATTATCCCAATAGACCAATAAGCGAAATTCGGAATTCGCACATTTGTTAGGTTTGACGCCACGAACCACGTATATATGTTCGGAATGCTGTATTTCGCTGTACAGTATTTAAAAGGCTGGGCATTTTCCCGTACATTTTTCAGCGCTTGACACGACGTAGAAATGCTGTACAATACAGCGGAATGCTGTACGGATGATCACTTGCTATAAACAACTATGTCGTCAAGATATACGAAGCATTTAAATCCTTGCAAATCGTACCGGGATTTAGCTATTCCTGGGAGTTAGTCCCATTTAAATTTCTTCTTCTAAACTGAAACTCCCTAGTCGAGAAAAAACGATTTTGCTAAAAATGGAAGGAAAGTGGTTTCGAAAGTAAATTTCGAAACTTGAAAGAGAGAATTTGACAACTAAAATAATAAAATAAAGTGATTTTCTTCAATCACTTTTCTTCTTCAAAGAATTGATGATTGACAATTCTTTTTGATTTTCTTTGGGAGCCTTAGAAAAAAATTAATTGAGAAATTTATTATTATTTTAAAAAAAATTATCATACTATACAATACTTATCTACCATTATAACAATATTAACTCTCAAACTGGTAATGGGGGTCCAGTGGACTCTTCTTTCATATTTTGTTAATTTAACTGAAAGATATATTTTTGTTATCATAGTAGAACTATTTTAATAATTTCGTTTTTATTTATTTATTTATTGATATCTAATTACAGACATATTTTAAATCTAAATTTTTAAATCTAAACATGATTTACAATGAAAATTTTTAAAGAAATGAGTGCATATTAATAATAGACATAGTATTATTCATGACTTCTTCCATTCTTCATGCTGTTTTTATAACTTATTCTACTGATATTTGGTGGATAATAAGAGTTGAATTCACTAAACCTTCTGCTGATTCTTGTAATAGGTTCGTTGTTAGCATAATTTTTCCTATGCCTATCCACAAGTAGAAAATTAATGTTCCTTAAGTTTCGGCAGTTTGAGTCTATTCTAATCTTCTGTTTTAATTGGCAACAATCTATATTGTTATTGATTAAATGAAAAGCGAAAACTGTATCCGCCATATTTCTACGATATTCTAGTGTATGTAGATTTAATAATTTTAGTCTATTCTCGTAAGCAGGTAACTGATTTGAATTTGAATTATTATTCCAATTAAGACTTCTCAAAGCGAATAACAAAAATTGTTTGTGAATTGATTCAATATTTTTGATATATTTGATAAGGGGGGGTTTCCATATAACGCTACCATATTCCAGAATTGGACGGACTAAGGAACAATATAATGTTTTAGTTATATAAGGATCATCAAACTCCCTTGATCTCCTTTTAATGAAGCCCCACATTTTGCGACCCGTTGACTGAATTTTATCAATATGTAAACTGAAATTTAGTTTTTTGTCTAATAAAATTCCTAGATCGTTTATTTAATTTTGTTAATTTATCTTTAACAAAATTATTTTTAAAATAATATTAAAATAAAAATATTTTCTAAAGCAAAATTCTTAATTATTTCCTATCGGTCCATTGGACACACCTTAATTCATTGACATCTAAGTGAAAAATACCGCTATATTCTTCACATATCTTTTCTAACGCTTCTTTTTCTTCCCAGTTTAATCAATTTTGACAACATAGTGTTTCTTTCAGCTTAGCAATTCGTATCTCTCCCTCTACATTTTTAGGTTTTGTGGATTCGAACAAATGCCTTATATTGGCGGTTAGTTCATCCGATTTTATTTTCATTTTTGTATTTTCCTTGGCAGACTCCTCCTGTAAATAATTATGAACTTGTTAGTCTTTAAGTGGAACAAGATCAGGTTCAATTTTTGGTAATAACTTGTTCCACTTTTGAAATATTCATAATGGCGACGCATAACGTGCCATTATTAACTGTTCTTAGTGTTCCCTAATAACAAATCGACACTTAGTTTCTTCGAGAAACATATCACGTCGCCTTCAGCGTTTACTGATATGTCGACATTTTGGCTACAATTAACAATATCAATTTTTTTATAAAAAAATTTCCTATTTTAAAATTCCTGGTCCACGTTGCTACTATTTCTACTATATGATTTTATGTATTTATCAATATTTTGAATGATCGTACATCATACCTAAAATTTTTACTACGAATTTTTTTTGAATCTTCAAAATACGAATCTATTAGTTTATTACTGTAAATGTAAATACAATTTTTTCTACAAACATTTTCTTTTAATTCTTCAAAATACGTATCTATTGGAGATACCTTTATGTTTAATATTTCTAATTATATCTTTTCATCTTCGATAAAATCAATTAAATTAATCTAATTACTTTCAATGATTCCTAAACAGTAAATATTTTTTTTCGGAATCGATATCATAATTTTTACTAAATTTTTCGATATATAAATTACTAAAATTTTCATTTGACTTTTTTACTTTTTCATCGTGAAAATTAATTTGCTTATAATAATCTTCTTCTATACCTTTACTAGTATCGTATAAATCTTTACTTAAATTTACTATTTTATCCTTATTTGATTCCATTTCCTCTTTATTACATTCTAATTTATTAATTAAATAGATTTTTCGGGATGCGTCAAAAGAAATTTGTGAAACACTTGGAATTGATATTGGTTTTCGGGAACCATTATTTGTACACTTAATTGGTATTGAGAAATCTGTCCTATTATCCGTCGTTTTCGGGAAATGTAGTCCTAATATATTAGTGGTTTGATAAAAAATCGTTCCATAAATTCCGTCGGCCGGTAATTGACAGTTTGATTCCACAACCTGAAAATCACATGTAATTATTTCGGGAATTAAAAATTTTCCGGAACATTTCCCTATCGTTGCACTCCGATCATGTATTTATTGTTTTATAATTGCATTCTCGTGTTCCCTAATCGGTGTTCCTGTTGCAGTTGACTCTTTTTAGCAGGCTTATTTGCGCTCCTGTATCCACCAGTAAGATAACCGTTGTGTCTATTCTTTCACACCAACCACAATTCAAAACAGTTTGTTGTCCAATAACATTTATATGAGCAAGTGCAGGTTGCGGAAGCTCTTGCATTCTAAATGGACAATTGGCGGATGTGTGACCTAAATTTATACATGCTGTGCATTCTACTGTGTTTTTTGTGCGTCTAAGTGTACCTGGAGTGCGATTTGCATTATGTGTACGTGGTGCTCGGCTCGGCTGTAATGATCTAGTCGCCCTAATTGTAGCAAGTTAGTTGTGCATTGTTTGTGGGAACTGTGAAAGCTGGTCTAAATCCGTCATTTTTTGGTCGCTGGCTGTTATTTTCCATATTTCGGGAATTTGGCCCGTCATTGTTATTTGGTAATCTTAATGTTTTAATGAGTTTTAATAATATTTCAGTGGTGTCAGACTTACCTGGTGGTGGAGAAACAAATTCCTGTCTAATTGGTCTGATTAAGTTAAGAGATTAGCGAACTTACAAGCTTTTATTATGGTTTGTTGAAAATTTAGACAATTTTGGGCTACGATATATTGCTTGATCGTTTCTAATTTATAATGTCCTCGTGGCCGTCTCGTCTGCACCCAGTGTTATACCTTCGAATCCTGTTGGGTACTTATTTTCTTACGAAGAGTCAAATCTTCATATGCAAGGAAGGCATTCTCTAGAATTGTTTTAAACTCCCGAAAACTCCTCACAGCTCTATCCTTATTTATGGAATTAATACTACTAATTAAATTATTTTCAAAATGGTATGGTATATTTCTTATAATATTACTTAAACTATTAGTACCTTTAATACCTCCTACTGCACTTTCTAATCCTTCACTAGAGTCTTATATTTGTGCTGCTTGTGCTGCAAATGTTACTGATCGTCGTACCTGGTTGCTGCTGGTTGTCTTGGAATTGATTCTACCAGGTTTTCGTTTGTAAATTCTAAATCTATATTGATGCTGGAATCTGTGCTGTCGGCAGTGCTGTCAGTTGTTACCAACACTCCGTTAATATTTTTTCTTCCTAATAAAGTTTTATTTACCCACTCGGTTGTTATTTCTATTCTTAATTTTCTGTTGCCGTGTAATGGGTGCCATAAACCTTTATCTTTTAATTATTTTATTCTTTTATTGGAGCGGAATGAATAAGATTTTTTGTATTATATTTTATTTATATTATGCGTTGGCAAGAATTTTTTAATAAACGATTTTTTATTTTAATATTACACGTATATAACATATTTTCTTTTGAATTACTATTTTTGAAAAAAATTGTCTTTTTAATTTTTTAATTACCTATGCAATTTCTTTTCATTTTTACTATTTAATATAACACATTTAAATTTATTTCATAATTTTACAACATAAATTTTTTAAACACTTTGGTATTTTACTATCACTATTTTTACTTTTTCTTTTGTAAGTTTTATTGTTATATTACTATTCACAGTCAATTTAATTTACCACAGTTTATTTAATTAATTTTATTACAATTCGATTTCTGTTATATTTTAATTACTCAAAATAAGTGACACAAAAAAAATTTTTCTCTCTCATTACATATGATATTTTATTATGTTTTCCCGACGATAATACACTTTTAGTAAAGTTCACTACTTTTTACAATATTTTACAAATATTTTAAGATTTTAAATTTCACGCTATATTTACATTTAAAATATATATATGTTCATAAATGCACCAACGATGAAATAAAAGAACCACGATTCAACAAAATTATTCAAATTTTTATTGCATTTATAATTATATCAATATTTTATTATTTCACGACTTTAATTTTATAGTTATTTCAAGACTATAATTATATTCAATTTTTACTTTAATGATATAAATATAAATTGACAATTTTTATTATTTTCACAATTTTCTCAAAATTTAATGATTTTAAATTAATTGTTTTTCTTATTACAGTTTACATTAAATATTCATAATTAAAATTTACTTTAATTATTTATTAATTTTTATAATAATTATTTTTATAATAAAATTACTTAAACAAATTTAATTTAATATATATATTTTGATATATACGATTTGTGATTTAATATATACGAGAACGAATTTGATTTTTTGTACGCGAACGAAATTGACTTAATCAAGCTGACTGCCGTAAAACGAGTGATCTCTTCTTTTTTTTGTAATTAATTGCATTTGGATTTGCATTGGTACGAATTATAATTGATCTCATTATCATACGATGATACCGTTATTCGTTACTGTTTTTCGTTCTCTTCACTTCTCAACATCCCGCCAGACCCTGAAATATTATTTTCAGAATAAGGTAGTGCTACAATTTTTGTTGTCGGTCGGTCGTAGGTACCCTTCTGAGTAGTAACACGGGCGACACGGACGTATCCGTCAGTACCAGGCATTACTTGAATGATTCTGCCGAGTATCCACTTGCAGGTTGGAAGATTCGTCTCCTTAAGTAAAACAACATCCCCAACGCTGAGGTTCTTCTTTGGCTTGGTCCACTTAGGTCGCTGCTGAAGTGATGTCAGATACTCAGTGTGCCAGCGTTGCCAACACCCACGGCTGAGATGACGCAGTAGTCTCCAATTGGAACGGAGTGACACCTTTGGAAGCTCTTCTGGTTCGGGAATGGCAGTATACGGTTCACTAATTAAAAAATGAGCAGGTGTTAAAACGTCGAGTTCCGAATCGGAAACAGCGAATAGTGGACGAGAATTGATGATGGCTTCGATTCGAGTTAGTAAAGTGTACAGCTCTTCATACGTTAATCGGTGGTCTCCGATTACTCGTTTTAAATCTGTTTTGATTGTTTTCACACCGGCCTCCCACAATCCGCCAAAGTGTGGTGAGGCAGGAGGATTGAAATGCCAGTCGATGTTGTCCTGAGCGAGATGATCTGTGACGATATTATTGTGACATTGTGAGAGCAACAATTGATACATTTCATTCAGTTTTCGTTTTGCTCCTTGAAAGTTGGTACCGTTGTCGCTGTATATTACGTTTGGTTTACCGCGGCGAGCACTAAAACGGTCGAGAGCGGCGAGAAAACAGTCGGTGGTAAGATCGTTAGCAAGTTCAACGTGTATGGCACGGGTGGTGAAGCAAACGAATACGCATATATATGCTTTTGTAAACTTCGGATTTCGACCGCGTGATGACCGAATTGTGACTGGCCCGGCGTAGTCTATACCGACGCGGCTGAACGGTCTGGCGTACCGAACACGATCGGTTGGAAGATCACCCATCAATTGCGACGTGATATGAGTTTTGCGTTTGAAACAATTAACGCAATTAAAAACAATTTTTCGGACGAGATTTCGGCAGCCAAAGATCCAAAATTGTTGACGTAGGATGGCAAACAACCCATTTTCTCCAACGTGGCATTGTTCATGATGAGTATGCAAGGCGATAAGATGAACAATGCTATTCCCTTTTGGTAATATCAACGGGTGCTTTGCTGTATACGAAATTGATGACCGTGATATTCTGCCACCGACACGAAGTAACCCCTGTTCATCCACGAATGGTGTAAGCCGTCGAAGTGTGCTGTTATTTGGCAATGGTTTGTCGGTCGAGAGCAATTGAATTTCAGCCGAAAATGCCGATAATTGCGCGAATTTTATACAAAACATCCGAGACGTAACGAGTTCAGCCGTACCGAGTGCATTTTTACGACGAGTTATTTTGTTTTTGCTTTTACAATTGTGAATGAAGCGATGTACGAAGGCAATACGATATAATTTCATCCACCTAGACGTTTTTCCAGTAATCTGTCCATGAAGTGATTCGAATTTGAATCCTTGCAAATAATGGTTTGATGGGCTAGAACTGGTTGTGTTCGTTCCTCTAAAACATCCAATTGTTCAGCTGTAGATAAGGATAAAGTTAACCTTTCTGCAGGCCATATACTATGATCCAGCGTTAACCACGTGGGTCCCTGCCACCAAAGATGAAATTTCAATAACTCAGCTGGTAATAAGCCGCGAGTTCCACAATCGGCTGGATTATGACTGGATCGAACATGAAACCATTGAGACCGAGGTAATGTGCTGATTACTTCCGAAGTTCGATTAGCAATGAATGTGGACCAACGACGAGGCGGTGAAGATAACCAATGTAGTACAATCTGTGAGTCGGTCCAAGCGTAACAACTTATCTTCTCATTCGGAAATGATGAAATTAATTTGTGATATAATCGCGACATTAGTACGGCGCCACATAGTTCGAGTCGAGGTAGGCTAATTCTTTTTAGTGGAGCAACCTTAGTTTTTGCCGCCACGAGAACTGATCTGTAAACGTCGTTTAAATCACGACTTCGACAATATATGGCTGCAGCATAAGCTTGCTCCGACGCGTCGCCAAACTGATGATATTCAACTGGTCCATGTGCACCTGAAATGACGACAAAATACGACGGGTAACTTTCATGTTTTGGAATTCAGGAATTCCCGAGCAAAGTGATCTCCACCGAATTTCTAGATCCTCCGGTAATTTGTCATCCCAGTCCAACTTACGACACCAAACTTCCTGAAATAAAATTTTTACTAGAACAACTGCGGGTGCCAAAAACCTTATGGATCGAAGATACAGGCAGCTTCCGATAGCAAACTTCTCTTCGTTATAGCAGCTGACGGTGGCAATGTTATATTATACGAAAATGAGTCAGATGTTGGACACCAACGAAGTCCTAATAATTTTATTGATGAAGAGTCTTGAAGGGCTAACGGTGTCATTTCACGTTGATTTTCTGGAATTGTAGTTAACAGCGTCCGACAGTTGGTACTCCATTTACGCAAGTGAAAACCTGCCGTAGATAATATTCTTGTGACATCCCCTTTTAGCTGCATGAGGTCCTCTATTGTATCAGCTCCTGAGAGAATATCGTCTACATAAAAATCATTCAGTATGACGTCGGAAACAACGGGATGATCAATACGAATGTCCGTGGCTAACTGGATCAATGTTCGGACAGATAAGAATGGAGCTGGCGAGGTACCATATGTAACGGTGTTTAGACGGTAGGGTGTAAATGGTTGCGATGGATCAAACCTCCAGATTATGCGTTGAAAGTCTCGATGGTAATCTGCTACCCAAATCTGACGGAACATTTGCTGGATATCAGCTGAAAAACAATACTCGTGCCGTCGAAATCGAGTACATACGGCAAAGAGATCACGTTGTATGGCTGGACTAATAAATAAACTATCATTGAACGAATGTCCGTTTGAGCATTTGACCGAGCCATCGAAGACCACTCGAAGTTTAGTCGTGCTACTATCTTCCTTAAAAACCGCGTGGTGTGGAAGGTAAAAGCACTTGTCGTAGCTACAGTTGACGTCCTTCGGATGGATAGCTGACATATGACCTAGGCTAAGATACTCAGCCATAAACTCCGTGTACTTTTATAGAAGTATTGGATTTGATTGGAATTTGCGCTCCATCGATTTCTGGCGTGCTACCGCGGCTTGTAACGTATTGCCAAAATCCGTAGATTCCTTTTTGAATGGTAGTTCCACTACATATTTCCTGTCAGATGACCTGGTGTGAGTGGACAAGAAGTGATTTTCCACGAGCTGTTCGTCATTGGTAAGAATTGAATGTGATGTTACCTCTTCGAGTTCCCAGAAGCGCTGTAAATCAAAATCGATGTCGAGTGAAGGAAGTATGAAACCACTAATCACATCCACAGGTTTAGGTATATCGAAGTCTGGATCCGCAAGATGTAGGTAATTAAACGAGTTCGAATGAGGTAACTCGAGTGAGAAATTCGGCAATAGTGATGTTAATTGAGGCAACACATAAGCTGTTAAAACGAGTGATTTTTCACTGTATCTGGACAGTAACATAAGATCTACGGCTCCACGAGTTACTCCAGCACCGGTGGCTGAGATACCAGTGACTGGACTGGGATTTTTGCATGATGTCGAGGTAAACCTAATGTCTGCAGATATAGAGCCGGTGTCTATTAAAACTCGACAGGATTGTAGAGTGCCAACTTGGTCGCGTACATTTACTGCAGCCGTAGGCAAATACGTATTTGGTTGCGAGGTCAACATGTTCGATTGAGACAAGTGTAGATTGAGCAAAGATCGAGACGATTTTGGGGTGTCCAGATGAGTGACTGGTCGCGCTTCAGGATTCGAATTTTGATTAGATGTTGTTTTGATTTGCGGAGTGCTGTTCTGAATGAACAAATGTGTGATGTGACGTTTGACATATGCGACAGCGATTTTTGGAGCTGCAATTTGAAGACCGGTGGCCAGATCGTAGACAATTAAAACACAGTTTACTATTCTGGACAAATGAGCGTCGAAGAGTTATAGCGGCAAATTTAAGACATTGAAACAGAGCGTGGCATTACATTTTGGGCAAGCCGAAACTGTGGTATGATAATTTCTTAACCCAGGTGAATGCACTAAACCTCGATGCACGCGCTGAACTTGTGTGTGTCGACTTCCGCCAGGTGTATTGCTAGCTGTGAGTATGTCACATCTGTTATCTAAAAAGGTAAGTAGATCCTGAATTTTCGGAAACGGTGTTTTTGAAATAAATTCGGCCCACGATTTGCAGGACTCCGCATCAAGTTTAGTACCGATTAAATGAATCAGCCACAAGTCTCGAGTTTCTGCTGGGGAACCTAATGCTCTGAGACCCCTTAAGATATCATCCGCGCCATCTACCAATTTCCTGAGGCTAGCTGCACCAGTTTGACAACTAGGAAGATTGAAGAATTTCTTCACCAGTTCGAGCGCTATTTGATCGCGTTTATCGTAACGTTTGAGGAGTTTGTCCCAAGCTTCGGCGTAGTTGTTGCCCGTTACCGGTGTGTGAGTAAGCAGGCTAGATGCTTCACCCGTCAGAAAGCTCTTCAAGTGATGAAATTTTTGACAAGCGGTGAGTGATGCGTTGTTATGCACCGAACTTTCAAAAAGATCGCGAAAAGTTATCCATTCCGTAAAATCACCCGAAAATGGTTTTATAATTATCTTGGGCAGCTGAGACACGGTGTTAGTTGGCTGTATTACCGGCGTAATGGATAGTCGTTCGAAGAATCTGGCTTGCTGTTCTGCTAATTCTTGAATTTCCGATCGAGATGTATTTAGCAGTGAGGCCTTGAGAGGAGTCTGTTCACTAGACAATACCCGAAACCGTTGATCAAGACATTCCCTTATTTTATTGTTTCGAATTTTGAATTTTGTTGATAATTCCGAGTCTTGAATTTTTTGATATTTTCGAGTCTTGAATTTTGATAATTCCGAGCTTTTGATAATTCGGAATTTTTGATAATTCCGAGTTGTGAATTTTGAATTTTGTTAATAATTCCGAGTTTTCAATTTTGAATTATGTTAATAGTTCCGAGTTTTGAATTAAAATGTCCAAAAAATATTTTTTTTAAATTTGGTTTATTTATTTGTTATTTATTAATATGGAAAAAAATAATATTTATTTTATTTATTGAATATATTAATTTATTCAATATATATTATGATTGAATAATATTAACTTATTATTATTTTATTATTTATTCTTATTGTAATAAGTAAATAAAACATATGTAGAAAATAATATATATTTTTATTGAAATTTAATTTATTTATATTGGTAACATTTATTAAATAATTTGCATCAACATTTGCTCTTCATTGATTATTAATTTCCAAATAATCATAAGGCACACTGTAGTTAGTTAATTTAATTTTAATTTAGATATGCTTGTGCGCGCTCCAAAAAAAATTAATATTGATTTTGATTCAAAAAATCAGAATAATTTTTTTTTTTATATGTGGCGAATGATAATCGGGGACACCCAGTAATTATAATTCAAAATGATATTTGAGTGTACACGTAATCAATTAAAATTTAATAACAATAAATTAATTTTTATCGAGAGCAGCAAATAATTTTTATAAATGTGTGCGGGTATTAGTAGCAAATTATTAAATATATATATATGTATAGAAATAATTATATTATTTTGACCGAAAATTCGAGTTATATCAGCATACAATACACAATTATAATTTACAGCGAGGGCGAATATTTATTTGATGACCGAGTTTGTTTGATTGTGTGGCTGATCGATAAATCGAGTCAAGATCGAGACGAAGAGAATTAGAATATATTTCGTAATTTGAAGAATAATAATTGTGTATATGAAGAGTAATTACTTTTACTATGCACTCTAATAATTGTGATTGTATTTGTCAAAATACGATTCCGATCATGTGATTGATATTATATATCAATTTATTAAATTTTATATGTAATGTATAATATAATTTTATACTGAAAATCTTATACTTGCTGTTCTTGAGATTTTTTTACTTTTGATGTTGCACGATTACCGTTATTTGTGAAATGTGTTGTAATAATTGTTGGTTTTTTTTTTATATAATTGTTTGATAATCCAATCATTTTTGTTTTTAATTCTTTTATACCGATAATTAACAACCGTCCCGATAATTATAAATTAGGTACCTTTACAATTTTGCCGATAAATTACCAAAAAATCACCTTCTATTTTATTTTTTTTAAAACCAATCAATTTTCACCATCACAATTTTAACATCTATAAGTTAATTGTCTTAACTGTATAATTTATTTTCACTAAAACAATCCTACAATTATATAAGTTAATTATATTAACTATGTATATAATTTAATCCGGTTCGAATTTGGACCAAAAATATGTTCATAAATGCACCAACGATGAAATAAAAGAACTACGATTCAACAAAATTATTCAAATTTTTATTGCATTTATAATTATATCAATATTTTATTACTTCACGACTTTAATTTTATAGTTATTTCAAGACTATAATTATATTCAATTTTTACTTTAATGATATAAATATAAATTGACAATTTTTATTATTTTCACAATTTTCTCAAGATTTAATGATTTTAAATTAATGGTTTTTTTTATTACAGTTTACATTAAATATTCATAATTAAAATTTACTTTAATTATTTATTAATTTTTATAATAATTATTTTTATAATAAAACTACTTAAACAAATTAAATTTAATATATATATTTTGATATATACGATTTGTGATTTAATATATACGAGAACGAATTTGATTTTTTGTACGCGAGACGAAATTTACTTAATCGAGCTGACTGCCGTAAAACGAGTAATTTCTTCTTTTTTTTTAATTAATTGCATTTGGATTTGCATTGGTACAAATTATAATTGATCTCATTATCATACGATGATACCGTTATTCGTTACTATTTTTCGTTCTCTTCATTTCTCAACAATATATATAATCTTTCTTTAATTAACCAAAGAAATTGTATTAATTTGTTTTCATATATATATTTTTTTATCAATATATCTTACTACATACCTTATTTGAATTTTCTTCTCTATGGTTTACTCTTTTAATCTATTATCACTTTTAAAAAGATATTTATGTTCTTTCAATCTATTAACACTTTAAATAATATTTTTTCTATTTGGTCACTTCAATTAAATATTTCTTAACAATGTTTTTTTATAAACTCTTTAATCACTCAATAACTATTATTTTATATTCTAAGTTTTCTTCTTTAATCATTTAATCAATATTATTTTATATTCTAAATATTTCATATCAATGTTCTATAACTTTATTTTTAAAATCATTTCTTCACTTCTAAATCAGTTTATTTTTTCTCAATTTATTTGTTATTAATCTTTCCAATATAATCAAATCACTAAAGGTGTGTTTTTTATTTCTGCTCAGATTAATCTGATTAATCTGAAAGTGTTTTTTATTCCGCTCAGATTAATCTGATCAATCAGAATGCCTGCTTTTTGTTGCAATCTCAGATTTTTCAGATTTATTCCTGTTTCTGGCTGACTTCATTAATAATTTTAAATTTTAGCTTACTTCAATTTAAAATATATTTTCTTTATGACGTTTATTGATATTAAGAAAGAAAAATTAATAAAATGAAATAATTTTTCGTCTTACCTAGCGTTCCCATTGAAATTTTTAGTTTTTAGTTTTACAGGATTGTATGAAAAAAAAACTGGACGAAAAAATCAATTTAACTTTTTCATAAAATTTTCATAATAAAATAGGATTGAAGTTGGTGGCGAATTTCATATAAAATATTTGTGTATTTTTATTTCATTGTTGCGACAAATTATTTTAAATATATTAATAAAAGTCAATATAAATTAAAATAAAAAGTATATTTTATTTAATTAAATAACAATTTGGAACTTTAAATACACTAAATAATATAAGTGAATTTGCAATATAAAGTTGGCTACAATTGAGTTTTCATAATTTTATAAAAATTGTAAAAATTTTGTAAAAATTATGCGAAAAATCTGTGTAAAATTCAATGGGCACTGTGTGTAAAATTCAATGGGCAACGCACTGTTATAAGGAAAAATAGTGTTTTTATTTGAAGAAATGGAATTTAATTTAGAAGAATTAATAGAGGTTATTGAAAACACCTCAAAACATATAGTTAGTATATTTTTTTAATGAGTTTCGGTATAAGATTCATTATACAAGTTAACACAGTAGAAAAATATGCACGAGCATCCGGTAAAAAATAATATTCAAAAATGTTATCATTTTAATATTAGATCCAATTACACACTTTGTAAAATTGTAAATTGCAAGGTCAAAATTACTTATAATTTTTGCAAATATTTTAATGTTTAAAATTCCAAATAATTTTATTAAATATTTTAATGTCTAATACCCTAGGGCCTAGACACACCAAAATTGAAAACCAAAGTTTTCGCGAAAACTAGACCTGAAAACTTATAGTGACACACCAAAAATGGAGCGAGATTTAGTTTTCGATTGTCAAATTATAAAAATTATTTATTTAAACAACTCTACGTAAAAACCAAAAAAAAATAAAAAACATTAATTATTTGGTTTTAATGTTAAATTTTGATTTAATTATATTAAAAGTTATTTAATAACATTTAATTTTTCTTTTTTTTTTACAAAAATTTGTTTTTTTTTTATTTTTCACAAATATGGCTACTTTTGTATGGAAAATTAGCTATGCCAACTTCAAAAATACGTATCTTCTATTTTGTCATAGATGGCGCTAAAATATATTTTCGTGAAAACCTTACAAATTTGTAGGTTTCGTGTTTTCAATTTATTCCTCAAAACTGTACTAAAACCTTATGAATTTCTATTTTTGAAGTTTCAAAACACGAAAACTGAGTTTTCGGTCCGGTGTGTCCCGGGTATAAAATTACTTTAATTTTATCAAATATTTTAATGCTCACAATTCCTAATATTTTTATCGCGCATTTAAGGCCCAAACAGAACCAAAGATACAACGACAAACTACAACGCCTGTCATATTAGAAATATACGTAAATCATATGCTGCTCCCACAATCACGGCGTTGGCCTCGAGCGACATTGTCGTTGACGTCGATTTAGAATCTATTTCTAATTTTGTCGACGCGTTGAAAATATTTTATACAATTCGCTTTTTTTTTTTTTATGATTCAGTTGGCATGAATGAGTTAAAAACTGTAAAATACGTTAAATAAAAAAATATTTTTAAAATTTTCGGTAGACGTTGGTAGTGGAAAAAAGTATATATATAGAGATTGGGGTTGTGTCTGTATTGTGATAAAATTTCAATAAAATTATGTCGTTAGAAGAACAATTAATTGAAAAAGTTCGAAGTTATCCATTTCTATATGATTTATAAAATAAAAATTATAGAAGGACTGATTTTATATGGCGATATATTGCTAAAGAACTAAACATAACCGGTAAATTTGTGATTTGAAAATTAAAGTTATGAAAAATATTAATTAAATTTATTAATTATTTCATATAATATTTCAGATCAGTTATGTAAGACAAAATGGAAGAGTCTACGGGATGCTTATAGAAGAGCTCGCAAGCCTACACCTTCAGGAAGTGCTGCACCTAAAGAGGAACCAAAAACAAAAATGGAAATATTTTGAGATGATGGCTTTTTTTAAATCTGTAGATCATAAGACAGTAATATAATGTTTATTGAAAATTAAAATTTTCAAAATACTATTATATGTAAAAATATACACATAACTATAATTTAAGAAAAATCCTGAATAAAAATATTGGTAATAAATATTTTTATATTAACAATATCGGTCAAACAAAGATTTATTCAAACAAAAAAAGTTTAAAATTGTATAATTTCAGTAATAAATAAATATTACACAATAATTGTTTATTAAACAATATTTAGTAATTCGGTCAAAGTAAAATTAAATTAAATTAATTATATCGGTCAAAATAAAAAATGCTTGGTCGACATTTTTGTCGAATAAGCAAAATTAAATTCTAATTAAAATATTCGATGACGAAATTGTGACCTGGCCGGCACATAATAATTTTGTACCACCTGAAAATGAAAAAATATCATTAGGAAAGAAAGAAGAAAATATAGATATTTATATTATAAATTAAAAACAATTTTACCTTTGTCAAGTTGCGTCCATTTTTGTTTATTTTTTTTTTCCTCTGTGACGGCGGATGACAAACGTCAGTGTACAGAAAAAAATAAAAGGGTAGGAAAATTAAATAAAATTTCCCTTTACAAACTATTCGCGCAGGCCATCTAGTGCGAAAATCCGGCCTTCAGGAAAAATTGTTTTTTAATTCGGTTTGGCAGCCCCATTGTGAAAAAAAACTGCATTACGGGAAAATGGTCAGGTTCGCAGACAAAATTGGGAATAAAGAGTGGCGTGATTTTTTTTAGGGTTGGGGAAGGAGATTTTTTTTTCTCGGATCGAGGAGTCGGTTTTTTGAAGCTTGTTGCGGGTAGACGCTTACGCGAATAATTTTTTTGTGTGGTTTTTTTTTATATTTGTTTTTTTTTTGGAATTTGTTTTTTAACGGAATTAATAATTTTGGCGACGTTATATTAATAAAAATTAGTACGTTTTTATTAAATCAAGTACGGAAAATATTAATTATACGGTAGAAAATAAATAATTCGTGGAAATAAAAATTAAAATTAATGATTATTAGTAAAAAAAAGATGGAATCGTAACTGAAAATTTTTCCGTATGTACTTAAGAAAACTAAATTCCAGTAATAAAAAAAAAAAAAATAATAATAAACCACTCCGGCTCCGGCAAAAATTTCCAGATTTTGCAAGAATCTGAAAAAAAAGAAAAGAAAAGGAAACCAAAAAATCATCCTGGCTGAAAATACATTTCGTCATCTACGTGGTTGTAGCGATAATTCCCGTGCGCAGAGCAGATATTATTCGTCGGTGGATGTTCCTGAGAAAAAGAAGAAATTTTTTTTTTGTTGTAGCTTTTCGTTTAGCAGTATCAGTATTCGCTTATATTTAAAATTAGTGAAATTTTTAATATTAGAGCTGTGTCATCGTTTTTTTTTTTATTAATGAATTTATATCAAAAAGAACAAAAAAATAATAGAATGGTCCAAATTAAAATTTAAAATGTTAGTGTAGCCTGCCATTTATTAAGAAAAAATTTAAAAATTTAATTCCTACTCGTTCGACAATTGAAAGGAAGAAAGGAAAGGAAAATTTTATGGTAAAAATCAATCTATCTTAGTTAATTAATTTAAACGTTCAAAATAAAAGTAAAATTTAACTTAAAAAAAAAACGTGCTTGGAATTGATTGTAAGATTTTTTTTTCTTCTTTTCAATTTAAGTTAGTATACATGAAAAAATAAATAAAATAAAACTAGTATTAAACTTGATTTTTCATAGTGATTAACGTAACGTATTAATTTTTTTAATTTTTTTTTGCAATTCTGAGAGTAATTGTGGAATTTTTTTCAATTTTTGATAGTCGTATAGCATAAATTCGACCGGACTCCTTGACATGTCATGGCTGCACCGGATGAAATAAACAAAGGTATGTTCAAAATTGATTATTTTATAAAGTGAAAGATTTAAAATTCCAAGAATAACGTAATTGCTTGCATCATTGGTAGGATAAAGAAAAAAAAATAAAGAGAATATTTAATTTACATTTTTATTAAGTTATTTTTTTTATTGTTCAATCATAAAGAAAAAAAGAAAATTTAATTAAATTTACAATTTTTGTTAAATTCATTTTTTTTATCTATTCAATCATATATAAAAAAAAAGGAAAATTTAATTTTACCAAATTTATTGAATGCACTTTCTCAATTACGCCAACATAAAGAATAAAAGTACGATTTTTTTTATTAAATTCAATTTAATCCGATAATAATAATAATTTGTAATGAATAAATGGCAGATTAATAGAACTTTTTAGTGGTTTTATTTTGATTTATTATTGATTATATTAATTTAACATATCTATATAGGAACAGAATTAATTCTTAAAATGAGCAGCTAAGCTGTTTTAGGAATTGTCGTCGACATGGAGCATTTTTCCTTCTTGTCCTTTCCTTGTTGCTTTGATCTGAATGTTGGATTGATTGGTGGACTTACGCCCCAAATGGCTGAGGACCTAGCCGGACCCAAGAGGAAACCCAATCAATCTTTAGAAATTCCAGTTTTGAAGAAAAAAAAAATTTCGGTCTTGTTTTTTTGTATGTTCAACGACTGTTGGTCACCCCAGACCTGGTGCCCACAGTAAATTACTGGAAGTTTCACTTTAAAATATTTTCCTCTGAAATGTTAGCAGTAACCTGTCAAAGAGGAACCCGAACGACCTTATGTTTTAATAAAATTATTGGACCTGGCAAGGCTTTAGGTGATGTTACCAGAACAAGTAATTCCTACATTGCCGCAATTGGTGGCAGCTTGGAGTTTTTTTTGGTTGGTCGTTCGTGGGCTCTCTCGTCGTCAATTGGGTTACATATGGCGATCAAATTGGTTACACATGGCGATCGAAAGTGGGTTACAAGTGGTGCTCAAATGGGTTGCAAGTGGCGCCCAAAATATAAGGCCTGCACCATTTGTTTTACAAATGGCGCCCAATAAAGTTGGCTTTGATGCTCCCATTGTTTATACAATTGGTGTCCAATACAAGGTTGGCCCAACTTGTTGCTTAATTGGCTTCAAACATCATGACGTACAATACAACACCAAATGGTTGCTGTGGAGAAAAAATTTTTTTTTTAAATTAATTTGTGGTGTTAGACGGTTGGTCACCCCAACAAAGAAAATTTTTTTTCTTCATCTAGTGGTCAAAATTTTTTTTTTGTGTCAGATGTTGGAGGAGAGAACAAAGTTAATCAGCAACTTTCTGTATATGTCCCCTTCTTCGGTGTATTCGGTTCGTCCGGTTCGAGTCTGAAAGAAAGAAAAAAAAAGATGATGAAACGTAAATATTATGATAAAAATTTTGTTCCTGACATTAGAAATTTATATGGTGGTCCATATATTAATTCTGTCAGCGGTTGTTGTGTGTGAGTTATGCCTGAAATACATGTGCAGAATTATGCATGCAGAGCAGCAAAAATAATTTATAATACACGGTTTTATATGGAACCAAATACATGGAATTCTGCACTGCATGCAGCGGATGCAAGTCGTGTCTATTTCTACTTTCGCTGCGCAGCGGCAGTGTTACCACAACACAAAACGTTCAGACTGACAACTTGCGAAAATAAAATTTAAAAATTACATTGAAATTTGACAGAAATTCTGCACATGTATTTCAGCTATTATAAATATTCTGTGGTAGTCCACATTGTAGTCCTCACACGGTAGAGTAAATTTGTTCTAGTTAGAAATTTCTTTTTGTAGTCAAAATGATAGTCCTAGTACACGGTTGTCGTAGAAGATTTTTTTGTATTATGGCGAATAAAAAATTTTTTTTTTCTGGATTCGGACTTGAGCTTGAGGAGTAGAATATCATGTTGAAGTACACCCATTCCCACCTTTATTCCTGTCCAACCCCAATCCTTTCGCTCCTTTTCCTTAATAAATGCGAAGTGTCGAAGTCAATTTATTTAGGAAATTTTTATAAAATATTGGAAACTTGTTTTTTTTATATACTAGGTAACCCGAATTGTACTTAATTACATAATAGTATTAGTATATAGTAGTACAACTTAGTAAGGATTTTTTTGAGTATTATTTAGTAAGGAATTATTGTATTTTCGTATTATTAATAGTAAATCCAATAAGAAAAATTGTCGGATTGTTAAAATAGGAGTAAACATACACTGTTACATATATATATAGGTATATATACATTCAGTGTAGGGTTGCCGTCCTACTCTTATAAGAATAAATTATTATTATTATAATAATTTTTTTGTTTAGAACTTATATATTTTTTGAATTTTTTTTGGGGTTGCTATATTGAATTGAGAATAATTATTGATAGTATTTAGAGGAGGAAGAATACATTGATTCAAATATTGGATTACATATATATATTTTGATTGCATAAAATATATTTTTGTACGTTCGGTTGATTACAAATTCGTTGGGACTTATAATTATTATTATTGATTATATAAATTTTTTTTTGAACTTGGAGTTTTTGTTTTGAAAAATTATTTTTGTTGTTGGTAAAAAGTATTGCGGTAATGGCGTCATATAATTTTGTAGCGGGTAATCCAGATGAGAATGAGGAGGCGTGTAGACATGAAGCAAAAGTCATACGTTTAATTGAAAAAATAGTAGAATATTGTTGCTCGTTAAAAGTCTTGGTACAAAGTAGGAGTGACGCTATTGTAGAGGATTTAGATCGTCATCCATTAGCCTCAATTTCGATTCTAATGAAAATTAGTTTTGACGTAAAGCATCATCTAATGTGTCGATTGGGTGCATTACAAGCAATTGCAACTTTAGTACATTTAGATTATGCAGCTCATGGTCCTAAACCAGAAGATCAATGTTGCAATTCATTACGGCGTTATGCATTAACGACATTAACAAATTTAACATTTAGTGACGGTAATAATAAAGCGTTACTTTGCTCAAATAAAGAATTTATGGAAGCTTTGGCGGCGCAATTAGATTCAGCACCAGATGATATTCTCCAAGCAACAGCAAGTATTTTGCGTAATTTATCATGGCAGACTGATAATAATATGAAAGCAGTCTTAAATGAAATTGGAACTGTAACAGCCATGGCTAAAGCTGCAATGAAAAATAAAAATGGAAATACTTTAACAACAATTTTAGCTGCTTTATGGAATCTATCAGCACATAGTAGAATCAATAAATCGGAGATTTGTGCTGTTGACGGAATATTAACATTGCTAGTGGACAAGCTATCGGACAACCCTGAAGAAATAATGAAAATTTCTAGAGGAATTTTAAGAAACATTTCTAGTTTTATTGCTGCTCGGGAAAATTATCGTGAGATATTAAGACAAAGTAATTATTTAAGTATAGTTTTGCAACAATTGCAATCGGACAATTTAACAGTAATAAATAATGCCTGTGGTACCTTATGGAATTTATCTGACGGTTCGCCAGAAGATCAAAACTTCCTTTGTGAGAATGGAGCTATACCGAAATTACGCGCACTAATTAACTCAGGAAATAAATTGGTTTTTGAAAGTAGTTCCGCAGCACTGGACAATTTATTGAAATTTCAAGCGGTAATTGCAGATTCTACGAACCCAGATTCGATAGCCGAACCTAGGGAATTGCCAACACTAAATGTTCGTAAACAAAGAGCAATAAAGAGCGAATTAAACCCAAATGTATCGGACACATGCTGTAAATTAATTGTAATTGTACCGACAAAATAGACCAGGGCAGTTATAACTTACACCAATTTCTCTTTCGCTTCGGTTATTGGAATTAGGAAGCCGCTAGCATTTCGCGCCGCGCATTCGGTTATTGCGGTGTCGAGAATTTCGATTGCGTCCGTTGAATCCGAGGCGGAGATGAAAAAATTCAACGAGACAATTAAGTTTGTGATTTTGAGAAAGAAAAGAAAAAAAATTTTTTTATATTAAATCAGATTTGCCCGGCTAGTTCAATCGTTGAGCAATGAGACGTACTCAGGGTGTGGGACAGCCCCGCGTTGATCGATCTAGAAAATTATCAATAGATTAATAATGTATAATAGTATGCTAGAACATAGTCGGATATGAATTTTTTTTTCTTACTTAGAAATTTTTTTTTTGTCATATTTTATTTGGGGGTGGTTATTATTATTTTATATATAGTTAGTCTTGAAATCCACTAGAAGAAGTAGAATTTAGTTGAATTCAGTATTGTAGGATAAATTATCTTCTAAGTTCAGACTTGTATGTTCGTGAAGAACGACATACAAGCCTGTTTTGTAACCTGGCCGGCGCATAATAATTTTGTACCACCTGAAAATGAAAAAATATCATTAGGAAAGAAAGAAGAAAATATAGATATTTATATTATAAATTAAAAACAATTTTACCTTTGTAATTTATTTTTTTCCTCTGTGACGGCGTATGACAAACGTCAGTGTACAGAAAAAAATAAAAGGGTAGGAAAAGAAAATAAAATTTCCCTTTACAAACAATTCGCGCAGGCCATCTAGTGCGAAAATCCGGCCTTCAGGAAAAATTGTTTTTTAATTCGGTTTGGCAGCCCGGTTGTGAAAAAAAACTGGATTACGGGAAAATGGTCAGGTTCGCAGACAAAATTGGGAATAAAGAGTGGCGTGATTTTTTTTTTGGGTTGGGGAAGGAGATTTTTTTTCTCGGATCGAGGAGTCGGTTTTTGAAGCTTGTTGCGGGTAGACGCTTACGCGAATAATAATTTTTTTTGTGTGGTTTTTTTTTGGAATTTTTTTTTGAACGGAATTAATAATTTTGGCGACGTTATATTAATAAAAATTAGTACGTTTTTATTAAATCAAGTACGGAAAATATGAATTATACGGTAGAAAATAAATAATTCGTGGAAATAAAAATTAAAATTAATGATTATTAGTAAAAAAAAAGATGGAATCGTAATTGAAAATTTTTCCGTATGTAGTTAAGAAAACTAAATTCCTGTAATAAAAAAAAATAATAATAATAAACCACTCCGGCTCCGGCAAAAATTTCCAGATTTTGCAAGAATCTGAAAAAAAAGAAAAGAAAAAGAAACCAAAAAATCATCCTGGCAGAAAATACATTTCGTCATCTACGTGGTTGTAGCGATAATTCCCGTGCGCAGAGCAGATATTATTCGTCGTTGGATGTTCCTGAGAAAAAGAAGAAATTTTTGTTTGTTGTAGCTGTTCGTTTAGCAGTATCAGTATCCGCTTATATTTAAAATTAGTGAAATTTTTAATATTAGAGCTGTGTCATCGTGTTTTTTTTATTAATGAATTTATATATAAAAAAAACAAAAAAATAATAGAATGGTCCAAATTAAAATTTAAAATGTTAGTGTAGCCTGCCATTTATTAAGAAAAAATTTAAAAATTTAATTCCTACTCGTTCGACAATATTTGCATTGTTATTAAAATTTTAGTTAAATTGAAAGGAAGAAAGGAAAGAAAAATTTTATGGTAAAAATCAATCTATCTTAGTTAATTAATTTAAACGTTCAAAATAAAAGTAAAATTTAACTTAAAAAAAAAAAAAACGTGCTTGTAATTGATTGTAAGATTTTTTTTTCTTCTTTTCAATTTAAGTTAGTATACATGAAAAAATAAATAAAATAAAACTAGTATTAAACTTGATTTTTCATAGTGATTAACGTAACGTATTAATTTTTTTAATTTTTTTTTGCAATTCTGGAATTTTTGGAATTTTTTTTCAATTTTTGATAGTCGTATAGCATAAATTCGACCGGACTCCTTGACATGTCATGGCTGCACCGGATGAAATAAACAAAGGTATGTTCAAAATTGATTATTTTATAAAGTGAAAGATTTAAAATTCCAAGAATAACGTAATTGCTTGCATCATTGGTAGGATAAAGAAAAAAAAAATAAAGAGAATATTTAATTTACATTTTTATTAAGTTATTTTTTTTATTGTTCAATCATAAAGAAAAAAAGAAAATTTAATTAAATTTACAATTTTTGTTAAATTCATTTTTTTTATCTATTCAATCATATATAAACAAAAAAAAAGGAAACTTTAATTTTACCAAATTTATTGAATGCACTTTCTCAATTACGCCAACATAAAGAATAAAATTACGATTTTTTTTATTAAATTCAATTTATTCCGATAATAATCATAATTTGAAATGAATAAATGGCAGATTAATAGAACTTTTTAGTGTTTTTTTTTTGTTTTATTATTGATTATATTAATTTAACATATCTATATAGGAACAGAATTAATTCTTAAAATGAGCAGCTAAGCTGTTTTAGGAATTGTCGTCGACATGGAGCATTTTTCCTTCTTGTCCTTTCCTTGTTGCTTTGATCTGAATGTTGGATTGATTGGTGGACTTACGCCCCAAATGGCTGAGGACCTAGCCGGACCCAAGAGGAAACCCAATCAATCTTTAGAAATTCCAGTTTTGAAGAAAAAAAAAATTTCGGTCTTGTTTTTTTGTATGTTCAACGACTGTTGGTCACCCTAGACCTGGTGCCCACAGTAAATTACTGGAAGTTTCACTTTAAAATATTTTCCTCTGAAATGTTAGCAGTAACCTGTCAAAGAGGAACCCGAACGACCTTACGTTTTTATAAAATTATTGGACCTGGCAAGGCTGTAGGTGATGTTACCAGAACAAGTAATTCCTACATTGCCGCAATTGGTGGCAGCTTGGAGTTTTTTTTTTTTGGTCGTTCGTGGGTCCTCTCGTCGTCAATTGGGTTACATATGGCGATCAAATTGGTTACACATGGTGATCGAAAGTGGGTTACGTAAAATAATGAATAATATATTGATTTGTATTTCTTACGCAATTTTGTTTACTATAAACCAATTTGTGTATAAAAGACATGGAATGAAATTGGAAAATTGTCATTCTTATTCTGACTATTGCATTGAATAATTAAGCCATTCCTTTTGAACAAGTGCTTATTTTCAATAAAATATAGTAAAAAAAGAATAAAGTAAAATATTGTAAATTGTAAATTGAAATTTAAGTTGGAATTAAGAAATAAAAATATTTTTAATATTAAAACAAGTATTTGAGACTCCTTCATATTAAAAGGTGCATTTTAAAGGAAAAAATATATTAAAAAGGTAATTATAAGGGAAAATTATGCTAGAACATAACATATGGCGCAGCCGGTAGGATAAAATAACATATAACATATGGCGCAGCCGGTAAACAAGAAAGTACGTTTTTCTTGTAAGAATCTAAGTCAGTAGATTACAAAAAAATATTTACCATTTAAAAGCACTCTGAGTAGCTTTTTAAGCAAAAAGGGTTAAGCACAGAGCATTTTAATAATGCACCGCTTTGTTTTATAAATAGAAAAATAAATTAGAGAAAAAAACAGGACCTAAACCCATAACAATATAAGAATATCGTAGAAGGCAAGACACCAACACCAACTAAAAATTAGAGACACCAACTAAAAATTAGAGACACCAACTAAAATCCAACAACAATTTATACTTTAAATTTCAAAACAATAGCAGAAAACTAATAAGAAAAGGGTCTGCATTATTGACTCTAATAATAATAGAAAAAACAATAATAATAATAATAATAATAATGGAAGGACGGAAAATAGCTGTCTTACGTTGTTACGAGGATTAATTAATAAATAAATATAAAAAAATAATAGATAATAATAAAAGTAATAATAAAAAAAAAATTATTAATTAATAAAAAAAACTATAATAAATTGTAATATCTTCATAAATTAAATGAATTTATAATAAAAAAGTAATTAAAAAAAAAAATTTTTAAAAATAAAAATTGTAATATGTAATAATTTTTTTAATTTTTTTTACATATATATGTATATATGACAAATAGCAAAATTTTTAAATCAAATTATGATAGATTTTCATTCCACTTGCAATTCTTCAATTTCTTAGGCTCCGCTAAATTTTGACAAATTTTTTGAGATTTTCCATGTTGTTTGAAAAAAAAATGTTTTTATAAACATTAGTATATTTATTTATTTATTTTGTTTTTGGATTTGTTTAATTTAATTATTCGTTAGCATTTATGTCGAATGAAAATAACAAACCCAGTAGGTTTAATAGATTTGTAGATTTTATATCATTTATTAATAGTAGTCCATCTATTTCGGTGAGTTTAGAGGAGAGCAGGATTGTCGAAATTAATACTCCAATTGCCTCCACCCCACAAATAACAGAAGTAAGTACTAGTGTAAATAAAAAGAAAGTAACTTTTATCGAGGTAGGAACACCATCTAGGAAGGTTTGCGATGTCCATAGGTGTGGGGAACCAGTGACCTAGAGTTTTAAATCTCTTATGTGAAAGCCCTACGCATTCGCAAAGAACGTGTAGGACTGACTCCTCGTCATCATTCCAGGTTCTACATGTGGATGACAGGGACCTGTCGAACTTCCTGAGGTGGTAGTTCAGGTGACAGTGTCCAGTGAGGAAGTTTGTTAGGATTCGAACCTGATTCCTATTGCGAGAGAGGAGTTCAGAGGTTCTTTTCCTGGAAATGGTAGGAATAAACATCTTGGAATGTGCGCACCCAGGAGTGGAGTGCCAGTTGTTTTCACTAGTAGAGGATAGCCATTTATTGACAGCTGTTTTAGCCTTACTGAGTGGGATACCACAGAAAGGTGTGGGATGGGTAAATTTCGCTTCGGAGCCATTTCTGGCAAGAAGGTCAGCTTCCTCATTTCCCTTGATTCCACTGTGAGCCGGGACCCAGGTTAATGTAACAATGTTACGGTTGGCTAGTTCTTTGAGAACTTGAAGGCAATCCCAGACCAATTTCGTTTTGAATTGGTAGGAATGAAGAGCCAGAATGGCAGCTTTGCTATCTGAAAGGATGAAAATCTTGCAGTTGTGGTAACCCAATCTTAGATTTTCACGGATACAGAGCTCAATGGCGTGAACTTCTACTTGGAATACGCTGGTTAACATCTCTGTCAGTCTTGGACTTGTAGTTGGCAATTCTCGCTTCTTTTTGAAAGGTGCAGTGGTGGAAGATCAAGCAACACTTCAAGTGCACTAGTAGGAGTGGTTCGCATTGCCCCAGTGATCCCTAGGCATGCCATTCTTTGCAGTTTTAGGAGTTTTAGCTGAACAGATTTCTGCTCAGTTTTTTGCCACCAGACTAGAGAGGCATATGTTATAATTGGTCTGACAACCGAGGTGTAGAGCCAGTGAGCAATATTGGGCTGAAGACCCCAACTATGCCCTATGAGGCTGTTAGAGGTCCAAAGCGCAATCCTGGCTTTGTTAATGACCTTGTCTAAGTGGATGTTCCACTTGAGTTTATCGTCAAGGGTAACCCCAAGAAATTTGACTTCTCTATTGAAGTCAATTGGTTCACCAAAGAGTGTAGGTTTAAGAAGATTTTCCCTTGATCTACTCCTGGTGAATAGCACTAGTGTGCTTTTTTTGGGGTTTATGTTCAGCCCAATTTCAGTGCACTGTTGAAAGCATGTTGCATGATTTCCGAAATTATGCTGTGGAATTTACCTCTGACGATTATAGCTAAATCGTCAGCGTAGCCTTGAGAGTCAATGCCGGCTTTATCCAGTTTGACCAGAATCTCATCGACTACATGGACCAAAGAATATGTGATAGCACCCCTCCTTGTGGACAGCCCTTTGCCACGGAAACCGTTAAGTTTTCTTGTGCCAATGTGGACTTGATAAGTCTGCATTTCAACATGGAATCAATCCATCTGCCTGTTTTAGGATCAACCCCCTTGCGGGAGATTGATCTGGAAATACAGTCGAAGGACGTATTATCAAAAGCTGCCTCAATATATAGAAAGGAACATAAAGCATGTTCTTTGATGGAGAAGGATTTTTCAATCTTTCCAACTAGATTTTGTAGAGCATGTGTGGTAGATTTACCTGGTAGATATGCATATTGATTCTTGCTAAGTGCGTTGATGGTAAGCACTTTATCTCTGATATGTCTATCTAATATTTTCTCCATTGTTTTCTGAAGAAAAGATATGAGGCTAATTGGACGGAAAGACTTAGGCTGCGCACAAGATTTTTTCCCTGCTTTTGGAATGTACGTCACTTTAACCGTTCTCCATGCATTAGGTATGTAACCCCACGCATGACTAGCTCTAAAAATTTTTAGGTATAGTGTGGAGAACAATATCAAAACCTTTCTGGAGTAGGGCAGGAAAAATCCCATCATCTCCAGGGGATTTAAATGGTTTAAATGAGTGTATTGCCCATTTAACTTTGTTAGCGGTAAAGATTTTAGAGGCAAGCCTCCAGTCTTGGGTTACAGGTATAATAAAGTTAGAAACAGATTGAGGTATGTCATCAGTCTGATCTTTGATTGTAGAATCTGGAAAGTGGGTTTTCGCCAGGAGTATTAGCGTTTCTTTGCAGTTCTTGGTAACCGAACCATCAGGATTTTCCATCAGATCAATCTTATTAGTGTGCTGTTTAGAGAGTATCATGTGTAGTTTGGCACTGCTAGACAGATCTTGTAGTTCCCCACAGTACTTTTTCCAAGATCTTCTAATTTCAAGATAGTATTCGGTTAGGGATTCTTTGTAAGGTTCCCAGCCACCATTTTCATTTCATTTCATTTATTTATTTATTTGATCATAAATACAAATAATATGGTATGCTAAATAAGCTAAGCTTTTAATAAGCACAAATATTGTGAAATAATAATCAACAAATATCAATCCAAAAAATAATTCATTTAAATATAATCAAAATTCAATAGCTGTAATAATTAATTATAATAATAATAATAATACAAAAAAAAAACAAAATTAACAATATAAAGTATTATAAAGTAAATTAAGATAAATAAACAAACATTGCATAAAAATCAAAAAACGTACCAAAATCAAAACACGAGTTATATAAAACATGCACTAAGTTCCCTATTAAAGTTGCTGATCTGTAGCAGGTTCTTAACATGGAATGGTAGTGAATTCCACAAAACAGCAGCATGACTGAAAAACATTCTCCTACAATTACTTCTCAAGCATAGCTTCACTGAAATTTCTCGCCTCAATCGGAAAGAGCTTAAAAAGGTAATTTTTTCTAGTAAATAACTAGGAAGTAAACCATTTATAAGTTTAAACATAAAAGTGCAAATACGTCTTTTAAGAAACACTTCTAATGAACAACCTAAAACAGACAACACTTTATCCGAAACATGATCAAATCTACGCAGCCTGTACACAAATCTCACAGCAGAATTGAAAGCAACTCTTAATTTTCCAAATAAATTAGAATCCAATGCACCATAGATTACATCACCATAAGTTATAATTGGTATTATTAAACTTGGATTTAGCTTTGTTAAAAAGCTTTCTAGTTTGATATCTCAAGTTAGCAAGTTTGCTGTTCCACCAAGGGACCTTGCGGTTGCTTTTGAGTGTGCTCTCTAAACTAGACTGATGGTAGGCAGAAATTATGGAATCCCTGAGTTTTTCAGAAGCTATTTCTAGCGAATCAATATCTCTAACATTTGGTTTGTAATCGACCAAGATTTCCTTTAGGTTCTCCGTGTAGGAGTTCCAATTTGTAGCTCTAGGTCGCCTGAATGTTTCTGATATGTAAATGGTCTGACATTGAGGTTTCCTTCGAAACATGCCAGTCAGTTATTTTATTATTAATAAAGGAAGTACTAATAGTGATATCGAGGACTTCCTGCCTAATTTTGTTTATAAATTTCGGCTTATTGCCCCTATTTATCAATTCTAGGCTGTTACTAAACATATAATTAACTAAGGACTCACCTCTGTTGTTAATGTTTGAGCTGCCCCAGATAGTGTGGTGAGCGTTGTCATCACCACCCAGTAGGAGTTGTTTGTTATTAGACACAGAAGTTCACTAGGTCCCTCAAGTCATCAAAAATTGGATCTGATTCTTCTCCAGGAAGGTAAGCTGAGCAAATGACGATCTCTATCTTACCTCCGTAAGTGGGTAGCTCTATTAGAGCTGCCACTAGGTCCTTTTTGCAAAAACCTGAAATGGGAAAGTAATTAAAACCTTTTTTAAATAGAATTCCAGCCCCATGGTCAGAGGAATTGTAGAGTAACAGAGTACCATGGTCAGACGAATTGTACAGTAACTCACCTTTGGGTAGTCCTCTTATTTGGTCCTTATATACATAAGGCTCCTGAATAAGAGCTATCTCCAGGTGATCCCGATTAAATCTACTATCCAAAACTGCCGAGACAGCCTTGGCATGGTGTAGATTTACCTGAATGCACCTGCAGAGTTCCATACTTACTCTTTTCTAGTGCCACCACCTGGGGCACTACTTCTAGCCGGACGTGTTGGTTTGGAAGCCCTGACAGCGTACCTTCTGGCTGGTTTATACGACTGCTTTGTGGAAGGTTTGTGCGTCGTTTTATTTATGAGCGGTTTGGCTAAACCTTCAGTCGCAGATTGGGCATTATGACTCCTTTCTATGTTTGCAGGTGGGTTTTTAGTCTTACCGCTGATTGGCCTGCTGTGGATTGGAGCGAAGTTTAGAAACGGTCGATAATTGAGCTTTTCAAGTATTGCCTCCGACCCTCCATTCACAGTGAAAACAAAGGTTGGCCCACCATTGCTTTCAGGCATGGCTTTCATAATTCGCCATAGTTTGGTATCGAGATCTAGGTTCTGTTTTTTAAGCCTCAGCAAGAATTTGTCCCCGGACAAAACTCCTGCTGGGGATAAGGGTACAAATGCTTTGCAAATCATGGTTTTGCGCATTTTGTCACCATCCATGATTTTCAGAGCACTATGGCTTAAAAGCAGATTCGATAGAGATAAGCCAATCTCTAGTCTCGGCAAGTGGAGGTTACTGGAATAGAGCTGGTGTTATTGCTCTTTTCTTCCAGTAAGCTAGTTTTGGGTTGTAATAACCTAGTGGCAATCTTGGATGTGCTCGGTAGGGGATTGATCCTAGGAGTCTGATCCTCAACCGGCTTTCTACTAGCTTTACAAGTTTTAGCAGATTTGGTGGGTATTTCAGGTGTGCTGCCATCTGATCTGCTTCTTTTACCAACCTCGACCTTACCTGTGGTAATAGCAACATCGGGACGTGGTAAAGTTAAGAGCCTAGCCCGCTCGGCCGCTCTGGCCTCCTCCGCTGACATACCTTTCTTTTTTACCAGAGCATTAATGCGTCTTTTAGATGCACCAGAAAAATATTCATATTTCTTCCTTAACTGAAGCTTTCGGAGGGCTTCTTCCGTTTCATCAATAACTGGTTCATGTTGCCCCTGGTTATTGATGTCACTTGGAAGCTTCTCTTCGGTTTCAGGTATATTCTCCGTAACGGATGAGGAAGAAGGGAGGGCCTCCATTGCTTCGACTATTTGCGGAGGTGTTAGCAATAAGTCTTCTTCGACATCTGTTGCTAGCGCCTCTGCATCGTCTGCATTTGCTTGTTCAGTATTTAAAATCATGTCCATATTCGTTGCCATTTCATTATTGTTTAATATATTAAGGTTTGTGTTTGTTTTGTTTTGGTTCATATTTGTTCCCACAAGTAAGGCGAGAAATTAGGTCCACGTCCGCAGAGCTCCCTTACGGACGCAGGGCTAGTTACAATGGGGGGGCGCCTGGTACCCCAATGAGACCGTTAGCGATATCACTTTTAAGCACCTGATATCATGCAGCCCCTCGATACGGTATCTTTCACATCTTTGGCTTGAGTGCTTGATCTCTTTTGATCACCGTCCATCTTCGATCCCTAGAGCTCGAAGATTTTCGACTTTAGCCCCTCCGCCACGACAAGGCAGAGATCCCGGAGCGGGATTACGACCAAACGAACCATTGACCACTGAAGCAAATGAAGGAATATTACCAAGGACGATACAAAGTTATTTTTGCAACATTGACAGTACATATGATTTAAGGAATAATATGACTTTACCTTTGAGCACAATATATCCCACATATTTAGCGGGAGTGCCATTATATTCAGCTGAGGGCGACAGGAAGGTTTTAGAATTACATAGCTTCTTAGAATTAGCACAAGAAGCATACTATAGGACTGCCGACATAGACAAAGGTACAGTATTGAGGCAACTAATTCGCGGAAAATTAAGAGGAAGAGCAGCGGATTTATTTCAGGGCAGAACAGTAACACTGTTCGAGGAATATAAAGAAATTTTAGAAGAAAATTTCATACCAAGGAAAAACATAGCTCAATTAAAAACGGAATTGGAAAGTTGTTTCCAAACAATAGACGAGTCGGTCAATACTTTTGGCGACCGTCTAAAAAGGAAATATCATTGCTTAAAATTTGGAATTCAAAGGAAATATTTAACGGAACCAGGATCAATGTTGTAGGATGCAGAAGAAACTGCACAACGAATATTTATAAGAGGACTGTGGTCGGAATCTATTAAGCAATACGTTTTGTGACAAAATTACAGGAGATTGGAGGATTTACTTCGAGGAGCCAGGTTATTTGCGGAGCAATTAGAACAAGTTGCACCGATAAGAACACAAAATAATAGTATGGACAGTACAATGTTCCAACAAATATATGGCGATGTGCCTAACTGCAAATAGAGGAGGATCAGGATTAAATAACCGTCCTCAATTTAATAAAATAATAATAATAATAGAAATAATAATAATAATAATAATTATAATAGGAATACCTATAACAATAATAGCAGGAATAATCAACAAAATATTAATAGTAATAATAATAGACATAATTTTGGAAACAATAACAGAAATAACTTTAATAATAACTTTAATAACTATAATGGAACTAATAATAACAGATTTGTTAACAGAAATGGTTACAATAATAATAATAACAATAATAATCGAAACAGTTATAATAACAGTAACAATAATAATAACAACGGTAATAATAATTATAACTCCGGCACTAATAATACTAATGCAAGGCCAAGGAATAATGGAGCATTAACTTGTTATAAATGTGGTCAACCAGGTCACATTAGCAGGGACTGTGGTTGTGATATACAGAACAATAGAGTAAATCCGATAATAAATTGCACCATTTGTGGAAATAAGGGCCATTAATCAGCAAATTGCAATGCAAAAAGAATGCACACCACATCGGTTAACATAATACAGGAAGTTTTATGTGAATGGTGTCATGAATCAGGACACAATGAATTAAATTGTGCTCGGGGACAACTTGACCAAGCACAGCAGCATTTAGAATCGGGAAACAAGGAACATTATGCATCAAATTGTAATGCGCAAAGTTTGCCAACCACAATGCTTTATACAATAAGAAAAGTTAAATGCGAATGGTGTGGAATCCCAGCTCATACAGAAATTAATTGTGAAAAGAAACAATTGTATCAAGTACATCAACAATTTAAGTCGGGAAACGACACAAAATTCCTCCAGTCATTCCTAATTAATACAAAAGAGGTAGGCTCGGAAATATTGAAACAAAGGAAGTAATAGAAAATTTAAAAAACGAGTTTTTAAATAAAATAGATTTTGAGAAAATTATAAAAGAAGTTACGAAGAAAGTTTATGAAGGAACAGTTATTAAATAAAATGAAATTAAAAAGGAAATTATGCGAAAAACAGAGGAAGAAGAAATTACAATACAAGACCGTTCAAAACATGGTATTTTAGAACCAAAACAGAAGTTAGACGTTCTAACTACATTAGAAAACACAAATAAATTTGATATACCTTTTACAAATAATGGAAAAAATATTACTGAGAATAATTTAGGTGAAATGAAATTAAAAATTAACAATTGTTTTAAAAAAGAAAAAGAAGATGAATATGAAGTTAATAAAATTAAAGTATATAATAATATTGAAGAAAATGAAGAAATGAGAAATGAAATTCGTAGAGATGAAGTTGAAGAATTTAATAATAATTATGATAATGAAATAAACAAATTTAATGAAAAGAATTTAATGAAACAGAATTGATTGAAAATCACTAATTGTAAAGCAATAAACACTAAAGAAGGTTTTGAAAAAAGTAGTAACGAACATAAAACACCACGTCACGTATACGCAAACGTAGTTATTGTAAATAGAGTAGAGATTCCGCAAGTAAAAACCAAAAAAATAATTCATAGTTTTGGAAAAACAGTGTTAGAAAATAAAAAAACAATGCGAACCAACATAATAAATAAATTAACACCTCAATTAAAAGAATTAAATCCACGTTCGTTCCCTAGCCTAATACAACGGAACTACAAATACTTCCGTAAACTTAAATTCAGACATTATAAACGCAGGGTACATAGTAACAATAAAATGGCATCAAATTCACGGACTTATTCATTTAAAGTTTAATCGTAAATTAATATAATGTTGGGGTAAAAGTTAAGGTTTTTATGATACATTAGAAAAATATATTAACTTAGTAATCATAGGATGTAGATTAAGTTTAAAAAAAAATTTCATACTTTTAGGTGTAAAACAAAATCTTTGTTTAGGAAAAATGTAAAATGGAGATTTCAATTACTAATAATTTTAATTGTTAGTTTAAGGAAATAAAGGAAGGAATTGTTTTGAAATAAAAATGGATGTTGTATATTTAATATTGTTTTAAAATGAGAAAATGAAAAATTGTTTAAAATAAAATTGAAGATGAAAAATGTAAATTGTATATTAATATTTGTATTCAGTTTGTGAAAGGAAAATATTGTTTAATATTAAAAATTGAAAAATTGTTTAAAAATAGAGACAATGAATTGTAAAATGATTAAAAATTCAAATTGAAATGAAGAATTGAGATATAAAATTATTAAATGTAAAATTGTTATGAAAAGAATTGAAAAGTTATTGAAAAGAATTATAGAAATTAAATTGAAACAAAATGTATACATTTTAACAATTTGTATTGAAACAAATTGTTAAAATGTATACATTTAATACATAAATATATAAAAAAATGTTTTAGGGAAACGACCGAGCCTAATCTCTTAAAGATAGGTGAAATTTCTTAACCAATTGTTAAGAGTGTATAATTCGGTTTTTAAAAAAAGAATATTATATTTTTTTAGTATTTAAGTTAAGTCAGAAAAATAATGATAAGGGACCATGATACAATCAATTAAATCAATTTTCGGAATTTAAATTTTTCCCCTTGAAAGTGATGTCCTCTTCAAGAACAACCCCTTCAAGTTTCTTAAAAGGAGGGGAATGTTATGTGTAAAAATATACACATAACTATAATTTAAGAAAAATCATGAATAAAAATATTGGTAATAAATATTTTTATATTAACAATATCGGTCAAACAAATATTTATTCAAACAAAAAACAAGTTTAAAATTGTATAATTTCAGTAATAAATAAATATTACACAATAATTGTTTATTAAACAATATTTAGTAATTCGGTCAAAGTAAAATTAAATTAAATTAATTATATCGGTCAAAATAAAAAATGCTTGGTCGACATTTTTGTCGAATAGGCGAAATTAAATTCTAATTAAAATATTCGATGACGAAATTTACGTAAAATAATTAATAATATATTGATTTGTATTTCTTACGCAATTTTGTTTACTATAAACAAATTTGTGTATAAAAGACATGGAATGAAATTGGAAAATTGTCATTCTTATTCTGACTATTGCATTGAATAATTAAGCCATTCATTTTGAACAGGTGCTTATTTTCAATAACATATAGTAAAAAAGAATAAAGTAAAATATTGTAAATTGTAAATTGAAATTTAAGTTGGAATTAAGAAATAAAAATATTTTTAATATTAAAACAAGTATTTGAGACTCCTTCATATTAAAAGGTGCATTAAGGAAAACATATATTAAAAAGGTAATTATAAGGGAAAATTATGTTAGAACATAACATATGGCGGTAGGATAACATATAACAATACCAATAATACTTTTAGAACTGTTGGAAATTATTATATGGAGGAAGATGTGAAAATGATGCCGAAAATTTTATTGAAAATGAAATTATTAGCAGTGGAAATGATGCCGAAAATATTATTGAATGTATTGATGTAGACCGATATCTCAATGATATTTAAAACTCGAACTCTATACCATTGCAGAAGAAAGGGAAACCTACAGCTTCAATATTAACAAAAAGTGAAACAGCTAAACACTTCGAATCTTTTTTAGAAAATGCATCACAAGCAATGAATCGAGTTAGTGTACCCATATTAAATCCAGCGACCTCAACTGGTATATTATTTTCAAGCATTAAAAATTGAAAATGCAAACTTGCCCTCACATGTTTTAAACGAACTGGAGATGAAGATATCAAATTAGGGTTACAAAAAATTGGCAGAACATATTAAATAATAACAAAATTTAATTATTTAATTAATAATAATAGATTTTTTTGTTTTTATTTTTTTAATTTGAAAAATTAATTTAATTAATTATTCAAATTAATTGTTGTATTTTGTTAAATTTAATTTAATTTAATTTGTTTTTTCTTTTTTTTTCTTTTTTTAAGTTAACAATAATGAAATATAATTTAATTGAATTTATTAATAATTTAAAAGAAATAATTTTTTTAATTCGAATTTCTTTGCAGATATAGTTTTAAAGTATTTCTTAATTCAAAATTATCACGAGATGACCTATTTCCACGTAAAATTCTAGATTGCTGTAGTTCCTGACCATCGTCCCGCCAGCTCCCGTGAATAAGTATACCATTCTATTCTGTATCAACATAATCTGCTGAACAATATAATTCACTTTTTTGCAGCATCGGAAAATTATGAAGGATCACTGTTGCCAATATAATTTTTTGCGCATTTTTTGGATGCATATTAATTGTAGTTCCCAGAATACGCCATCTATTCACCAAAATACCGAAACTATTTTCAATCCTAATTCTAGCGCTTGATAATTTTTTGTTGAAAAGCTCCCTATCTTCTGGTAAACATTTGCCAGGATACGGTCGCATTAAATTTTTTTAAAGGGAATGCAACGTCTCCAACAAAGTAACAAGGAAAATCAATGTTTGAATTTGGAAGTTCCTTACTTAATAGAATTTGTAATTTTCCTTCTAGCAATTGCCTACCGAATACACTTACTGAAAATTCCAGAATCGCTCTGGCTACCATTAGCTCCAACGTCGATCGTGGTGAAGCAGTAGTTTGAATCACATATACCTAAAAGAACTAAACTGTGATGACCCTTATAATTATAGTAAACAGAGCCGCTTTTAGGTGGACTCACAATGTTCACATGCTTCCCATCTACTGACGCCAGGCAATTTGGCATTCCTGTTTTTTCTTCAAAACCTTCAGCAAATTTTAATCCAATCAATGGTATTTGGATTTGAATCGTAAATTGCACTTAATTCTTCCCACAGAGAATCACATGTTTCTAAAATAATTTCTCGAATGGTAGAAACTCCTATTTTGAAACTCCAAGCAAGTATTTGCATTGAATATCAATGTGCAAGATACCTGGATGGCTACTATGTAATTCGGTTCGAACCGAAAATATTTTCGAATATGATATTCGATTATACGGAACATTGGCACCATGTAAAATATTCGGATCGAACAAAAAGTGCTGCCATTTATTATTGAAAATTTGTTAATTTCACGTCCGTTGAAATTTTTGTCAACTGTCACAGTTTCAAAAAACAAAAGCGATTTGTGGTGTTTAGTGATTTTATATAAACAATTTTGTAAATTTAAATAAATTATGGATAGCATAACATTGTGGTTTGATGAGGAAAATGGAAATCAACAAATTATTAGAACAAGGATTTGAGATAATTCAAATATTATGGAATTAGAAACCAAGAGGTAAAATTTAAATTTTATTACATTTATTTCAGTTCAAAATACAATTTATTTTTATTTTAGTTTTATAAAAGAATTTCCGGCTCTCAAAAGAATTTCGTTGCTTACTAGCAGCTAGAGAACTCCCTATTCTCCGGCAAAAGCTGGTAAATTTTTAAATGTTTTCTGCGCTTTACACAACATTTGCCTTATATTTAAAATTTAAGCAATTAATTATTATACACCGAACCACAGATGAAGATTATGATCGTGTTCGGTGAGCCTGTTAAATTACATTAAAAAATTAACTTCTCCTTGAACTTATAAAATTAAAAAGATATGATTAAGTTTTCGATCCAATATAATTTATTAAATCCTTAAAAACTAAATTATAATATCACAGTAATATTAAAAAAAATCCAATATAATATTTCACAATATAATTCAAAAAAAATTAATAATTCAATATAATATATACGTATAAATATATTACAATTTAATTTATATACTAAAATTACTAAAATTTTACAATTGTTTTATTATTAATAATTTCAAAAATTCAGTTTATTCTTAATTAAATTTTAATCCAAAATGTTGCCGTAAACGATTCTTGATGTTACCGCTTCACACAGTTTGCTGCCTTTTAATAACTTAACTGTGTTGCCTAGAGCAACCGGTGTGCATACACAGTAAAAAAATTGATTGGTTTTTTTATTATTGCAAGTTGTAAATTTCAAATAAAAACAAAATTTTTAAATTATTATTTGAAGTTGTAAATTTTAAATAAATAAAATTTTAAATTAATTAAATTAAATATGCAAATTTAAATTTCTCAAAACAAACTAAACATACGCCGATTCTCAATTATTACAATAACTGAGGTGTAATAATCAATATACACAACAATAAAGAACCTTCACGTATAATTCGCGTATCATGCATTGCGAAAATTAAATTTGTTCTAAAATAATAAAACTGACAATAAATTCAATAAAATTGTAATTAATTATCAAGATTGATTAAAATATTCACGAAAAATTATTAAAATTCAAATAAAAAATTTAATTTTAATAAAATGTAAAATTCAAATTGTCGACCGCGATTGGCAATTTAACTTTTCTTGTAATAATTTTTAAAATTAAAAACTTTAACAACAAACAAAATAAATATAATTATTAAAAGTGTTAGTAAATTGATTAATTTTTATTATTCACTTTATTAAATTATTTTATTAAATTTGGTTTATATTTTTCCCGAAATTTGTATTATGTGCCAGATTATTTTTTATTTATTAATTTTTATTATGCCCCTAATTTAATCACCGCAAAATAGTCACAACTTTCCACAAAATTATGCGTAATTGTTGACCTTATTTTTAATGATTAAATTCCTACAAAGATTTTTTTGTTAATAAATTTTATTAAATTACTGACGAAATTGTTCCTTATTATTATCTTGCTGACGCTTGAAAAATGAAAGAGGACGATGATTCTGCGCATCGCTCTTTTATAGCTCAAAATCCTGCGAATTCTGTCCGGGCTATGTAATTTTTCTCGCCTTTACATAACTTTAAAATTATATAAAATGACCATAATTAAAATTTCTCCTGTTTTATAATAGTTACGCGTTAATTGCATATAATACCTTTTGCTTTAATTTATATACGAATTCCATTTTTTAGGTTATAATATACATTTATTAATGTAAATTTTTCCAAAAAATTGTAAATTATGTACGCCAAAATTTTCTGAGCAATTTCCATAATTTACTCACCCTTAACTTGAGCACAAAAATTCGTGTGTACACCCTTTAAATTCGTTGCGGGCCACACTTACTCGAAATTTCTATAGTTATCCCTTTTTCTCATATTGTCTCACTCCCACTCATACAAGTTTCTAATTTAACTTAAAACGCTTAATTTCGAGCGTTTTACGCGTTTTTAATTATTTTTGTTAAAATCGCGAGAAAATTTTTTACAGTATACATGGCTTGTCATGTCACACACAATAAAGTTTAGTCGTATATTTGTGTAGTTTTTTTCTCGGTTCGAAGATGAAATGCCGGCATTTCATCTTTTTAGTTTTGTGATAAATTATTTAAATATATCAAGGTAAGTGTATTTATTATTATTATTAATTAATCCTTAAATCAAATAATGTATTTGGTTTATGGATTTCTATTTTATTTTTTCGTAACTTGTATGGACAAACCTAATATTTTTTCCTTTTATTTCAGGGTAGAACATATTAGAACATATATTGGAATTTTATCCAATATTCTAATAGGATTGGAACCCATTGCTGTTCAAGCAATTGTTTAGGTAAGTTTTTATATATTTATACTATTTTTCAGGTGAAAAAGGCAACAATAAATGGTTAAAAAGGCTATATAAATTTCATGTATTGTTGTTGTTGCTTTTTTCTCCATACAAAATGTAAACAAATATTCCATACTAATGTTTTATATATTTTCTGGTTTATTGGACATTTTATTGTAAGTAAAACTACCAATAAAAAATATTTTTACTAAATTTCTTTATTTTTTAGATAACTCTGGAAAGTTTTCATTCATTGGATAAAGGTAAATTGATTTCTTATAATAATCAATATTGCTAATTAAATTTTCATTCTTTATTTTAGGATTAGTTCAGCTGGTGGCTGAACATTCTCCTCCCTGTTGAACGAATAGTTCAACCCAAACTTTATTATTGTATTCTTTTCAATAAAACAAAAATATTTAAAATTTTAATTCATTTAATTCATTTTTTTTTTTATTATAAATAAATTCAGTCAATGTCACAGTTTCAAAAAACAAAAGCGATTTGTGGTGTTTAGTGATTTTATATAAACAATTTTGTAAATTTAAATAAATTATGGATAGCATAACATTGTGGTTTGATGAGGAAAATGGAAATCAACAAATTATTAGAACAAGGATTTGAGATAATTCAAATATTATGGAATTAGAAACCAAGAGGTAAAATTTAAATTTTATTACATTTATTTCAGTTCAAAATACAATTTATTTTTATTTTAGTTTTATAAAAGAATTTCCGGCTCTCAAAAGAATTTCGTTGCTTACTAGCAGCTAGAGAACTCCCTATTCTCCGGCAAAAGCTGGTAAATTTTTAAATGTTTTCTGCGCTTTACACAACATTTGCCTTATATTTAAAATTTAAGCAATGAATTATTATACACCGAACCACAGATGAAGATTATGATCGTGTTCGGTGAGCCTGTTAAATTACATTAAAAAATTAACTTCTCCTTGAACATATAAAATTAAAAAGATATGATTAAGTTTTCGATCCAATATAATTTATTAAATCCTTAAAAACTAAATTATAATATCACAGTAATATTAAAAAAAATCCAATATAATATTTCACAATATAATTCAAAAAAAATTAATAATTCAATATAATATATACGTATAAATATATTACAATTTAATTTATATACTAAAATTACTAAAATTTTACAATTGTTTTATTATTAATAATTTCAAAAATTCAGTTTATTCTTAATTAAATTTTAATCCAAAATGTTGCCGTAAACGATTCTTGATGTTACCGCTTCACACAGTTTGCTGCCTTTTTTGATAGGGATGACAATTGATTCCAATTGTTTTGATGTAATAACTTAACTGTGTTGCCTAGAGCAACCGGTGTGCATACACAGTAAAAAAATTGATTGGTTTTTTTATTATTTCAAGTTGTAAATTTCAAATAAAAACAAAATTTTTAAATTATTATTTGAAGTTGTAAATTTTAAATAAATAAAATTTTAAATTAATTAAATTAAATATGCAAATTTAAATTTCTCAAAACAAACTAAACATACGCCGATTCTCAATTATTACAATAACTGAGGTGTAATAATCAATATACACAACAATAAAGAACCTTCACGTATAATTCGCGTATCATGCATTGCGAAAATTAAATTTGTTCTAAAATAATAAAACTGACAATAAATTCAATAAAATTGTAATTAATTATCAAGATTGATTAAAATATTCACGAAAAATTATTAAAATTCAAATAAAAAATTTAATTTTAATAAAATGTAAAATTCAAATTGTCGACCGCGATTGGCAATTTAACTTTTCTTGTAATAATTTTTAAAATTAAAAATTTTAACAACAAACAAAATAAATATAATTATTAAAAGTGTTAGTAAATTGATTAATTTTTATTATTCACTTTATTAAATTATTTTATTAAATTTGGTTTATATTTTTCCCGAAATTTGTATTATGTGCCAGATTATTTTTTATTTATTAATTTTTATTATGCCCCTAATTTAATCACCGCAAAATAGTCACAACTTTCCACAAAATTATGCGTAATTGTTGACCTTATTTTTAATGATTAAATTCCTACAAAGATTTTTTTGTTAATAAATTTTATTAAATTACTGACGAAATTGTTCCTTATTATTATCTTGCTGACGCTTGAAAAATGAAAGATAACGATGATTCTGCGCATCGCTCTTTTATAGCTCAAAATCCTGCGAATTCTGTCCGGGCTATGTAATTTTTCTCGCCTTTACATAACTTTAAAATTATATAAAATGACCATAATTAAAATTTCTCCTTTTTTATAATAGTTACGCGTTAATTGCATATAATACCTTTTGCTTTAATTTATATACGAATTCCATTTTTTAGGTTATAATATACATTTATTAATGTAAATTTTTCCAAAAAATTGTAAATTATGTACGCCAAAATTTTCTGAGCAATTTCCATAATTTACTCACCCTTAACTTGAGCACAAAAATTCGTGTGTACACCCTTTAAATTCGTTGCGGGCCACACTTACTCGAAATTTCTATAGTTATCCCTTTTTCTCATATTGTCTCACTCCCACTCATACAAGTTTCTAATTTAACTTAAAACGCTTAATTTCGAGCGTTTTACGCGTTTTTAATTATTTTTGTTAAAATCGCGAGAAAATTTTTTACAGTATACATGGCTTGTCATGTCACACACAATAAAGTTTAGTCGTATATTTGTGTAGTTTTTTTCTCGGTTCGAAGATGAAATGCCGGCATTTCATCTTTTTAGTTTTGTGATAAATTATTTAAATATATCAAGGTAAGTGTATTTATTATTATTATTAATTAATCCTTAAATCAAATAATGTATTTGGTTTATGGATTTCTATTTTATTTTTTCGTAACTTGTATGGACAAACCTAATATTTTTTCCTTTTATTTCAGGGTAGAACATATTAGAACATATATTGGAATTTTATCCAATATTCTAATAGGATTGGAACCCATTGCTGTTCAAGCAATTGTTTAGGTAAGTTTTTATATATTTATACTATTTTTCAGGTGAAAAAGGCAACAATAAATGGTTAAAAAGGCTATATATTTCATGTATTGTTGTTGTTGCTTTTTTCTCCATACAAAATGTAAACAAATATTCCATACTAATGTTTTATATATTTTCTGGTTTATTGGACATTTTATTGTAAGTAAAACTACCAATAAAAAATATTTTTACTAAATTTCTTTATTTTTTAGATAACTCTGGAAAGTTTTCATTCATTGGATAAAGGTAAATTGATTTCTTATAATAATCAATATTGCTAATTAAATTTTCATTCTTTATTTTAGGATTAGTTCAGCTGGTGGCTGAACATTCTCCTCCCTGTTGAACGAATAGTTCAACCCAAACTTTATTATTGTATTCTTTTCAATAAAACAAAAATATTTAAAATTTTAATTCATTTAATTCATTTTTTTTTTTATTATAAATAAATTCAGTCAATGTCACAGTTTCAAAAAACAAAAGCGATTTGTGGTGTTTAGTGATTTTATATAAACAATTTTGTAAATTTAAATAAATTATGGATAGCATAACATTGTGGTTTGATGAGGAAAATGGAAATCAACAAATTATTAGAACAAGGATTTGAGATAATTCAAATATTATGGAATTAGAAACCAAGAGGTAAAATTTAAATTTTATTACATTTATTTCAGTTCAAAATACAATTTATTTTTATTTTAGTTTTATAAAAGAATTTCCGGCTCTCAAAAGAATTTCGTTGCTTACTAGCAGCTAGAGAACTCCCTATTCTCCGGCAAAAGCTGGTAAATTTTTAAATGTTTTCTGCGCTTTACACAACATTTGCCTTATATTTAAAATTTAAGCAATGAATTATTATACACCGAACCACAGATGAAGATTATGATCGTGTTCGGTGAGCCTGTTAAATTACATTAAAAAATTAACTTCTCCTTGAACTTATAAAATTAAAAAGATATGATTAAGTTTTCGATCCAATATAATTTATTAAATCCTTAAAAACTAAATTATAATATCACAGTAATATTAAAAAAAATCCAATATAATATTTCACAATATAATTCAAAAAAAATTAATAATTCAATATAATATATACGTATAAATATATTACAATTTAATTTATATACTAAAATTACTAAAATTTTACAATTGTTTTATTATTAATAATTTCAAAAATTCAGTTTATTCTTAATTAAATTTTAATCCAAAATGTTGCCGTAAACGATTCTTGATGTTACCGCTTCACACAGTTTGCTGCCTTTTTTGATAGGGATGACAATTGATTCCAATTGTTTTGATGTAATAACTTAACTGTGTTGCCTAGAGCAACCGGTGTGCATACACAGTAAAAAAATTGATTGGTTTTTTTATTATTTCAAGTTGTAAATTTCAAATAAAAACAAAATTTTTAAATTATTATTTGAAGTTGTAAATTTTAAATAAATAAAATTTTAAATTAATTAAATTAAATATGCAAATTTAAATTTCTCAAAACAAACTAAACATACGCCGATTCTCAATTATTACAATAACTGAGGTGTAATAATCAATATACACAACAATAAAGAACCTTCACGTATAATTCGCGTATCATGCATTGCGAAAATTAAATTTGTTCTAAAATAATAAAACTGACAATAAATTCAATAAAATTGTAATTAATTATCAAGATTGATTAAAATATTCACGAAAAATTATTAAAATTCAAATAAAAAATTTAATTTTAATAAAATGTAAAATTCAAATTGTCGACCGCGATTGGCAATTTAACTTTTCTTGTAATAATTTTTAAAATTAAAAATTTTAACAACAAACAAAATAAATATAATTATTAAAAGTGTTAGTAAATTGATTAATTTTTATTATTCACTTTATTAAATTATTTTATTAAATTTGGTTTATATTTTTCCCGAAATTTGTATTATGTGCCAGATTATTTTTTATTTATTAATTTTTATTATGCCCCTAATTTAATCACCGCAAAATAGTCACAACTTTCCACAAAATTATGCGTAATTGTTGACCTTATTTTTAATGATTAAATTCCTACAAAGATTTTTTTGTTAATAAATTTTATTAAATTACTGACGAAATTGTTCCTTATTATTATCTTGCTGACGCTTGAAAAATGAAAGATAACGATGATTCTGCGCATCGCTCTTTTATAGCTCAAAATCCTGCGAATTCTGTCCGGGCTATGTAATTTTTCTCGCCTTTACATAACTTTAAAATTATATAAAATGACCATAATTAAAATTTCTCCTTTTTTATAATAGTTACGCGTTAATTGCATATAATACCTTTTGCTTTAATTTATATACGAATTCCATTTTTTAGGTTATAATATACATTTATTAATGTAAATTTTTCCAAAAAATTGTAAATTATGTACGCCAAAATTTTCTGAGCAATTTCCATAATTTACTCACCCTTAACTTGAGCACAAAAATTCGTGTGTACACCCTTTAAATTCGTTGCGGGCCACACTTACTCGAAATTTCTATAGTTATCCCTTTTTCTCATATTGTCTCACTCCCACTCATACAAGTTTCTAATTTAACTTAAAACGCTTAATTTCGAGCGTTTTACGCGTTTTTAATTATTTTTGTTAAAATCGCGAGAAAATTTTTTACAGTATACATGGCTTGTCATGTCACACACAATAAAGTTTAGTCGTATATTTGTGTAGTTTTTTTCTCGGTTCGAAGATGAAATGCCGGCATTTCATCTTTTTAGTTTTGTGATAAATTATTTAAATATATCAAGGTAAGTGTATTTATTATTATTATTAATTAATCCTTAAATCAAATAATGTATTTGGTTTATGGATTTCTATTTTATTTTTTCGTAACTTGTATGGACAAACCTAATATTTTTTCCTTTTATTTCAGGGTAGAACATATTAGAACATATATTGGAATTTTATCCAATATTCTAATAGGATTGGAACCCATTGCTGTTCAAGCAATTGTTTAGGTAAGTTTTTATATATTTATACTATTTTTCAGGTGAAAAAGGCAACAATAAATGGTTAAAAAGGCTATATAAATTTCATGTATTGTTGTTGTTGCTTTTTTCTCCATACAAAATGTAAACAAATATTCCATACTAATGTTTTATATATTTTCTGGTTTATTGGACATTTTATTGTAAGTAAAACTACCAATAAAAAATATTTTTACTAAATTGCTTTATTTTTTAGATAACTCTGGAAAGTTTTCATTCATTGGATAAAGGTAAATTGATTTCTTATAATAATCAATATTGCTAATTAAATTTTCATTCTTTATTTTAGGATTAGTTCAGCTGGTGGCTGAACATTCTCCTCCCTGTTGAACGAATAGTTCAACCCAAACTTTATTATTGTATTCTTTTCAATAAAACAAAAATATTTAAAATTTTAATTCATTTAATTCATTTTTTTTTTGATTATAAATAAATTCAGTCAATGTTATTATTGTTTACATCTATTATTTCATTATTCCTCTTTTGCGTGGCGGGTGTCCGTCGAGGGCCCTTGCGTCGATGGTTATGGAATATAATTTTACCATCTTGTCTTACTCGGACCCTCACAGAGAATCGATCAGGTAAGTTTACCACAAATGCCCGTTTTGACATCTTGATCTTTTCAAAATCGATTCTCTCGAACACCCGCCTCGGAATAAAGATTGTATCATTTGGAGGTCATTTTCCCGGCGCATCTGGATATCATGGATGGTGTCGGATGTTCTCAGCCGTGATATATCCTCGATATATCGATTGTTCATCAATGTTCGCTGGACCGTTGGTGGTTGGATTTGGACATCCGACACCACCACTGTCCGTGTTTCGTCTTCGTCCGAGAAAACGACCTCCTCCCAGATTTGTGAAAAATCTTGTTCTTCGTATGACATTTTCTAGAATCACAGGAAGAGAAGAAAGAAAGAAAAAAAAAATTATTACAATTTGTTCTCGAAATACACAAAACATGGAACAAGACTTGGACTGATACATTCACGTAACAACACAACATATCATTACTCATAATTGTTATGTATTATCACAAACTAATAAACTGTATACAGACGATTATATTAGAATACTATTTTTGTCTACAATTTTCTGGCTCCATAAAGAGAAAAATGATATATTCTGGAAAAATGTAGAATGAAAAGTAGAGAAATTCGTCGCTCTCTTTACTTTTTGTTCAACATTTTCTACATTTTTCCAGAATATATAATTTTCTCTCTTTGTGGAGCCAGAAAATTGTAGACAAAAATGATATTCTAATATAATCGTCTGTATACAGTTTATTAGTTTGTGGTATTATCCACCAATATTGGACTGATCAATTTGAATGATCAATTTTGGAACTATAATAACTGGTGCTATCCAGCCTAATGGATCCCATAACGATGCTACTTGCGACAGGATAGAACGTTATTTCTTGTTGGTTGCTGTTGGTTACTATAAATGTAAAATAATCTGTTCCTGGATACCATTGTATTCTCAAAGTTTTCAGAACTTTATGTTCGTCGAATTGAAATACTCCTTTCAATTCCCAATGGTCCAATGGCAAATATTCAACCACTTCCGGTTGATTACTAGCCCATTTTCTTAGTTTAAAATGTCCTTTACTCAACATTTCTATGCATTCCTTTTGTATTTCCTTTGCTTCTTCAACATTATCAGCACCGCTCAACAGATCATCCACATAAAAATCAGATAATGCAACCTGTGACGCTAACGGATAGTTACTTCCTTAATCTATAGCTAATTGTTGTAATGTTTTAATAGCTAAATAAGGTGCGGCTGAAGTTCCAAAAGTAACTGTTTTTAATTGACAATCAACATCCATATTTGTTGCATTATCTCTTCACAGTATTCTTTGATATTTTCTTTGATCTGGTGCTATTAGTATCATTCGATACTTTTCTCAATATCCGCTGTTATAGCGATTTTATGTTTTCTCCACTTCATTAATGTAGAGAATAGTGTAGGTTGTAATGTTGGGCCAATAAGCATTTGTTCGTTTAACGATTTACCATTAGTTGTCTTTGCAGAGGCATCAAATACTTTTATTTCCCAAAATTGTTTCAGTTGATGACATATTTCATCATTTGGCCTTTTAATTGCCGTGAATGCCTGTACTTGGTCATTCGATATTCCTGGACTAGCTCCAAGCAATACCCATGTGTCTATAGCAACTGGTGCCTCCCTTGGTTCTTTAATTAATCCTCCTTGTAGGATTTCAGCTAATACTGCTGCTCCGAGCAATATGTCAATACCTCCAGGTATATGATAAGTGGGATCTGCAAGGCTCACATGCTTCAGATGCTCCCACTGTCCTTGGACAGTCTGTTATTCTTTTAATAACCAGCATCGTTACTTTCATCCCGTGAACTTTATTTTTATGATTATGTAATCGTACTTTAACTCTCTTATTTGAAACAGCTGCCTGACTTGCATTCAGACCCGTGATTTCAACTTTGGTTGACTTTTCTTGAACTCCTAGTTTCTTACAGCTAGCTTCCGTAGTAAATGATAACTGCGAACCTGAGTCAATTAAACACCGTAGAGTTACTGCTACTAGTGCTGTTGCTAACAACGCATTCTGTTGTTCAGCCACGAAAAAACTCGTTGCCTTAACGGTTTCCCCCTTTGCAATTGAATGTTCAACCTTATTTAGAGTTTTGAACCCTTGGAGTTCCTTGGTCACTTCGTGACCGCCATGTAAAGCTGCATGCAACAAGCTATGATGTTTGTTATGACAGCTCTTACACCTATTCTTATTGTTGCATTTGCTAGCAACGTGATTACTGGAGAAACAGTTGAAGCATCTCTTGCTTTCTTCTATACAAGTTCTCCTTTGCTTGGGGCTCATTTGTAAAAACTTGTTGCATGTTCCTACATAATGTGCGATATCACATGCTGGACACCTTGTATTGGTAAAAATGTGATATGTCTTTGTAGTTGTTGGTGTAGCGTTCTTCGTTGATATAGATTGCGACAGATTCCAAAATTTTAAATCTTGTATTTAAAATTTTTTTTAAATTGCTCTAAAGAGGGTAAGTCCTGTGAATCACCTAGCTTCTCTTCCCATAACCTTAACGTAACGAAAGGTAGTTTTTGAACTAATAAATATATTATTAGTGTATCGCAGCTGGATACAACCACATTAAGCGATTTCAATTGTTGCTCACAATCCTCCGTGGTTTCAATTAATTGTCTCAATGCTCTTCCATTTTCAATCGTGATTTTCGGTTGATTAACTAAAATCTTAATTTGGGTATTTACTAATAACCGCTTGTTTTCGTAACGGTTCTTCAACTTTGTCCATGCTGGATCATAGTCATCATCTGTAACTGGTATATGCTTTAGCAGCCTCTCTGCTTCACCAGTTAAACATCCCTTTCAATATTGCAGTTTTTCACAGCTTGTAATTGTGGATTCGTATGAATCATGGACTTGAACAAATCGTGAAAGGATCTCCATCCATTATAATCTCCATTAAATGTTGGTAACGATATTCGTGGTAGTTGTATTTGAGCATTTGCATAATTGTTCAACATTGTTGTTGATCCTGTTGCTGTTTGCTCCTGCTGTATACTAGGCTCTTGTTTTAATTTTAAATTATCTTTTAGTTCTCCTACATATTCTGAGTATGCTAATTCTAAATCAGAATACATATCCTCTGTTATATAATATGTTTCTTCATTATAATTTATTTAATTATTTTTAAGTTTGATATAAATATTACTTTAATATTAATACATTTCTTTATTAGTATATTCTACTTCAAAGTTTGCAATCAGAGTGGCTTTCTTTTCATTCCTGTCTATAATAATTCACAATGACTTTTAGTTACACCCTGGTTGCACTATACATTTGAAATACCTTATACTGTGTTTACATTACTCATTTAAAATACATTACATTTTCCCCTCTTTTATATTAAAATATTATTATGATTTATATTTGGAGAACCAAAAACAATCTTTTGCTTTTAATATTTTAAAGGTGAAAACCTATCTGGTTTCTTTCGTTGCCTAATAGGTCTTAATTTTATTACATCTTCATTTACATCTTCATTTACAATATTAGATTGTTTTTCTTCCTCATTTTCTATACTTATTATTTCTTGTTCTGTGTTTGAAACATTTAGAGACATATTTCCATCAGCAATATGAAATTTATTATTTAAATTCGATTTTCTTAAGTGATCCTTATGCATATAACGAGTTCTTCCACCCACATATACTAAATAACGTAAGTTACTTAGAATTTTTACTATTTTGCCCGGAATCCATTTTATAAAATCCTTTAAATGGTTCAAACACATAACATTTTCATTTACTTTAAATTTTACATTATTTTTTGACTTATTTTCTATTTTATTTTTTTCATTTTGACTTCTATTTTGTTTTTTATATACATTTGTATTTTGTTTTTTATACTTTTTTATTAAATCTAATACAATTCTAGGCTTGAAAGCAAACATCATGGATGAAGTAGTTCTACATGTTACTGTAGATGGTGTATTACGATGATAAAATAAAAATTTGTTTATCCTTTCTTCTTCAGACAAATCATAATGTGCAATGCAATATTTTTTGAAAACATTTTTAACCGATTTTACTGATCTTTCTGCAAGACCATTTGATTCCGGATGGTATGGTGGACTCTTTAAACACTCAATACCATTTAATTTACAAAATTTATTAAAAATATAACTATTATACGGAGGACAATTATCACTTACTATCGTTCTTGGATAACCGAAAATACGAAATACGTTCATTAATTTTTCAATGACTTTAATAGCTATAGTTGAATTCATTACTTGTATATCAATATATTTGGTACAAACATCTACTACTAATAAATATTTGTTTCCAGCAAAAGCGAAAAAATCTATATGAATACGTTCAAATGGATATTTCGCTTCTGGCCATTTTGTGTCGACTTTTGGATGATTTGTATCCCTTGACTTTTGACAATCATGACATTTGTTTACATAATTTTCAATTTCTTGGTCACAGTTTGGCCACCACATATATGAACGAGCTAATTTTTTCATTTTTACTATACCCATGTGACTTTCATGTAAAGTATTTAATAATATTTCCCTCAATTTTTTAGGTATTACAAGACGATTTCCATAGTAAATTAAATTTGACTCTATACATAAAGAATTACGCTTCCTATAATATGGTTCTAACTCATTAATTATTTTTGTCGGCCATCCTTTTAAGGTATAGTTATACACATCTATTAAATCAATATCATTTAGCATTGCTTTTCTAACTTCAATAAAATCTATTGGAACACTTTCAGACGTATTAAAAAAATTAATGGACATGTACTCTATATTGGTAGAATCCTTCAAGGGTAAACGCGAAAGTGCATCGACATGTGTCATAGCTTTAGCACTACGATGTCTAATTTCATATTCATCCATTGAAAGTTCCACTGACCATCTTTGCAATCTCGCAGCAGCCACAGAAGGAGTACCTTTAATAGGATCAAAAATTTGTTTTATAACTTTACTATCTGTATAAATCACAAACTTTTGACCAAATAGATATTTATTAAATTTTCTTATAGCAAAAATAATTGCTAAGGCTTCTTTATGTAGCTGAGAATAATTTTTTCAGCAGCAGTTAATGTTGATGAAGCAAATAAAACAGGTTTTTCGCAACCATTAACTTCATGTGCTAAACAGGCACATACACCATAAGGACTAGCATCAGCTGAAACGATTATTTGTTTTTTTGGATCATACAACTCTAAAATGTTGTTATTATTTATTAATTTTTTACTTTTTTCAAAAGCTACTTACATTTTTTTGACCAATTATATTTAGTGTTCTTTTTTAACAATTCATAAAGAGATTCTAATTGAGACGACAAATTTGGAACAAATTTCCTATAATAATTTATTAAACCTAAATAAGCTTGTAATTGAATAATATTTGTTGGACTAGGAGCGTCAACGATTGCTCTTACCTTTTCTCTATTGGGTTTTATGCCTTCTTTAGAAATATTATGACCTAAATAATCTACACTTTCCTCTAACAATTTACATTTGTACAAATTAATTTTGATTCGAAAATATGAAAGTTTTTCTAGAACTTTAAACAATAGTTCTTTAGTTTTTTCTAATGTTTCTCCACCTAAGATAATATCATCTTGAAAAACACCCACTTTGTCCAATCCTAATAAAATTTGGTCTAAAATAGACTGAAATGCTGCAGCTGCAATACTAATACCAAATGGTAAGCGTGTATATGCAAATAAACCCATAGATGTATTTATGACCAAATATTTTTGTGATTCTTCACTAACACTAACTTGTAAATATGCCCCTGTCATATCTATTACACAAAAATATTTGCAACCTTGCATTTTAGCAAAAATATCTTCATGCAAAGGTAAAGGGTAATGCTGTGATTCATAATATTTTTTTATTTAGTGTGGCTTTGCCATCCAAACAAATTCTAACATCACCGTTCGATTTTGGGACTACGACTATCGGACTTGCAATTTTACTATGTTTAATTGGTACTAATATTTTCTCATCACATAATCTACGAATTTCTTTTTGTACTCTTTCTTTCAATTTAAACGGTACAGTATATGCTGCACAAAATTTAGGTGATTTTTCTTTTACTAGGACTAAATCTATTTCAAATTCTTTTATAGGTTCATTGCCTTCTGTTTTTATTATATTCGGAAACTTATTTCGTATTTCGGTTAATAACGATTTTTTTACAATTATTTGTTTAATCATATTGCATTCATACCATGATCTCCAATCAGGAAAAAGGATGTCAAGCCAGTCTCTACCCATAATATGCCGTTCTGGATGTTGTCCACGTACAAGTATTAAATTTAGATTATTTTTAACTCCTTTTTGACTCACTTCTACATTCAGTTTGCCTTCTACCTCAATCGAATTGCCTGTAACTGTAAATAAATTCAAATTATTATGTAATTTCTTTTTTAAATTAATATTTTTTAAATTATCTAAATAAAACTTCTCCGAAACAATTGAAGAACACGCTCCTGTATCAATTTCCATTTCAATTGATTTATTTTCAATGTCGACTTCCGTTGTTACAGCTTCATTTTCACTGGATATGGTGTAAATTTTTTTGACTTCTGATTTCTGCCTATTTTTGCAAACTATTGATGTATGACCTTTCCTATGAAATGTAAAACATTCCCAATTTCTTGCAGGACATGTATCTTCTTGGTGTTTACGACCACAGCGATTACAATTTCGACTTTCAGTTTCGTTTTTATTTTGATAATCACTACTTGTAGAATTACTGTATTTCTTTGCTTTCTTATTATAGTCACTTTTGAACATTCGACTTTTATTACGGTAATTCAAATTATTCTTTTGATTTGAATTACCGTTGTAATTATTATTTTTTGACTGCCAATTATTTCGATTAAAAACGGCATTATGAGACAGAAAAACTTTATTCATCGTTTTCTGTTCATTTTCAACTAACTCCATACTAATTGCTTTCACGGTACACTCTTCAAAGGACCAATTTTGATTGTTAAGTAATGATTTCTGAATTTTTTCATTTTTTAATCCAACAATAAATCTATCAGCTAACACGTCATTCAAAACCGCTAATTTTAATTGTGCTGCACTTTGACCTTCACTATCATTGCTACTGTTACTCGGTACTGAAGCTGTATTTGGAATTATATCTCCAAACTCACATGATTGCGCCAATGATTTTAATCTTACTATAAAATCTGAAATAGACTCACCAGATTTTGGAACACATTTATTAAATTTGTATCTTTCAGCTCTTTTGTTTCTCTTTGGTTCAAAAAACACAGTTAATAATTTCTTGATTTCATCATAATTCAACTCTGATGGCATTCTTGGAATACATAATGACATTAATATATCACATGTATCAGTACCACACATTGTGACAAAATATGCAGTTTTTCTATGATTCTATGATCATTATTCAGTATAAAAAATTGATTAAATCTGTCAATATATGCTGTAAAGTTGTTTCCAGGTGTGAATGGCTCAATATTACCAATTTGATTGATCACTGATTGAACTGTTGTTTTTTCACTTTTCTCTTCTTTTTTATATTTCAGCACATTACTTTTATATATAAGTAGTAAGTGGACAACCTTATAACACCATCGTTCTATCGCAGATAAAGACAGGGATTAATCAGCAAACACTTCATAAGAAATATTGGGTTAGACACGTTAACTACATAGCTTAAATGTTAGAGGTAACAAAAAATGTTTGTTATTTTTTACATTTGTGGTGGTCAAGTGTATTTGTTTTCATAAAATTGCAATAACAAAAACGTTATATTGGCTATATCATGAGAAAAAACTTGTGTACCTGAAAAGGGGGGTATAAAAAAGCAATATGCGTGAGAGTAGATGCGGTAGATATAAAAAAAATTTGTTTACAAAAACAAAATACACGCTCAACCGCTGAGCAAAACTCATAAGAATCAATATGTTAGAGTAGAAAATAGAATAATATATTATAATTATTATTATGCCTATTTTATATAAAAACTGTTTTTTGTCTATAAAACTGCATATCTGTATGGGTGTATAAAAAAAGCATTATGCGTGAGAGTAGATGCGGTAGATATAAAAAAAATTTGTTTACAAAAACAAAATACACGCTCAACCGCTAGAATAAAACTCATAAGAATCAATATGTTAGAGTAGAAAATAGAATAATATATTATTATTATTACTAAGTTATAAAAACTGTTTTTTTGTCTATAAAACTGCATATCTCTTTTACATATATAAAATTAAAAAAAAAAAAAAAACAAATAAATAAACTTGTTCTATAGGAATGCATTTCAGCTAAGTTAAAAGACCATTATTTTGTATCAAGTTCCTTATTTTTCTAAAACCCCACCTATTTGTAAACAAAATACACTATTTGTATATGAATTCATATCATCTAAGTTTAAAGAACATGTGTAAATATATTTTTATAAAATATTTAACAACAAAAAAACAAAAAAGCACATAGTTTATTACTTTTATTTTTGCAGGTTTCTTTTTGCATACAAGAAACTTGATGCCTATACATATGTTGTATAGCATAGCATAGCATCATGGTTGTGTATTTGTATTTCTGTACAAAAATGCAATAACAAATATATGGTATATTTTTATTCTTGTTGGTCGCTATATATGACGTATGTATTACGTATTTTTGTTACAAAAACAAAAGTATACGTAATATCGCCATTGCTAGAGTAAAGTTTATGGGTGAGAGGATATATGAATGAAATAGCATAGCAGCATGGCAGCTGTTTTAGCTCCGCCTTTGTAAATAAAAGAAATATGGTTACATAATAATTTTTTATTTATACATTATATGAGCTAATATACTAATATTACATAATAATGAAATTAATGATATGAAATGAGAAAATCGTTTTATATTTTGGTGCATATTTGGTACTATGCGTAATATCTTCGATGATCCTCTATCTGTTAAACTACATACATCCATACCTTGATTTTTAGATTCCGTTTCTTTGTACTGATCGGTAAATATATAACAATTAGGTGAATATTTTTTATGTTCGTTCAATATGCTATCGTGTTTCTGCCAATGATATATCTGAACGTTACAGTAATAACATTGTACAATATCGCCCGTATTTAAGTAGAAAAAGCCATTTGAGGCCAGATCGTCTTTGTTTATAAAAGACTTAGGCCAACCTTCAAATGTTTTAAGACGTTCTTGGGTTTCACTTAATAAAGTCATTGCAAGGTTAATTTAATACAGAATAAATCGTAAAGTAGTGTGTCGTATTTATACCGTTTTTTATTTTAATATGGGTAATACTAATTCAAAAATTAAAAGGGTGTACTACGACAAAGAAGGAGTTAATATATATGGTTCTGTAGCAAAAATCCATGCTGCCTTAAGAAATAAAAAAGTGAGTCATAATCAAATAAAAAATTGGCTGAAATCTGAGGATGTTTATACATTACATTATCCTGCCAAAGAAAAATTCCCCAGGAATCACTATGTATTACAATATATTGATCAGTTATGGGAAATTGACCTATGCGATATGAAAATGTATAAAAAAGTTAATGACAATTATACATTCTTGTTATCGGTGATTGATGTTTTTACAAAATACGGTTGGGTAGTACCCCTAAAAATAAAACAGGTAAAGAAATAACTAAAGCCTTTCATAAAATCCTTCAACAAAGTGGTAGAAAGCCTATAACAGTTCAATCAGATAAAGGTAAATAATTCAAGAATTCAAATTTTCAAAATTATCTGAAACAAAATAATATCAGACAACGTTTCCCAACTATCTTGTCTACACAAAAAGCCGCAGTTGTTGAACGATTTAATCGTACAATAAAGGAAAAGATGTTTAAATATTTTACGGAAAGTTCTACTAAAAGATATGTAGATATATTACCCAATCTTGTCAATTCTTATAATAAATCGTATCACAGTACAATAAAAATGAAACCATCAGAAGTTAATCAGAAACATGTGAAGCAAATTTATGAAATTTACAAGAATATATATAAAAAGGACCCCCAAATTAATTTAAATATATTTAAAGACGACTATGTACGCATTGTTAGGAAAAAAGCCATTTTTGAACATGGCTATACACAGAAATGGACAAAAGAAATTTTTTAAGTTGATAAAGTTATAAATATAGAACGATATCCCTTATTCATTTTGAAAGACTTGAAGGGTCGAGAAGTTGAAGGTAGATTTTATTATCAAGAACTTCAGAAAGTTTATAAAACAAAATGATAGTTTTTAATCATCCATTTACAATGATGATTGCTGGACCCTCGGGTTGTGGTAAAACAACATTTATTTGTAAATTGATAAGAAAAATGGATCAATTTATTAAACCTGTACCGACAAAATTTTTATGGTGTAATCCTGAATTCAGTGCAGTACCAAAAAGTATAAGAAATTTGGAATATCATAATGAAGTTCCAGAAAATATCAGTAATGTAAATAATGAACCAATACTAATTGTTTGGATGACTTAATGTTAAATGCTTACAACAGCAAAGTATGTGAAATATTTACAAAAGGATCACACCATCGAAATTTATCAGTTATTTTAATTACACAAAATTTTTTTCATCAAGGAAAACATTGTCGTGATATATCACTTAACTGCAAATATTTGGTTCTTTTTAAAAAACCCCGAGACAAGTCACAAATAATTCCTTTGGCAAAACAAATTTATCCCGAAAATTCAAAGGAATTTCTAAAAGTATATAATGAAGTAACATCAGTTCCTTATGGTTATATTATTGTAGATATGACACAAGATATCAACGATATATTTCGCTTCAGATCAAATATACTGAATTCAAATTATTTTGAATGTTTTTGTACATTAAAACAATTAACAGAGTTATCGGAAAAACATGAAACGTTTGACAACAAACCGTCATATCTTACACGTATTAAAAAAATCTAAACCAAAATTTCGTCAAATTCTGCTTAAAAACTGTGATCCAGAAGTTATCAAAACTATTTGTGAAATAGCTATAAACACCCTTAATGGAAACCACAAAGTGTCTAATCAGATTTATAATAAATTAAATAAAAATAAAAAAGTGTTGCGCTGCTTAGCTTGTCCCAAAAAATCTTTGAAAGTAAAAAGAAAAGTTATTATACAGAAAGGAGGGTTTTTACCTATGTTGATAGGTTCAGTACTATCAGGCTTACTTGGAAGTTTATTATCAAAATAGCTTTTCAGAAACATGAATAATTTACAACGGATGATTGTTATACCTCCAGAACTTTATAACAAGCTAAAAGATAATTTCAATAATGATGCAGAGCTTTCACACCTTGACAAAAGTATGAAAGAAATACTTTTAAATAAAAAATTATCAGATAATGAAAAATGGTATACATATCGTCAAAAACTAATAAAATTTGCCAACAAAAGAAGACATCAATTACAGCAAAGAGCTTATAATAACTCCCATCCACAACAATTAGAACACCCACCTTCTATGAACACAAGTAATTTTACAAAAAAAATATTTTCAAGTATGAGCACTCAAACCGAACCAGTTACCAAAGCAAAAAGAACACAAATGGTCTTAATTACACCTGAAGATGTGGTTGTGCAACACCAAAAACCTGAAAATGTTGATGTGCAACCCCAAAACCACGAAAACGATATGTATACATTTACACCTGGTAAGATAATTGCAACATCTGATAAAGACAATGTAGATTCTGAAACGGATGACGAAGTTTTTGATAATGATGACGAAATACGAAATTTAGCACTCTCAGCAATACCAACAGGAAAACGTATAAAAGAAAGGAAATCTATTGGTTCAGCAGATGTACGTATGTTTGAAACATATGAAGGTGATATTATTTCAGTGCCTATATTTGACAGACCTAAAAAAGATACGAGTATAAATCGTCAATTACGTTCTTCTACTAAGAAAGCATCCGCTCAAACTTTATTGAGATTCCCAGTTCGTAAAAAAATATTAAAATCAGAAAAGCATAATTTACAAGCCAAAACAGAAAAAGATAAGTTAAAACCCGACAACTCCATTAAATCTTTCACAGTGGACAACTTATAAATAAAAAAATGATTCAAACAGATGATTTTTTCATTACTCTTGAGTGATGCTTCTAATAATTATTATAACAATAACTCGTTGACACGTTTTACAAATAAATTTCCAAGTGAAATTAACTTAACACATAATAATTGGAAAGTAGGTGTTTCGGAAATATATATTAACGATTTTATATCGAATAGGTATAGCGAAAATTATGAAGAAAGCGCATTTATAATAATTGGAAGTACGGAAAAAAATAAATTAGGTGTAGGGAAAACATACATTCCATATAACAAAGATGATGTAAAATGTGACTGGAAAGCCTCTATTTTACCAATACTTCTTGAAAATATATCTGGGGGACCAGGCTTAAACAAAAAAGAATGTGAACGATATTTGATTTCGGAGATTTACACCTTTATCACAGATGATGAAAATTATAAGGATCCGGGAAAAATTCTAGATATTAAAGAGTCAAAATATATTGAAGTGTGTGTAACTAGCCCTAAAATAGATGTAAAGATTCCTATTAGCAGATCATATTCAGTCCAGAGCTTTATGAAAACTATTTTTTCCCAAGTTAAAAATATTAGATCACATATAACAAAAATTGTCAAAACTTTTGAAGTATTTTTAAACGATTTTACTTCAATATCAAAATGAGCAATGTTGTTTATGTACACTGATATAATAGAACCATGTTTTGTGGGTGATTCAAAGGTACGAGTTCTTAATATTATTGAAACAAAAAACTCTTTTGAATCAAGAATAATCAAATATAAAAGCGTACAATATCATAATGTTGAAAAAAAAGTTTTTGATAACATATCCATAAAATTAGCTGATAAATTTGGATTTGATATAAATTTTAGCAGGAGTGTAATACCTACAAAAATATTATTACATTTTATAAAAAATTAATATAAATAAAGAGAAATCGTTACACTCTAATTATTAATCAATGAACCGTCATTATATTAAATACTATTTATCTCAAACAGGGGGTAATATTGAAGAAATAGGACCCCTGTTTCATTCGGCTGTAAATTATCAGAGAGGTCGAGGATTAGGAGATGTTTTCGGGGGATTGTTTAGATATATAAAACCTATTTTATCATCAGGATTAAATTTTTAACAAAAACAAGCAGTTTCAAGTGGTATTGGTGTTCTATTTGATATTGCGTCAGGAGCTAATCCGAAAGAAGTGTTACAAGATAGAGGTAAAGAAGCCTTGACAAATTTGAGATGCGAAGCTGTATGTCTCTTCTTTACGTCTCTTCAATTTAAAACGTAAATGACTGGGTTTCGTAGATTTTTTTCTTTTTATAGCTCTCCTTTTCCCAGAACCATACATTGTATGCAGTTTAACTGCAGTTTAACTGCATACAATGTATGGTTCTGGGAAAAGGAGAGCTATAAAAAGAAAAAATCTACGAAACCCAGTCATTTACGTTTTAAATTGAAGAGACGTAAAGTTAAAAGAAGAAGCAAAAACAAAATACGAGTATTAGACATTTTTGATTAAATATGTTGGAGTGTATGAAATCCGAGTTAGATATATTTAGTTCACCAACTATTCAATCAAGTATCTTAAAATCAGAAGAAGTTGCTTATAATCCTATTGCTTCTTTAGACAATTCTTCGACTATTGAATTTGTTTCGTTGGGTCATGGCGATACCTATAGAGATTTGTCATCAACATATTTAAAAATAAAAGTACAAATTTTAAAAAAAGATGGTTCAGTTTGGAATGAAGATAAAGATACTGCTACACCCCCTAAATTAATATCGCAACCGTCAATTGTAAACAATTTATTACATTCTATGATTAAGCAATGCAACGTACAACTGAATGGCAAAAATATTACTTCTTCTGAAAACAATTATAATTATAGAGCTTACATCGAATCCCTCCTTAATTATGGAAATGATGCTGCAACTACACATTTAGAATGTGCTGGTTGGCTTTTAGATAAACATGATGTAGCAAAATCTTGGAATAGTGGCTCCGCAGAACGTAAAAAACCATTTAATAATAGTAGTATTGTTGAATTGATGGGTAAACTTCATGTTGATATGTTTAATCAACCCACATTATTAATAAATACTGTTGATGTCAGAGTTTTGCTAACATTGGAAAAACCAGATTTTTACTTTTTCGCTGACGATAGCGATGAAAGTCATATGAAAATAATTGAAGCTACATTATTTATGAGACATGTCACAGTAAATCCTAGTATTTTACTTGCACATAATGCTGTATTAGAAAAAGCCAACGCAAAATACCATTACAAACGTGTTGAAATAAAATCATTCACAATACCATCAAATAGTACAAATATATCGCTTGACAACGTTTTCATAGGTCAATTACCAAATACTATACTATTTTGTATGACGGATAATGATGCTTTTACTGGGAAACGCTCAAAAAATTCTTTTTATTTTAAACATTTTGACATGACGCAATTTATGATATATGTTAACGGAGTTCAAATACCAAACTTACCAATTGAAACTAATTTTGCTGAAAAAAATCGTATTGATACACGTGCATATTATACTCTTTTTAATGGAACTGGAATTCATCATTCGGACAGAGGCCATCAAATAACAAAATATATGTTCGGCAAAGGCTTTTACATTCTTGCATTCGATCTAACATCGGATTTATCAGGAAATAATTCCTATAAAAGTTTATTAAACCAGGGAATAATTAGAATTGAAGACAAGTTTTTAAAATCTTTAAATACGACTGTAACATGTATTGTTTATGGAGAATTTGATGGGAGCATACAAATTGACAAAAACCGCAACGTATATACAAACCTATAAATAGGTTACCATATCTTATTTTACACATTTTAAAATAGACAGTTAAGTAAACAACAATGGTATATAAAAATTATGCATTAGTAGATATGAGCTTTTGCTCTGATAATAAGAATACTATTTTTGTGAAATGCATTAGTATTACAGGCATAAAGGAGTCTTGTAAAATCTTCAATAAAGAATTTAAATATAAATATCCGACAATAGACGAATTACATGATATTGATAAAAATAACAACTTTTCATTTGGAAATTTATTAAACGACCAAATTACTAAAGAGCTTCATCAAACGTTAAAGAAAATCGATATCATATTTCTTAATGGTAAAATAAAAAAAGAATTTTTACAACATTTCGTTGAAGGAGAGACAAAAATTTTTGATTTCTCCACTTTGGAATAATATGGATACAAAACAAATAATAAATATATTAAAATGCAACAATTATACCAGAAAACGATTTAGAGCAGTTTTTACCTTAAATAAAATACCCAAAATTATTAAAAAACCTGCAATAATTGTTGTCAATACAGATCCTTCAACAAAACCTGGAACTCACTGGATTGCTATATATTGTCCGTTAGTTGGCTGTATAGAATTTTTTGATTCGTACGGGCGAAGACCTCGTCAAAAAGAGTTTGTTGCCTTTTTAATTCGTAACTCAAATTGTTATATTGCTAATGGACGTCAATTACAAGGTATATTTTCTAATGTGTGTGGGCATTATTGTTGCTTTTCTTTGTGGTATCGTTGTATTGGAAAAAGTATGCAAGCCTTTTTACAAGAGTTTCACAACAATCGTTTTGATAGAAACGATAATCTAATTTTGAACATGTTCAAACATGCTTTTAAACACAAAACTTTTAAACACAAACTTTACATTTGATGATGACAACAAAAAAGTTTTCGAAATGTCAAAATATGAACATGGACAATTTTTGGATATAATCGAATTTCTAAATGTGGTCATGTGTTACAACAACAATGCGGTTGTCAACGTACGAGAATATTTCCACAAGTATTTGGAAAAATGTAAAGAAAACAATATGTTTCAATTGACTTTTAAACACTATTATATACCTATGCAATTGTCTCATGTTCACTGCAGCTATGCCAGATTATTTTACGAAATACCATTATTTTACGAAATAAATTGTTCGAACAAATTGTTTGAAAATGTAATAAATAGTATTAAGATTGAAATGCAAAAAACTTTTTTTTTTGTTTTAAATTAACAAAATAAAATATTTTTCTTAAAAAGCAATTTTTTTATTTATTAGCATATACATATACATATTGATACAATTTTGAACAGAGCATTTATAGTTTTTATTGTTATCGGCATGTATTTAACAATAGCTGTTGTAATTTCGCAAAGAACTCAGCTTGGATATTTCATTTTCCAGCTCTATAATCATCGTTGATGATTGTAAATATTGTTGTACAAATGTTTTCTTCTGATTGCCTTTTACATATATTTTATGATCAGAATAAATTTGTAAAATGCCGGAGATGTCGTTGTAAGGAATAGTTCCATTATTCCAATGAAAACTATTAATATTATTCGAATTAAACACGTTTTGACGTTTGATATTATCTTTAAGTTCTTCAACGGGTAAGTCGGTTTGAAAAAATAAACTATTGGTAATAGGGTTCCTTGTTGAAGTATTGCCAATTCTGTTGCAAAAAGTTGACCCCCGTTTCCCACAACAAATTGAATATCTAGAAATAATTCCATTATTTTTTCTGAAATAGTCTAAACTATTGTACAGAGCTGTAACAAACTAATGTACAGAGTTGTAACAAACTAATAAAAATAAAAAAGCCATTACTAAGATTTATATAGATATTTATTTTTATTTTTACTTATAATTTCAAGTTATACAAAAATATTAAATTAAAATCTTCAGATAAATTAAAATCTTCAGACTTAATATAAAATATTACTTAATACAAAATATACATAATTTTTTCTTATTCTTTATAAATTTATTTTCTTAAAATATTACTTAATACATATTACTTTTTTCTACATATATTTATTTACCAATAAAACCATAGGGGATTGTTTCAAAGTTGGCGTCTGTACAAACACGTTTTGTGAAAGTGAAACCGAATTTTTTTGTTTCACATTCGGTTACCACTGTAAAATGTTTTTTTCTTTTTATTTTTTTGGCTGTATGTATAGCATAAGAACCATTGTTGAAGGGATCCACAACCAGTTTTTTTAAATTTTCAAAATTTAAAATTTTTTTATTTGCTAAATTGCAGGTCACCCCTTTACATGTTGCAATTTCGCCTCTTTTATTGGTTACAGGGTTATAATATTTATAAGAATAGCATTTCGGCCCTGTAGTTACGAATTCCTCGATATATGTTTCAGGACCGTATTCCTCCAACTCGTTTGTAAATTCCCCCAAAAAGGTGCCTGTAACAGGTTTATAGGGAGTATTTCCATCTTCGATAAATATTACTGAGTCAGTATCGCAATACAATATATTTTTCCCGATCTTATGAAGCTCGTTATATAGTTTAATTCGGACATGAGCAGTTGTGTAAATGCCCACGGTTAAAGAAACATGTTTTAGAGGTTCAGCATGTGCTGAATCTACATATTTCCACGAAACCCACAGCTGTTCTTCGCCAGCAAATCATTTATTTCAACACCCGGCGAATGAATCAATTTGTTAAATTCGTCGATTGAAGAAACAACGCTGGTGTTATTCATTAAGTTACGTTGTATAAATTTACCCCACAGGGAGTTTAAACATATTTTAGCAATAGTTCGAAAGCAAGGATTTGATTCTATAGAAGCTTGCTCTAATAGAACACCTTCTTTTTCAAAATATTGTTCTACATACAGCCGCTTTTTTTCATCTGTATCACAGCCGTGGGGATAACCACTTGCTTCTTGCTTCAATTTTATAAAAGTGTTCATATACTAAGGTGTCTTTTGTAGAAACTGTTTTCTTTAAAAAAGGTATATACATATATGGGGGGGGGGGGGGGTAAAATACTACATTTTATAATACCATCAATTTTGGTAATATCCGTAATACTCTTACATTGTTCGGTATTGTAAATTTTTGGAATGCCTATAGGATATTTACAGTTTTTATTTACAAAAGGGTACAAGGAAGTTAAATCTAAATAGCGAATTTTCTCTCCCGGTTTTATTTTGTGATAAAGTTTAAACACTTCGGTACGCCCTCCAAAAACAGCATCGCGTGGGTTCAAAGAATTTTGTAAAATAATAGGCTTATTATTCAAGTTATTATTTATACTAGGATTATCTGTTAAAAACCTTTTAAAGGTACATTCCCACATTGTTATTATATTATATTTTTTTTCTTTTAAGAAATTAATTCTCAACAAAGTATTTTCATATGCGTCTTCAAGAGAAAGACCGTATTTGGAAATATTTCTTATTTATGAAGGACAGCCATGATAAAAACACCCTAAAAATTCGTAAACAGTGTTTGTATCTTCATTCTAACCGTCAACTTTAAAACCGCAATTTTTCAAAGCAACTTCATACTTGATTTTACCGTTTACTTTTTCATTTTCATATTCTAACCATTTTTTACCAATAGATTGCATTTTATGTGTATTGTAACAATTATTTGGAATGACGCCTAAGGTGTCTTTTTGTAGAAACTGTTTTCTATATACAAGCATGACAGCTTGTGCAATAGTGAAACTTTCTAAAAAGGGGTTAACGTCAAGAAGAGCTACAAAATCTGTCATAAATTTAAGACATCCTTTTTGAAGTAATGTTACATCCATTTTACAATATTTTATTAATTCTTGACGGTTATTGAAAACGTATCCTTAATTTTTTAACGATCCCCACCATTCTTTAAAAAATTTTAATTTTTCCAAATTGTAATTTTCAGTTGAAAACATGTTTATATCGGGTATTTCCCCTATATAAGAATAGTTTTCTTCTGTATTGAAAAAATGGGGGTAATCACACTTAGAAATATCTTTTAAACCAAAAGTTTTTGGAAATTTTGCTAAGGCTATAGGTAAAAAATTTAAAGAGTCTATAAAACTGATATCTCTATTAAAAGTGATTTTTAGGATCTTGAGGCCCCAATTATCGGAACAATTGTTTTGTTTCTTTTGAGCAGTTCTGTTACGATAAACTGACTATCATAACTTTTGAAATTGTGTGCTATACAACAAAGTTTTTTTTTTGAATTAGCACTAATATTCATCAGATAAGTAATACATTTTTCGATACAATTTTCATTAGGACTGTTTTCAAACACGTTGACACGTTTTACACAATTCTGGCATTGTGTATCATCATTATTATCTAAATAACAAAAATGACACACCTGATTTGCAATACAAAGGTTTGGAACGTGTTGAAAACTATTTAGACCTATTTCTTTATTTTGGGTGCATTCAATGTCATAGAATATGAGTGTAAATTTTTTAGGCGACTTTTTTACATAAGGCTGGACAAAACATTGGTGTGATTGATCTGTTAATTTATAACAGATACCACAAATTTTTTCGTCACAGGTATGGGGTTGATTTTTACGTTTGTAGAGATCATAGTATTTTAGACATTTGTTGCAAATTTGTATTTGAGAACAAACTGTCCCCGGACCGTATATTTTTTTTTATGATTTTCAAAACACGTCTTTCCACGAAATGTACGATAACATGTATCACATTTACATATATTAGGAACATACTTGCACGGGGGATGTTCCTTACAATATTTACACAATTCTTTGCAAATATGTGTATCCATATATAAATCGTTACAGTATTCGCACTGACGCTTTTTACCGAAAAACGCTTTCACATTTTTTATTGTAACAAAATATTTTAATCCATTTAAATAAAAAATATTTATGCTCTTTGTATTTTTTGTATTAAAAGAATAACAATTTTTGAAATAATTTTTTTCGATAAAAACGGTAATATTATAATCAGGTATAAATTTTTGAATTTTAAATACATCCCCTATATTACACCCTGTGTGTTATCGACAGTCACATTTGCTTTTCTTAAAAGCTTTTGCCCGTCTTTGGATAACAATTTCAACAATGTTTTGTTAATTTTAAAATTTTTAGTCTTATTATCCGCAAGATATTTACCAATTAGAATAGCCTGGATCAAACAATGAGTATTTGTCTTCTCCCCAATATTTATTATACTGGTTTTTCGTTTAAGAATTTCCGAGTCCGTTAAATTACTAATACAAACACGCCCTCTACCTGATGGAATATTAATAATTTTTGCAGTTATTTCAATCAAATCCGTCGATAGGAAATTATCGTTTGATTGAATAACTGCAGCTAGCAAATCGGTTATCATGTTAGAAGTTAAATCAGAACTTTTTTTAAAAGGAACCCCTATAGAACGAGTATTTTCAATTGAAGGTATTGAAACCGTAATACCTATCAAGGCGTTTACCGAACAGTCTAACTTTACTATATCCAAAATGTTTTTAAAACAAGCGTCTAACCAGTCTATGATGTGTCAAATGTTTCGTTGTAGTCGCCTAACTTAATAACTAAATTTCTACTTGTTACTTTAAACTTAGAACTAAAATTTTAAAATTTTTTAACTAAAATTACATACTGTTTGTTAGAGGTATGGTCTACGGATGCTATTGAGGTTGTGGTTGATGTTGAGGGACGGCTTTCATCCCCCAAACCTATTTGTATATCTGCACCATGAGATGGTTTTTGTTGCTGTTGTTGTTGTTGTTGCAGCTGTTGTTGTTGTTGTTGATGTTGTTGTGGTGGTTGTTGTTGTTGTTCTATTAATTTCACCCCTTCTAACCTGTGTTTCGGGGCTGTTGTTATAATTTTCTGCCACAAAATTCTGGGTGAAATTGGTCATCATCGATGTAAGTTGGCGCGTGAACTCTGTAAAAATTGAAGCCATATTCTAAAAAAGGAAAATCAATTAACAATATTATTCAGAATAATTTTTTAAATTTGCTTCAAATTACTTCAGCCATGATGCTTATAAATTTTTACACTTTTACTGTTATTTATTCTTTTAGACTGTAAAACAAGTTTTGAATTAAATTTCTTCAAAAAATTACTATTTATATAAAATATTAATATAAAAATATGTTTTTCATACAATCACTATTGCAACAATTTATATATATATATAAGTAATTCTAATATATTATTAAATATAAAAATATGAACTAGAAATAACTTGTCTTGAATAAAAGTTCTGCATGTTAAAATGTACATATTTAAAAGAATATTTTAAAAAATAATCAAATTATTATTCTTCTATTATGCAACTTGTTTCTTTGATATTATGCATTTTTTTCTTTGATATACGTATTGTTTTTTGTACTAAATAAAATACCAAATTTGTAATTGGAATATAAACATTTTTATATCGACACACCTTAGGGTCTATCATTAACGCGAAACTGTCTATTTTATTATGCCTGTTCAAGTATTTTTTGCAATAATGTTTTGAATATTAAATATACAAATAAGGAAATGTTTTTCCATGTAATTCAGCACGTTTTCATATTTTATATTTTCTATAATACGTAATAACAAACATTGTAATCAGAAAAAATATATTATTATATTAGGAATTTTTAATTAAAATAGGCCTAGTTTATAACATGCCTTTGATAAATTACGTTTTGCAAGTTAAATTGTCCCTATGTAAACAATATAAAAAATACCAAAATTTAAAGACAACAAACATTGTTTGTTTATTATTCTTCTATTATGCAACATGTTTCTTAGAAATTATATAATTTTTTCTTAGAAATTATACAATTTTTTCTTAGAAGTTATACAATTTTTTTTTTCTTTGATAGACATATTGTTGCGAAATAAAGTAAGAAGATCAATGTTAAAATATTTTTACAATAATGGTTTGAATAATAACTATTAGAAGCAATTGGTTTTTGTATATGTTACATATAATTATATTGTTTCTAATATTTGGCGGGGAAAGTGTATAAAAAGCAGAAAATTGTTCTGAATGTTTATCAGTAATTTATATATAAAATTATAATGGTAAGTTGTTAAATCAATATTATAATATTTCACAATAATTTAATAAAATAATAACAATAATTTTTTTATTTTTACAGGATTTTTTACAAACGCTGAAATCCGTTGCTGGACAAACGCAGTTAAAACCAGTAATTAGGACAGACGAGCTAGTTGTGGGAATGGATTACCCGATTCTATCTGTAAAAACAATCAAGACAAGATACGGAAAAAAACTTGTAGCAGACCTGGAAAAATTCCAGTACTTTTTCCCAGATAGGATCACCAAGGTTTTAAAGGGTTTCAAGGACACAGATGTCCCGAAAAATTTATGTATGACCCTCCTAAGAAGAGAGGAAAATGAATATCGGATACCAATTTTTGATTTTAAGATCAAGAAAGCAGCAGACGCAGAGACCTCCGATTCAGACGATGAAACTCAACCACCTTTAAAAAAGAAGAAATAAATTTGTATTGTTTTGTAAAAAATGGAAAAATTGTTGTTCTTATTATTTTTAAAGAATAATTATTTCTCTTTTTTATTTTTATATAAATATACATTTAATATACATTTTTATATTTTTTATTTTTTTTTTGTTGAAGATCTGTAACGGTCGCTTCGGATCATCTCAGCTTGTTCACCCCCTGAGCCTTCCCGGAAATTACAACCGTTTCTGAAAATAAAAATTAAGTGCCAGTCACAGTGATTTCGATTCGAACGGCATGTATACATATACCATATATTTGTTATTGCATTTTTGTACAGAAATACAAATACACAACCATGATGCTATGCTATGCTATACAACATATGTATAGGCATCAAGTTTCTTCTATGCAAAAAGAAAACTGCAAAAATAAAAGTAATAAACTATGTGCATTTTTGTTTTTTTGTTGTTAAATATTTTATAAACAAGTATTTACACATGTTCTTTCAACTTAGATGATATGAATTCATATACAAATAGTGTATTTTGTTTACAAATAGGTGGGGTTTTAGAAAAATAAGGAACTTGATTCCTATACAAAATAATGGTCTTTCGTTATTTTTTTTTTTTAATTTTATATATGTAATAGAGATATGCAGTTTTATAGACAAAAAAACAGTTTTTATAACTTAGTAATAATAATAATATATTATTCTATTTTCTACTCTAACATATTGATTCTTATGAGTTTTATTCTAGCGGTTGAGCGTGTATTTTGTTTTTGTAAACAAATTTTTTTTATATCTACCGCATCTACTCTCACGCATAATGCTTTTTTTATACACCCATACAGATATGCAGTTTTATAGACAAAAAACAGTTTTTATATAAAATAGGCATAATAATAATTATAATATATTATTCTATTTTCTACTCTAACATATTGATTCTTATGAGTTTTGCTCAGCGGTTGAGCGTGTATTTTGTTTTTGTAAACAAAGTTTTTTTATATCTACCGCATCTACTCTCACGCGTATTGCTTTTTTATACCCTCCTTTTCAGGTACACAAGTTTTTTCTCATGATATAGCCAATATAACGTTTTTGTTATTGCAATTTTATGAAAACAAATACACTTGACCACCACAAATGTAAAAAATAACAAACATTTTTTATTACCTCTAACATTAAAGGCTATGTGGTTAACCTGTCTAACCCAATATTTCTTATGAAGTGGTTGCTGATTATTCCCTGTCTTTATCTACGATAGAACGGTGGTGTTATAAGGGTGTCTACTTACTACTTATATATATAACCTCAACTTTTTATATTTCAGCACACTACTTTTATATATATATAACCTCAACTTTTTATATTTCAGCACACTACTTTTATAAAAAAAAAATTTCTTCGTGACTCCGTTTCAATAAAAATTTTATGTTCAGTTTTTCACTTTAATTTTTCCTCGTCGCCATAATATGTTTCTTCATTATAATTTATTTAATTATTTTTAAGTTTGATATAAATATTACTTTAATATTAATACATTTCTTTATTAAGTTCAGTATTATGCTCGAGTAAAATGAAATTTTAACGCGATCTCCAAAGCTCTACAAACTCTCTTGTGAAATAGCCGGGAAAAATATTTTGTAAATAAAATTTGACAAGTTAATTTGGCATTTTAATATTTTGACATTTCAAGACCGTTGAAAGGTCAGTAATTTTATATACTGACCTTTCAACGTCAGCTATTCAAATATTTGATCAAAGGAATCAAAAAAAAAACTAGCACATGTCAAAATTTCATCGTGAAATAATGTTCTGAACATTATTTCACATAAAAAATAATCAGGAGACTTTTGCGCGCCATCTGTTGCTAAGCACAAAATTCATTATTTTTTACGATTTTTTCACAATTTTTTCACGCGAGCTCAAACTACTCGAGCGAAATCAGGAGCGAAATTTTTCATTTCTGATTTCACGATGTCAAATTTGTATGAAAATTTCATTTCACTCGAGCACAATACTGAACTTTAGTATATTCTACTTCAAAGTTTGCAATCAGAGCGGCTTTCTTTTCATTCCTGTCTATAATAATTCACAATGACTTTTACACCCTGGTTGCACTGTTTTCTAATATTTTATATTATATATATATTTGCCCTTTTGCCAGTATAATATATATATTAAATATTATATGGGAGCGAATCTATAATCGGCTGCGCCAATGTTGTGTTCATAAGTTTATGGAAATATTATTATATTCTGGCTATAGCCAATCTATATAATATATTTTCCTGTTGAACTGGAAGCGTTGATATATTATTTTGTTGATATATTATTTTGTTGATATATTATTTTGGCCTTTGCCAGTTAAATAATATATTAATTTTAATTAATAAAACTCCAATTTTACTGTTACTATATAGTATGTAAAACTTTATTTGTTCAAAGTAGCTTTTATTATTTAAACATTAACTCTGTACAAAACTTTACTGTTTCGAGAGTTGTTTAATGAAAGCTGAACAAATTTCAACTCCCTGAATTACCAAAAAACCAACGTATTTATAGGCAAATATTAATTTGCCGGCCTTTGTTTACATAAAAATGTAAGCGAACTTTGTTTTATTAATAACATAATTAATTTATGATTGAGTAATTGCACTCAATATTAATTATTATTAATTGTTTGTTTTCCTACCTAAAATTGCATAGTCGACAAAATTGCGCACTAAGCATTATTAAATTATTGACACAATTTAATAATACAAATTTAACTAGAACAATATTTTATATTTGAATAAATATTGTTCTTGTTACGCAATGCGAAAAGCAAATATTTTATGGTACAAACAATTAGTTATCGTTTATTACAAAGACGGTGTTTTTATTCCACAACAGCACTATACATTTGAAATACCTTATACCAACGATTTAGAAGATATATGGATAGGGCATAAATATAAAAATTTGAAGCCACGCCGGGTATAGTTGTCTCTTTTTTTGCTAGCCGAATTGTCAAAATATAAAAATGAGAAATTAGGGACGGATTAGGTTTTTTTTAATTCGGGCATCAATTTTTAAGGAGATAATTTTTTTTTTTTTGAGAAATACAAGTAAAGATCATCCTAAGGAATATTTTAGGTCGCGCAACGATAATTATACAAATTGAAAGTAAAATAGAGTAATTTGTTTAGCTAGTTAATATTGTTAATTTATATTGAGACTCTTAAACTTAAAAAAATAAGCCAGTGTTGTGGAATAAAACACGCCGTCCCTGTATATTTGTTATATTTGTTATATGAACCCAAAATATTTTGCATTACGCATTGCGAAATAATATTAAAAATATTATTTATATTTCATAAAGTTAATAAACTTAGCATATAATAAATAATGCTTAGTGCGCATTTATGCAATGTATGCAATTTTGGGTAACAACAAATACAAATAATAATAATTATTACTAATTATGATTACGCAAAATAATTATGATTGCGCAAATTGATTAATTGTATTATTATTGGAACAAAGTCTATTTACATTTTTAATGTAAACAAAAAGCTGAGGAGTAAAAAAGTGTGTATAAATAATGCGGTTTTTATGGTAATTCGGAGAGTTGAAATTTGTTCAGCTTTCGTTAAACAACTCTCGAAACAGTAAAGTTTTGTACAGAGTTAATGTTTAATAATAAAGCTATTCAGAACAAATAAAGTTTAAATTATTAAATAAACTTGGAGTTTTATTTATTAAAACAAGATATTATTTAACTGGCCAAGCCAAAATAGTATCGTACAAATAAACACCAACGCTTCCAGTTTTTATATTCAGAAATTGTATAATATATTGGCACAAGAGCCATATAATTATAAAATCGAATATATAAAACATAACATTGGCGCAGCCGGTTAACCAAGTACTACGTTTCTTGGTAGAACCACCACTTTTTTGGACAAATTTTTAAATTTTTTTTGGGAAAATCAAAAAATCAGGATTTTGGTTCACGGACAAAACATCGAAAGAAGAACAAAAAGGCAGTTTTTGGAAATCAAGCAGAGAACAATTTTATAAAGCAGCCTACAACGAGTACGTCAGTATCAAATACAACGAAACACAAAAAATATACAAATAAACAACCTTGCACTTCGCGTGAAGCGAACAAGGGATAAACACGACGCAATTTCGCGTAGTTTCTGTTTAAAATTTTGTATTTTTTTTGTAAAATTTTTTTTTTTCAAAACACAAATCAAAGTAGTAGTTTTTTTTGTTATATTTGCAATTGTTTTTACTGTTAGTAGATTTAAGTAGTTTAGTTTCATTACAAAAATAATTTAGTTTTTTTTTTTTTCACAAAAGAAAAGAATAATATATTTACTTTAGGTATATCCATTATTTTTGAATTTTTTTATATACCGTTTTCTTGTCGTTTTTTTTTAATAATAAACAAAGTAATGCCGGTAACTTTTTATACGGTGGGAACAATACATAATACTAAGCACGGTAAGGTATGCAATAATTGTATACGCAACTGGCAAAGTATTACTTATCCCAAATTCGAGAAAAAACCATACAGTTGTATAGTTTGTAATAAAACTCTTCTTTGGTTAAAAGAATAAATAATATACCATTTTTCTTGTAATAGACCATTTTTTTTTATGTATAAATAATTTTTTTCTAATATATATATATTATTATGAGAGCATAAAATAAAAAAAATTGGAATGAAAATAAAATTATAGTTTTTTTTCTACATGATTGATATAAATCGTTTTTTATAAATAGTTTATTTTATTTGGGATCTTTAGATCTAAATTTAAAGGAAATTAATTTTTTTTGTATTTGGCTAGTTAATGGAAAAAAGTATTAGAAAATTCTCAAAAAAAATTGAGAGCTTTTCATTCACTAACACAAGCCCAAAAAATTTTTCTACTACTGATTCAAGTAGTACTTCAATTATGATTTCTACACCGGTACAAGGATCAATTTTTGACGAACAGCAAGGCGCCGTAGGAGGTGCGGTGCCAAAAACAAGTAGTTTCAGGGTGCTTAGGTCAAAGAAAACTTATCCAAGGCCCAGTTTAAATATTTTAGAGGAAGAGGACAAATCTGACATAGAGAGAAATTTGTTAGGATCTACCCCAAACAAAGAACGGGTAAAATCAAATGTTAATGACCAAATCACTTTTGGTCAACCAAAATCACGGGACGCTATGGCGCCCCCTAGCGAATTTAAGACATTAAGAGAACCACACATATATGACTTCCCACAAAGAATTTACGAACCATTTCCAAAAGCTCTAAGACCACCTTTACGTCAAAATAATACCATACTGTTAGGACAAGGAAACGACAGATTTCATCAAACAGTAAATATGTCTTTTAGTGACGGAATGTTGTCAGTCACTGAGACATTCAAAACATTTTTGGCACATGTCCCAATATTTTCTGGAACAGGAGACAATCCTGCTCTAGACTTACAAAATTTCCTAACGTTAGCGGAGGAAGCTTACTATATTACGGAAGATACAGGAAGGGCATTTATACTGACCAATTTAGTGAGAAGCAAATTAAGGGGGAAAGCAAATGCGCTTTTCCAAAATAAAAATATAATTGATTTCGACGAATTCAAAAGCATTCTGAGTAACCACTTCCTTCCTTATAAGGATCTTCCCCAATTAGCTAGGGAAGTAGAGGAGTGTTACCAAGGACCGGACGAGGGAGTAGAAAATTTTGGGAGTAGGCTATTACAGAAACTTGAGGCCTATACAATAATGGTCGAAAATACCTATCCAGGAGAAGGTAGGGTATTAACGGAAGAAATGATGAAGGTTGCGAAACGAACCTTCATAAGGGGTTTACATTCGGAATCCTTAAAAAATTACGTAAGGTCACAAAATTGTTCCAGTTTAAAAGTAGCAGTCCAAAAGGCAAGGGACTACGCAAGGGAGGATTACGCTATTGGCAACTCATCAGAAAAACGATCAGGGGGGATGGATAGTGATATAACCACATTATTGAAAAAACTGTTAATAAAAATAGATAGCGGTGAAGAACGCAACAGGACAATAGGAGATCCACCCTCAAGGACACCCAACCACTTCCAAAATAAAAATAAAAGAGATAACTACCCTAGGGAAGGGTATACAGCAGGAAAACCAAGTTTTCAAAGGCAAAATATGCCAAATTCAACATACAAAAATGAACGAAACACATCAAACTATAACAGAAATAATCATTCCAGACCAGAAACCAACAATAATTTTAGAAACCATTTAAAATGTTATACTTGTGGTGAACCAGGCCACACAAGTCGTTATTGCAAAAGGAGTCAACCAAACACCCCATTTTGCACTATTTGTAAACGACAGGGACATTCTAGAGAACAATGTACAGGGGCCATGCAACCCGCGAACGTACGGATAATACAAAATAAATCAATGGACAACTCAAGGTCAACTGAAATGACCCAATCAGCAGTGGTTCAACATTGTGAATGGTGCGATTTTCGAGGACATGTAATTTTGCACTGCCCAGCCAGGCAAAAATACGAGGCACGTGCAGCCATGCAGTCGGGAAACGAATAAGAAGTGAGCCAAAAAACCCTGACTCATTTCTGCACATAAACTCATCGGGGGGACGGAATTTACAAGAAAAAACTTATTTAGATCCAATAGTGGAATTACCATTAGATATAACGAAAACGGGAGTAGCTAAACTTTTAATAGACACAGGAGCACAAGTTAGTGTATTAAAAAGGAATTCATTAAATAATGACGCAAGGATTAATGCTAACAACAGCATTGCATTACGTACACTTCACGGACAAAACGAAACACTAGGTAGTTGTAAAGGAACATTTTTTAATGGAATACAATGTGAATTTCAAGTAACTAATATGGAAGAAAGAATACCAGGAGATGGTATTCTGGGTTACGATTTTTTATCGAAACATTGCAACATACAGGGTCCTTCTAAAATTTTAGAATTCACCCAGCTTGAAAGGATGAAAACAGAATTCCAAGTTCCTTTCGTAGATGCAACTACGGAGCAACCCAACCAACCAAGTGTTCACTCGTTTCAAACCAACAGTGTTTCATACAATGAGAAAAAGTCAGCATTAATGGTAAACCACAAAATAGAAAATAAAAATAACTATGCAATAGAGAAAGTAAATTCACGTAATGAAAATGAGAACAAGGAAGAATTAACCGAAGAAAAACGAGAGCCAAAATTAAAAGGGAGAAATATAATAAAAATACCAGCCCGTACAGAAAAAATAATAGAGATACCTACAACATTAGAAGGAGAACTAATAGTCACCTCAAAGGAAATTATACCAGGAGTCTTTCTGGGAAACGGCATTTGTAAAGCAAAAAGGGGTAAAATAATAGTGGGAATAATGAACATAAATAACGAAGAGAAAATTATAGAGAAAATAAAGCTCGAAACACATAAACTAGAGGATTTTGAGATACGCACATTAAAAGTAGATAGTGAAAAACAGGTAAAAGAAACAAAAGAAAATGAACAATGGAATAATCATAAAATCCCGAAACGAAAAAGGGAAAACAACAAAATAAGGACAAAAATAAGGAAACAGAAGGATTTATTAGATACATATTTAACGATTTCAAGGAGGAAAAAAGGACGGAAAACACGCGCATTAAAAATTTAAAAGAGGAGCTTATTTTAAAAACCGATCTCAATTCAGAGGAAAAGGAAAGCCTGGAAAAAATCCTCACAGAATTCTCGGATATTTTTCATTTACCTGGTGACAACCTTCCCGGGACAAACAGTGTAACTCACAAAATCCCAATAAAACAGGACCAAAGTCCAATAAATAGCAGACAATATCGTTTAGCGGAATGCCACAAACAAGTTATAAACGAGGAAGTAACAAAACTTTTAGAGGAGGACATTATTAAACCCAGTAAAAGTCCTTGGAACGCACCATTACTGGTAGTCCCAAAGAAGGCGGGTCCAAATGGTGAAAAACGCCACAGGGTGGTAATTGATTATCGAAAGCTAAATGAAGTAACAGTGGGGGACGCATTTCCACTCCCTAGAATCGAAGAAATATTGGATCAACTAGGAAGATCCAGATACTTCACTACCTTGGATCTGGCTAGTGGGTATCATCAAGTTCATCTGGAACCCAGCGATCGGGAAAAAACAGCATTCAGTACAGCATACGGGCACTTTGAATTCAAAAGAATGCCTTTCGGACTCACGGGAGCGCCCGCTACTTTCCAACGGTTAATGAATTATGTTTTATCAGGGTTACAAGGAATAAAGTGTTTCGTCTACCTAGACGACATTGTCATATATGGTAGAAACTTACAGGATCATGACGAAAAGCTAAAATCTATTTTCCAACGATTACGAGAAAATAACTTAAAACTACAACCGGAAAAATGCAAATTTTTGAAACGAGAAGTTGTTTATCTGGGACATCAAATCACTTCGGAAGGAGTCCTACCTGATCCTGAAAAAACAAAATGTGTAAAGGAACATCCCGCTCCACGCACCACCAAGGAATTACAATCATTTTTAGGTCTAGTAAACTACTATCGACCATGTATGCCGGAATTAGCCAAAAAAGGGGCTATATTGTACAAAATGGCGACCAAATCACAACCTTATAAGTGGACTTCGGAACATCAGGAAGCTTTCGAGCAGGTTAAAAATCTACTTATTCAACCACCTCTTCTAGCATATCCTGATTTTAATTATCCATTTAATTTGACGACTGACGCTTGCAATTATGCGCTGGGAGCTGCATTATCTCAAGGTGAAGTGGGTAAAGACAAGCCAATTGCATACGCCAGTAGGGTATTAAACAAAGCGGAAAGGAATTATGCGACTATTGAAAAAGAAATGCTAGCCATATACTGGGCTATCAAAAATTTCCGCAGTTATCTTTTAGGAAGAAAATTCAAAGTATATACGGACCACAAACCCTTGATAAGTGAATATAAAAAGAGAGATTCGGAAGGAAGACTTAATAGATGGAAGGTCCGTCTAGCTGAATATGACTTTGAAATCCTGTATAAGGCAGGAAAAAATAACACAAATGCGGACGCACTTAGTCGCATTCCCATAATAGAACAACATGAAGAACCCAGTAGTAAAGGTACAATAAACGCAATAACTAGGAGTAAAGCAAAAAATGAAATACAAAAAAATCAAGAATTTCCAAAACCAGAAAATGCAAAACAAAAAAATCCACCCACGATAACAACGGAACCAGTAAAAAATACCGTGGACGTCGATTATGAGAGTGACTCATCTAGTTCAAGCATATCCGAAAAAGGAAATCAAGCAATAACACTAACATCTAAAGATGAAATAGAAGCAGTAATTAAAAAATATCACGATTCCCCACTAGGAGGACACATGGGGGTACACAAAACATACTATAGAATTCGGCAATTCTATAAATGGAAAAAAATGTTTTATGACATTAGTAAATTTGTGAAAAAATGTACCAAGTGTCAACGAGTTAAAAGAGGAAGAATAACAAAAATGCCTATGGTAATTACGGACACGGCATACAAACCTTTCGATAAAGTATATATGGACATTGTAGGTCCTTTCCCTGTTACTCACAGAGGAAACAAATACATCTTGACTTTTCAAGATGACCTAACTAAAATATTGGACTGCATACCACTACCAAATCAAGAAGCCTTAACGGTAGCGGATGCTTTTTATAGGAAAATAATCCTTAAATATTCTGTAATTCCACGTAGACTAATTACAGACCAAGGTACAAATTTTACGAGCGATTTAATTCAACGGTTATGTAAACTGCTGAAAATTAAAAAAGTACAAACTACGGCATACCACCCGCAATCCAACGGTTCTTTGGAGAGAAGGCATGGGCCTTTAGTTGAATACTTAAAAACCATTATTAATGAAAACGTACAAAGTTGGGACGAATGGCTAGGAGAAGCGGCTTTCTGTCATAACCATACACCACACATGGGGAGCAAATACTCGCCCATTTTCGCTCTTTATGGTTTTTGCGAGCCACTGCCCACTACCTTTAAACAAAACCCGGAACCCGTTTATAACTTTGACGACCATTGTCAAGTCGTGAAAGCTAAAATGCAAAAAATTCACAAGGTAGCGCGGGAAAAATTAATAGAGGGGAAAATAAAATCAAAAGAGTACTACGACAAAAATAAAACAGAAACGGATTTTCAAATAGGGGACAAAGTCCTACTAAAAAATCAAATAAAAAACCACAAACTAAGCAGTGGGTGGTCAGGTCCATATACAATAATTGAAATAATGGACTCAGTCAACGTAAAAATTAAAATAGGGAAAAAGATTAAACGCGTCCATAATAACCGTTTAAAATTATGGCACGAATAAAAAAAAAAAAATATAAAACACAAAAAATTTACATTATATAAAATACTAACTAGAATTCATTTGTATAATTATAATGATGTAACCTTTTCATTTTTTTTGTAATAGAATTAATTAACTAACGCGAACCGCATTTTTTTAATAACATCAGAGCCTAACTAGCCAGGTTGTCAACCAGCCAGTAGGTAAATAGTTCTTGAACATACTCAAGAAGTGCAACAAGATTTGTTACAACTCTGATATTAAAAAAAAAAAAAAAAAAAAAAAAAAAAAATCATCAAAAAATCGCGACAAAAATACTTAAAGTAGCAGTAATATTTTAAATATAGAAACATACTACTTAGTACTGCGAGCTAAGTAGAATGGTAGGGTTAATTTAAGAAAATTAGTAAAATAGTACTTAAAATTATATGTTATGAACTATCAGGTTTACAAATATTACCTGATAATTCGTTTTTTTTATACCGAGTACCGTGTGCAAAACAAACAAGTTTACAAAGGCAAGCTACTTTACTGCACCACGGTCAATTTAATTTTAAGTTAACAATGAAAATTTTTTTTTTTAAAAACAAACTCGGTTTATTTAAATTTTTTTAGTTAAAAATATATAAAAATATAAAAGGGGTTAATATTAATAAAGACAGTCAAAATAATAACTCACGGTTTTTTTGGGGTAATATAATTATCTAACCCAAAGGGAATCCCACGTAGATAATAAACTCTGCAATTTTGTAGTTTTGATTATCCCACGTCGTTAGTTCTTGGTTATCCCTCGTCGAATATCATTTTTTTTTTTTTTTCTTTCTTCTGCACCTAAAAAACAAAATACATAGTTAGTAATTATAATTAATTAAAATCTAAATAAAATAAGAAAACACAAAAAAAAAAAAACACAAAAAAAAAACAAAACACCAAAACCCCGGTTAACAAATTTTTTTTGTCGGAAAAACCTGAAAAAATACACAAAGAATTATTCTTATTTAACGATAAACACAAAAATATACTTATCTAAACCTCAAGTAGGTACCAACGTTAATTCCTGTCAGTCATATATCATCACTATTTCGACCATTAACACCATGAAATAATATTGAACACGTACACGAATCTGTAATTGGCATCAACAATTGCCATTAAAACGAATGAATGGGTTCCTTTGTAGCACCAATAATTAGAGCCAAATCCATTTAGTGGTTTAATTTTACAATGTTTACCTAAAAATTAAATAAATATCACATAAATTACATTTCAATTTAAAGTTTTTTCTTTAACATACCATCTATTGCTCTTATGCAGTTTGTGGAAATTTTAAAATTGTATATGGCTGCAATAGTTTCTTTTAAGATTATTGAAATTGTTGACTGATGAATTCTAAATGGAAGTTGAAGCGACGTTACCTACCTAAAACACAAAAAATAAAACATGAAATAATATTGAACACACAAAAAAAAAAAAACTTACCTAATTTTTCACTTCCTCCAATTTTAAGGAAATCCACATTGAATTAAATATTTTCTTTGTTCCATCATATTATATAGACTATTTTTTTTTAAGACAAGCCAATTGCATTATATAGACTATTTTTTTTAATCCTTCACATAGAATTACATAAAACACTATATCCAATTTATTTTGACTTAAATCATTTATGTCAAAATAAACTCAACATGCCACATCTATTAAAAATGACACACACACATAACGACACCTATGGCCAAATAGAATCATTTAAGTATTCAGCGCAGGTTTAGGAAAATACTTAGCGCAGGTTCAAAACTTTGATAAATGAGAATTTAGTAAAGTTTTCTTTTCATAATAGTGTCTTAGATTAAAATACACTAAAAGGATCCAGCATAAATTAAAAATGATTAAATTATACTTTTGTAGTAGTTTTTTGTTGTAATAATCTTTTAAGAAAATTAAAATAATTTTAGGAATTAATTTTTTTTCTGTAAGCAAAGGAACAATAGTTGAATTTTTTTTATGAGCTTCACGCTGACAATATCTTTTTCTTTCCAATACAAAAAAAAAAAAAAACAACAATAGTAAAAAAAAACCCAACAACAAATAGAATGCAATAATATATGAAACAATGAATTTCTAAATTAAAATAAAACAAAATAAAGTTCGTTTATTTTTAATTTCATTTTCAACATTTTATTAATTTTTTTTACAATATTTTAAAAAACCTTCGAGTATGTTTTTTGTCATTTGTAGTTACAATTAAATTTTTTTTGTTCAATTACTAATAATTTTTTTTACAAATTTAACTTTTTTATGGCACGTTAAAATATGAAATCATGTCCAGCCTCTGCGGGACGTGGCGGGAATAAAGAGCGATCCGCCGGGCATGGTACTCACTCAGAAAGCGTTCTATGGGAACGTTGGTTGAAGGACGCCACGTTTCCACCAACGTTTCTCCAAAATATTCCAAGTTCGGAACGCCCCTGTTGTTTTCCACAACAACACCATTTCTCTCGGCCGCTCTAAATAGATACTAAATAAATATATAAAAAAAAAAAACAATTAAAAAGAAAGTAAGTTATTATATAAAAAAAAAAAACTTACCCAGCTCGGCATACGCGGGATAGTATATTCATTACCGTTTGCGCTCATTATTTTAATTTTTTTTTCTTCTTTTTTCTTACTACCTCATCAAAAGTTACAATGAGAATGATTATTATAAATGTACTTACAAAATAATTACATCCGAAAACTGCATAGTTGCAATAAATACATTTTTTTTTTCACAAAAAAATAATAATAATTAGGGGATTAATATCTCATATTATATATAAAAAAAAACACATAATAGATAATTATAAAAAACAAAAACAAAAAAAAAATGTTTCTAGTATGTATATGTATATAACGCAGGTTTAAAACTTAGCTAAAAATTTTAGTGAAGATTTGTCCATAATAGAAAAAATTATTACCATACCATGGTACATTATAATTTCTTCGTTTATTAGCAACAAAAAGTCTAACATTCGAATAGTACACAATCGTCATAATAGTACAAAAGTAAACAAAAAAAAACCCTAGGAATTAGATGAAAACAAAGGGATTATTTTAATTTATCAAATTTTTTTTAAAAAGAAAAAAAAAAAAACAAAAAACTACAACAAAATGTCTCGGTTTATTTAGAGATTTTATAAAATAAAAAATAATTTTCTACTATAGCATTTTTTTTTCCAAGTTTACATAAAGAATAAAAAAATATTTATGTTGAATTTTAAAACAAATTTTTTACTTACATACACAAAATTTTTTTTTCTTTAAGATTTTTTTATACACAAAAAATTCTAAAATTTATTTTAAAATTAAAAAAAAAAAAAAAAAAATTTTTAAGGATTTAATTTTTATTTTATTTTATGAAGTTTTTTTTTGGGAAGGTTATTTTATTTAAGATTTTCAAAAAAAAGAGAAATATATTTTTTAGAGGAAATAAGAAAAAATCATTTTTAAAATACTATAAATAAAAAAAAAAAAAAAATACACAAAAAAATATTGTTGTAAGCTTTAAATAATTTTTTTTATTGAAATATCTTTAAAAATAGGCAGGAAAAAATTTTACAATGGAATATTTTGAACATAACATATTTTGAACATAACATTTTTTTTTACATTTTTATACATTACAGTTTTTACAATTACATTTACATTTATACATTTTTTTCTGAATTTTGAATATTTTGACCGTTACAAAAAAATATACACAAAAAAAAAAAAACACTAAAATTGATCTGGTCCATTTAAAAATGCAATTACGTCTACCCGTTTGGGAGGGCAGACGGAAAATAGCGGACATCTCCGCGAGTCATAAAGGGTGAGAAACACATCCAGTGGGACATTGGTGTTAGGTCTCCACGTTTCCACCAAAGCCTCGCGGAAATTCTCCACCTGCATAGTAGAATTAGAGTATTCTACTATACAACCCAACTCGGTGCCACCAGTAAAAGTTGACAAATACTAGAAAAAAAATGTATTTAAATTAATATTATTAATTAAACCTAAATTCAAAAAAAAAAAAAACTTACCCAGTTTGGCACCCGAGGAAGAAACTGAGAGTGCGGCATTTTCTTTATTTAGATTTTTAATGTAGACCGGTCGGAAGTTACAATGAGATTAATTATTTTTGAATCCTAAAATTATTATAACCGTACTTATAAAATAATTAAATTTGAAAACTGCATAGTCAAGGTAATAAATTTTTTTTTTCACTTAAATTGATTTCACATAAAAAAAATAATAATTTAAAAACAAATAAATATATTATATCATATATCAAAAAAAAAAAAAAAAAAAAACACACAATTTCCGTTTTAATATACAAATATATATAACATAAAATATTATAAAACATTTGGTCAATATATATATAACACAAAAATAAAATACAATACTTAGATAACTATAAAAAATGATTCTAGTTTTTTAGCGCACTAATGTTTTGAAGGAGTATAACGCTTATTTAAAAAAAAATTGTTTAGCAAGGATTCTTTAGTCGGGATTCCAACGATTTCCGCGATTTAGCTAATAAATACGCGAATAAAATTTGTTTTCTCTGCACATATTTTTAGGAGTAATAATAATTAAATAAACAGTTTCGTTAATTTTTTTAGCAAATGAGAAAGTAAATTTATATAGGAAAAATAGTAGGGAATAATATATTAGTTTAAAAATAATTAATTTAAAGTAATTAGTTGTTGTAAAAAAAAAAAAAAAAAAAAAAAAAGGAATTTTTTATAGACAATAAAATAAAATTTTTTTTTATAACAGGGTGTGAAAATGAGGGTCATTTGGGTATTATTATTTATCGCCGCAACTAAAGCAAACGAGATTGAAATACGAAAATTGCACTCAACGGCAGCGCTTTTCGAAAATCAGGGACAAATGCTTATACATCGCGGACAAATTGAAGTATTTACCAAGTTTAACCTTACACCAAGGGAGGAGATCGAGAAATTCTCTACATTACTAACACAAATGATTAACCAAACTTGTATTTTACTAACACAAATTAAAGTTAAGCAGGACCAAAACTGTAATTGGTGGCTTAAAAATTTAAACAAATACGCAAAGAAATTACAAAACGAATTAGATAAAACAAACCATTTTTTCTCACGAAGGGTTAAAAGAGGTTACATAAATTTCATAGGAAGTTTTTCAAAAACGTTATTCGGTACAATGGATAATGAGGATTCAGAGAAAATATATGAACGATTGGACAAATTACAAAATGAGGGGGACAGACGACTCGAATTAATAACAAAAAACGCAGCTATAGTAACTTCAAATTTAGATTATATTAAAGAATCGGTATTAAATTTAACTGAACACGAAGAAGAAATGGGTAGAAAAATGCAACTGATAGAAACAAAAATATTGTCAGAACACAATGCAATGGGAATAGGTATCAAAACAAATACATACCAGTTAGAAATGGACCAAGCCATAGCAGTGGCACAGAACAAATTCAACGAAGTACAAAATCTAATAAGAGAGCAAGGGGAAGTAATAAACGCATTACAAAATCACAAATTGCATCCAGCAATTCTGGACTCAACAGTTTTATCTCAATTAGTTTACAATATTACAGAAGGTATGTGTCATGACGCATTACACTCCATACAAGTTTTGAATCAAATAACAATTATAGAAACTTTACAACAAGACGGACAAGTTAGGATTAGAATTATTATACCTTGGCTAGAAAAGGAGCAATTTCAGATTTTTAAATTATATCCACTACCTATTCCATTAGAAAATCATCATTTTACAATGGTAACTTTAGAATGGGACTATTTAGGAAAAAGCGACTGGGGCCATTACTTACATTTTTCAAATCAAGAATTTAACGAAAATTGTGTCTCAGTAGGTGAATCAGGGATAAATAAATTTATAATGTGTAAACAAACACAACCAAAGTTGTTACAGGCGCCACCTAATAACTGCGTGTTAGAAATTTTCCAACACCAGGAAAAGGATCCTGAAACAAAATATAAAAATTGTAATTATAGAATTATATCGGATTTAACCAATCAATTAATACCCATGCACTCCACAAATAGTTGGATTTACATGTTCAATAGCAATCAGGAATTAGTAAGCTATTGCAATCCTATTACAACAAAAATAAAGTTAACTGGAGTAGGTATTTTAAAACTAAAAGGAAATTGCATATATATATTAGGAATTCTAGAAATTCCATTTCATAAAATTTTCGAACGAACTATAGACGAAACTAACGACGGAATTTGGGCTCCACCAGCCATATCACTACTGGGTGAAATGAACCCCATATTATTAAAATTTACAACTCAACATAATTTAACAACAGGTATTAAACTTACGGATACAAAAACATTAGCGGAAGAATTTAGGAAAAGGGGAAGGGGTTTAGAACAATTAAAATTAGACATCGAGAACGAACGCAAACGCACAGAACAGGAACGACAAGGAGTAATCAAAGAAAGATGGCATATAGGAACACTGGGTTTCACTACTTTCATATGTATAATATTGGTTATTATAATCGTATTGCGATTATGTCTAAAAAATCGAAAGAAGAAAACAGGGACAAACATAGAAATAAACTTGACGAAATCACAAGGCAACAAGCCGGAAATCCAAAATTTCCAACAAACAAACAAAAACGAAAAACAAACAATAAAACCTCACCTGCCATCTCACACCCTATCCACTAACAGAGCACCAGAGCTCCCTACTAATAAAATAAAACCTACACAACATAATTCAAAAAACTCTAAATCTGTACCTAGAAAACTACCTGCTCTAACTTTTCGCGAATAATAATTAATTAGCCAATTACAGTTAAAAAACGAAGTAGAGTTTTATTTAAAAAAAAATATATGCACAAAAAAAAAATATATATATATAGTTGAAAGTTATTAAAATAATCTAAATTTAAATTCGCATACATCTATACTGAGTTAAATCAAATTAAGAAATTTAAATGAAAGAAAATTGATGTATTTAATGGATATATTTAAAGTAAAGGAAGAAATAAAATAAAAAAAAAATTTAAAAGGTATACATACAATTTGTAAAATTGTTGTAAAATTGTAAAAAAGGATAAAAAATTGTAATGAATGAAAAATAAATAAATTGTTAAAAATAGTAAAAATTTGTAACTATTAAAGAAAATGTTTTGTATCTAATATAATACTTAAAAATATTAAGTAAAATGTTGAAAATAAAGAAATAAATAGTATATAAAAATATTGAAGAAAAAAATTTGTAACTATTAAAGAAAATGTTTTGTATCTAATATAATACTTAAAAATATTAAGTAAAATGTTGAAAATAAAGAAATAAATAGTATATAAAAATATTGAAAAAAAAAAATGAATTGTGAATTGTTAAAAGGAAAGAATAAGTTGGAAATTGTTGGTAAAAAGAAAGGTGAAATAAGCATTAAAATTAAAATTGTGAAAAGTGAAATTGAAAAAAATTAAGGAAAGATAAATGTAATATGTGAAAAATATTGTTTAATATAAAAATGAAAATTATAAAATTAAAATGCTTTGAATAATAAAGTATCGTTGAAAAGAGAGAATTAGATACAAAATGAAAAATTTATTGAAATATAAAAGGAATTATATAAAAATAGAAGATTTGGAAAAAAAAAATTGTGTAAGGGAAACGACCGAGCCTAATCTCTTAAAGATAGGTGAAATTTCTTAACCAATTGTTAAGAGTGTATAATTCGGTATTTAAAAACAAAATGTGAAAAGAAAGTATATAAATTAAAATAAATACAAAAGAATAAACTTATAAATGATTTGGATTGTATAAAATTAGAGAAAAATTGATATATATATATAAAATTATACCAATTTAAAAAAACCAATTTAAAAAAAAAAAAATTTTTGTAATTAAATATTGTAAAAAAAAAAATTTTAAAATAAAATATATAAAAATAAATTTTTTTAAACAAAAGCTGAATAAATTGAGAATTTCTGAATTACCATATATAAAAAAAAAATGTATACATTTCTTTTACTTCAAAATGGGAGGTGTTGTGGAATAAAACACGCCGTCCCTGTATATTTGTTATATTTGTTATATGAACCCAAAATATTTTGCATTACGCATTGCGAAATAATATTAAAAATATTATTTATATTTCATAAAGTTAATAAACTTAGCATATAATAAATAATGCTTAGTGCGCATTTATGCAATGTATGCAATTTTGGGTAACAACAAATACAAATAATAATAATTATTACTAATTATGATTACGCAAAATAATTATGATTGCGCAAATTGATTAATTGTATTATTATTGGAACAAAGTCTATTTACATTTTTAATGTAAACAAAAAGCTGAGGAGTAAAAAAGTGTGTATAAATAATGCGGTTTTTATGGTAATTCGGAGAGTTGAAATTTGTTCAGCTTTCGTTAAACAACTCTCGAAACAGTAAAGTTTTGTACAGAGTTAATGTTTAATAATAAAGCTATTCAGAACAAATAAAGTTTAAATTATTAAATAAACTTGGAGTTTTATTTATTAAAACAAGATATTATTTAACTGGCCAAGCCAAAATAGTATCGTACAAATAAACACCAACGCTTCCAGTTTTTATATTCAGAAATTGTATAATATATTGGCACAAGAGCCATATAATTATAAAATCGAATATATAAAACATAACACCAGCCCTGTAAATCTAAAATCAGCTGTTATAATATTTTTCATATTATTAATTTGACACTTCGGCGAGCAAAAGGAAAGAGAACTACCAAAATCGTGGCTTCATAAACAATTTTTCAATATATTAAAATTTTAATGTGTTAAAAAGAGAGGGAACATTTATGCCAAAAATATTTTTTTCAAATTTGATGCCATATTGGAATAAAACCAATTTATTCCCTTTCCTAAATTTCTAAATTGCATCCAAATTATGAAAGATTAAACTTATCCTTACTACCACAAATTTTAATTAATTATTACTAGTTAAATTGCCAATTTTCCACGGTATAAAAACAAACCAATCTATTTTTTAAACAAAAAAGGATTTAACAGATCGAGAAAGGATCGGACTAATGAAATCCGGTTCGAAGGACCAAAATGTTCGGTAAGCCTGTTAAATTACATTAAAAAATTAACTTCTCCTTGAACTTATAAAATTAAAAAGATATGAAATATGATTAAGTTTTCAATCCAATATAATTTATTAAATCCTTAAAAACTAAATTATAATATCACAGTAATATTAAAAAAAAACCAATATAATATTTCACAATATAATTCAAAAAAAATTAATAATTCAATAAAATATATATAAATATATTACAATTTAATTTATATACTAAAATTACTAAAATTTTACAATTGTTTTATTATTAATAATTTCAAAAATTCAGTTTATTATTAATTAAATTTTAATCCAAAATGTTGCCGTAAACGATTCTTGATGTTACCGCTTCACACAGTTTGCTGCCTTTTGTTGATAGGGATGACAATTGATTCCAATTGTTTTGATGTAATAACTTAACTGTGTTGCCTAGAGCAACCGGTGTGCATACACAGTAAAAAAATTGATTGGATTTTTTATTATTTGAAGTTGTAAATTTCAAATAAAAACAAAATTTTTAAATTATTATTTGAAGTTGTAAATTTCAAATAAATAAAATTTTAAAGTAATTAAATTAAATATACAAATTTAAATTTCTCAAAACAAACTAAACTTAATCGCAATATTCCACGAGAGCTATCATACGCCGATTCTCAATTATTACAATAACTGACGGTGTAATAATCAATATACACAACAATAAATAACCTTCACGTATAATTCGCGTATCATGCATTGCGAAAATTAAATTTGTTCTAAAATAATAAAACTGACAATAAATTCAATAAAATTGTAATTAATTATCAAGATTGATTAAAATATTCACGAAAATTATTAAAATTCAAATAAAAAATTTAATTTTAATAAAATGTAAAATTCAAATTGTCGACCGCGATTGGCAATTTAACTTTTCTTGTAATAATTTTTAAAATTAAAAATTTTAACAACAAACAAAATAAATATAATTATTAAAATTGTTAGTAAATTGATTAATTTTTATTATTCACTTTATTAAATTATTTTATTAAATTTGGTTTATATTTTTCCCGAAATTTGTATTATGTGCCAGATTATTTTTTATTTATTAATTTTTATTATGCCCCTAATTTAATCACCGCAAAATAGTCACAACTTTCCACAAAATTATGCGTAATTGTTGACCTTATTTTTAATGATTAAATTCCTACAAAGATTTTTTTTGTTAATAAATTTTATTAAATTACTGACGAAATTGTTCTTTATTATTATCTTGCTGACGCTTGAAAAATGAAAGAGGACGATGATTCTGCGCATCGCTCTTTTATAGCTCAAAATCCTGCGAATTCTGTCAGGGCTATGTAATTTTTCCCGCCTTTACATAACTTTAAAATTATATAAAATGACCATAATTAAAATTTCTCCTTTTTTATAATAGTTACGCGTTAATTGCATATAATACCTTTTGCTTTAATTTATATACGAATTCCATTTTTTAGGTTATAATATACATTTATTAATGTAAATTTTTCCAAAAAATTGTAAATTATGTACGCCATAATTTTCTGAGCAATTTCCATAATTTACTCACCCTTAACTTGAGCACAAAAATTCGTGTGTACACCCCTTAAATTCGTTGCGGGCCACACTTACTCGAAATTTCTATAGTATGTAGCTAAGTTTCTAATTTAACTTAAAACGCTTAATTTCGAGCGTTTTAAGCGTTTTACGCGTTTTTAATTATTTTTGTTAAAATCGCGAGAAAAATTTTTACAGTGTACATGGCTTGTCATGTCACACACAATAAAGTTTCGTCGTATATTTGTGTAGTTTTTTTCTCGGTTTGACAGATGAAATGCCGGCATTTCATCTTTTTAGTTTTGTGATAAATTATTTAAATATATCAAGGTAAGTGTATTTATTATTATTATTAATTAATCCTTAAATCAAATAATGTATTATTTTTTATTTTTTCGGAACTTGTATGGACAAACCTAATATTTTTTCCTTTCATTTCAGGTTAGAATATATTAGAACATTTATTGGAATTTTATCCAATATTCTAATAGGATTGGATCCAATTGCTGTTCAAGCAATTGTTTAGGTAAATTTTTATATATTTATACTATTTTTCAGGTGAAAAAGGCAACAATAAATGGTTAAAAAGGCTATATAAATTTCATGTATTGTTGTTGTTGCTTTTTTCTCCATACAAAATGTAAACAAATATTCCATACTAATGTTTTATATATTTTCAGGTTTATTGGACATTTTATTGTAAGTAAAACTACCAATAATAAATATTTTTACTAAATTTCTTTATTTTTTAGATAACTCTGGAAAGTTTTCATTCATTGGATAAAGGTAAATTGATTTCTTATAATAATCAATATTGTTAATTTAATTTTCATTCTTTATTTTAGGATTAGTTCAGCTGGTGGCTGAACAATCGTATTAATAATTTTAATGTGAACTAGAAACTAATAATATAAAAAATATTACTAAGAGAATAAGAGATCAAATAAAAAATAGTTTGTAATTATAATTTTGTTATTTTTAATTTCATGTTTGATAAATATTCAAAATTTGATAAAAATAGTTCATTATTATATAGTTCATTATTATAGGTTTTTCGAATTATTATTACATTATCTGCGCGTTTTTTTTTTTTTTCAAAATATATTTTTACCTCTGAAATCCAGGTAATTGGAAATAATTCAAACGACATAATTTAACATATCCGCTAAATTTTTCCATAAATTATTAGACTTATTTCGGCCTTCACTACTTTTGAGCATTCCTTTTGCCAAATCATTTTGTTTTTCCATACCATTTGTTTTTCCATACCATCCACCATTATTTCAATGCTTTGTATTTGATGCTTTGTATTTGATTTTTTTTGTTTTTCCCTATAAAAAACAATATATTTTCCCATAATAATTAATTTTCGTATATTATATATATTTAATTAATTTTTATTGATTTATTTATTTAATATTTATTTAATATAATATCCACAAATAATATAAGGAATACTTACAGTTTTAAAAAAGCGTCCAATCGAATTAATTTTCACAATTGAAATGGTTGTCGAATAAAATATTCGTTTTACGGATAATTTTTTACTCATAATCGAATTACATGGTACCAAAATGTCCGAATTTTCGAAACGAAAACTATATATAAATTGGCATCACTGAAATTTAATTTACGGATTTAAAAATTTTCGAATCTCGGATTACATAGTACGAATTGTTCGTTTACGAATAAATTTTTATTCGAACCGAATTACATAGTAGCCATCCTGAATGAAATAATTTTCACAATTTATGATATAGAAATGTATATTAATAAAATAATTGATTAACATTAACGTAACCGGTAATCTACAATCCGGGCTTATGGGTTTTCGCTGAGAATGCTTCTGTAATGATAGTAGATTAAGCAGAAGATTGAAGTGCACAACACTGATCCGTGTTGATTTATGTAAATGTTCCTCGTCTTTATTTTTTATTTCTAGAAAACTTCTTTCGAAAAACCCATGTTGATCTCTGGTGAGGTATACTGCGCGAACCCACCACCGTCTTTTAGACACTATCATTTCATAATATTCATAAGCCAACAAAACTATGTAGCTTATATTGATAATTTGTATTATTTTAGAAACATCCATTGCAAAAAAAAATTTCAAATAAAAAACCAATTTTATTGAAAATTCAATATTTTGTCGCCGCACGCTCAGATTTCTGATTGTGTTCACTTAGAGCGATGTCGCCCAGAGACAAGTGTATTTGTAGTTTGTAGTTGTATCTTTTGTACTGTTTGGGCCTTTAACATTTAGAATTACTTATAATTTCTGCTGCACATTTTAATTTTCACACAGCTTGCAATTTTCTCCCAGAATCCTTTGCTTAACTAAAGCTTTTTTCAAATTTGATGCCATATTGGAATAAAACCAATTTATTCCCTTTCCTAAATTTCTAAATTGCATCCAAATTATGAAAGATTAAACTTATCCTTACTACCACAAATTTTAATTAATTATTACTAGTTAAATTGCCAATTTTCCACGGTATAAAAACAAACCAATCTATTTTTTAAACTAAAAAGGATTTAACAGATCGAGAAAGGATCGGACTAATGAAATCCGGTTCGAAGCACCAAAATGTTCGGTGAGCCTGTTAAATTACATTAAAAAATTAACTTCTCCTTGAACTTATAAAATTAAAAAGATATGATTAAGTTTTCAATCCAATATAATTTATTAAATCCTTAAAAACTAAATTATAATATCACAGTAATATTAAAAAAAAAACCAATATAATATTTCACAATATAATTCAAAAAAAAATTAATAATTCAATGAAATATATATAAATATATTACAATTTAATTTATATACTAAAATTACTAAAATTTTACAATTGTTTTATTATTAAAAATTTCAAAAATTCAGTTTATTCTTAATTAAATTTTAATCCAAAATGTTGCCGTAAACGATTCTTGATGTTACCGCTTCACACAGTTTGCTGCCTTTTGTTGATAGGGATGACAATTGATTCCAATTGTTTTGATGTAATAACTTAACTGTGTTGCCTAGAGCAACCGGTGTGCATACACAGTAAAAAAATTGATTGGTTTTTTTATTATTTCAAGTTGTAAATTTCAAATAAAAACAAAATTTTTAAATTATTATTTGAAGTTGTAAATTTCAAATAAATAAAATTTTAAAGTAATTAAATTCAATATGCAAATTTAAATTTCTCAAAACAAACTAAACTTAATCGCAATATTCCACGAGAGCTATCATACGCCGATTCTCAATTATTACAATAACTGACGGTGTAATAATCAATATACACAACAATAAAGAACCTTCACGTATAATTCGCGTATCATGCATTGCGAAAATTAAATTTGTTCTAAAATAATAAAACTGACAATAAATTCAATAAAATTGTAATTAATTATCAAGATTGATTAAAATATTCACGAAAAATTATTAAAATTCAAATAAAAAATTTAATTTTAATAAAATGTAAAATTCAAATTGTCGACCGCGATTGGCAATTTAACTTTTCTTGTAATAATTTTTAAAATTAAAAATTTTAACAACAAACAAAATAAATATAATTATTAAAAGTGTTAGTAAATTGATTAATTTTTATTATTCACTTTATTAAATTATTTTATTAAATTTGGTTTATATTTTTCCCGAAATTTGTATTATGTGCCAGATTATTTTTTATTTATTAATTTTTATTATGCCCCTAATTTAATCACCGCAAAATAGTCACAACTTTCCACAAAATTATGCGTAATTGTTGACCTTATTTTTAATGATTAAATTCCTACAAAGATTTTTTTGTTAATAAATTTTATTAAATTACTGACGAAATTGTTCTTTATTATTATCTTGCTGACGCTTGAAAAATGAAAGAGGACGATGATTCTGCGCATCGCTCTTTTATAGCTCAAAATCCTGCGAATTCTGTCAGGGCTATGTAATTTTTCCCGCCTTTACATAACTTTAAAATTATATAAAATGACCATAATTAAAATTTCTCTTTTTTTATAATAGTTACGCGTTAATTGCATATAATACCTTTTGCTTTAATTTATATACGAATTCCATTTTTTAGGTTATAATATACATTTATTAATGTAAATTTTTCCAAAAAATTGTAAATTATGTACGCCATAATTTTCTGAGCAATTTCCATAATTTACTCACCCTTAACTTGAGCACAAAAATTCGTGTGTACACCCCTTAAATTCGTTGCGGGCCACACTTACTCGAAATTTCTATAGTATGTAGCTAAGTTTCTAATTTAACTTAAAACGCTTAATTTCGAGCGTTTTAAGCGTTTTAAGCGTTTTTAATTATTTTTGTTAAAATCGCGAGAAAAATTTTTACAGTGTACATGGCTTGTCATGTCACACACAATAAAGTTTCGTCGTATATTTGTGTAGTTTTTTTCTCGGTTTGACAGATGAAATGCCGGCATTTCATCTTTTTAGTTTTGTGATAAATTATTTAAATATATCAAGGTAAGTGTATTTATTATTATTATTAATTAATCCTTAAATCAAATAATGTATTATTTTTTATTTTTTCGGAACTTGTATGGACAAACCTAATATTTTTTCCTTTCATTTCAGGTTAGAATATATTAGAACATTTATTGGAATTTTATCCAATATTCTAATAGGATTGGATCCAATTGCTGTTCAAGCAATTGTTTAGGTAAATTTTTATATATTTATACTATTTTTCAGGTGAAAAAGGCAACAATAAATGGTTAAAAAGGCTATATAAATTTCATGTATTGTTGTTGTTGCTTTTTTCTCCATACAAAATGTAAACAAATATTCCATACTAATGTTTTATATATTTTCAGGTTTATTGGACATTTTATTGTAAGTAAAACTACCAATAATAAATATTTTTACTAAATTTCTTTATTTTTTAGATAACTCTGGAAAGTTTTCATTCATTGGATAAAGGTAAATTGATTTCTTATAATAATCAATATTGTTAATTTAATTTTCATTCTTTATTTTAGGATTAGTTCAGCTGGTGGCTGAACAATCGTATTAATAATTTTAATGTGAACTAGAAACTAATAATATAAAAAATATTACTAAGAGAATAAGAGATCAAATAAAAAATAGTTTGCAATTATAATTTTGTTATTTTTAATTTCATGTTTGATAAATATTCAAAATTTGATAAAAATAGTTCATTATTATATAGTTCATTATTATAGGTTTTTCGAATTATTATTACATTGTCTGCGCGTTTTTTTTTTTCAAAATATATTTTTACCTCTGAAATCCAGGTAATTGGAAATAATTCAAACGACATAATTTAACATATCCGCTAAATTTTTCCATAAATTATTGAACTTATTTCGGCCTTCACTACTTTTGAGCATTCCTTTTGCCAAATCATTGTGTTTTTCCATAAATTCCACCATTATTTCAAACTTCCTCTGCTTTGTATTTGATTTTTTTTGTTTTTCCCTATAAAAAACAATATATTTTCCCATAATAATTAATTTTCGTATATAATATATATTTAATTAATTTTTATTGATTTATTTATTTAAGGCCCATTTGCTGATTCACATCATAATTATTTATGTTCAACTTAAATGTCTAAGTTGTGCTTACCGGTTTGCACCAACGTAAAAGTAGAACATAAATCTCGTTATGTTCCACATAACTTAAGTGGAGGATTTAGTAGATCATAAGTAATTTATGATGAGCTTATGGGTTATCTTGAAGTTGAAGTGACATAGTAAATCTGCATTTAACGAACATTAATGTAAAAATTATTATTTTTCTGGCAATTTTGATTGAAGAATAAAAGGAAACAACAAAAAAAGGAAAAAAAAAATAAAAGCCAAAAAAATATTTTATTATTATGCAGTTCGAACTTCCGGCTTTATTAGAAGACAATATTAGAATTATTAGAAGTAGGAATTCCTAGGAAGATATATAATCGAAATGAATACTTCGAAAGTTTTGATGAAGTTTCTTTTCTTTGCTAAAACTTTACTATGATAGACATAAATTTTATGGTGCAAAGGGAAATAACTTAACCTAATCATAAATTGTATGTTCAACATAGCTAAGATGTAGATTTATGATGTGAATCAGCAAATGGGCCTAATATGCACATATATAATATCCACAAATAATATAAGGAATACTTACAGTTTTAAAAAAAGCGTCCAATCGAATTAATTTTCACAATTGAAATGTTTTACGGATAATTTTTTACTCATAATCGAATTACATGGTACCAAAATGTCCGAATTTTCGAAACGAAAACTATATATAAATTGGCATCACTGAAATTTAATTTACGGATTTAAAAATTTTCGAATCTCGGATTACATAGTACGAATTGTTCGTTTACGAATAAATTTTTATTCGAACCGAATTACATAGTAGCCATCCTGAATGAAATAATTTTCACAATTTATGATATAGAAATGTATATTAATAAAATAATTGATTAACATTAACGTAACCGCTAATCTACAATCCGGGCTTATGGGTTTTCGCTGAGAATGCTTCTGTAATGATAGTAGATTAAGCAGAAGATTGAAGTGGACAACACTGATCCGTGTTGATTTATGTAAATGTTCCTCGTCTTTATTTTTTATTTCTAGAAAACTTCTTTCGAAAAACCCATGTTGATCTCTGGTGAGGTATACTGCGCGAACCCACCACCGTCTTTTAGACACTATCATTTCATAATATTCATAAGCCAACAAAACTATGTAGCTTATATTGATAATTTGTATTATTTTAGAAACATCCATTGCAAAAAAAAATTTCAAATAAAAAACCAATTTTATTGAAAATTCAATATTTTGTCACCGCACGCTCAGATTTCTGATTGTGTTCACTTAGAGCGATGTCGCCCAGAGACAAGTGTATTTGTATTTGTAGTTTGTAGTTGTATCTTTTGTTCTGTTTGGGCCTTTAACATCTAGAATTACTTATAATTTCTGTTGCACATTTTAATTTTCACACAGCTTGCAATTTTATTGACTAAGCAATTTTTAAATCATATAAAAGAAAAGATTATTATTATTTAAGTCAGTCTTATTTTAGATTACAAATTGTCAAAACATAATTCTAATTGAATAAAATAAATTCTATTTGGATAAAATAAATTATTTTTGATAAAATAAAAATTGTACTCAACAAAACGAAATTTTTTTATTTTTAATATTAACAAATATAAAAATATTACCTGGCGCCCGAGCAGGGACCATTCGTATAAAAAATTATTAAAATAGAGAATAATTAGTGAGGGAAAAAATCTGCAATAAAAAGCAAAGAAGTATCTAGCACTAACGAGCTATAATAAGTGGTGGTAACTAACCAATAATTGCTCCACCTAGTAACGAAACTAAGTATAACCGCTGTGACAGAAGGACGTATCATTAATAAGCGGTGTGCAACCATCAACGCTCATAAGCCAAAAATGAATCATACGACTCTTCCGCAAATTGACTTAGAAGACACACGAGTGGTTTCAAGTATACTACCACGGCCGTACACTATAAAAATCTCTGAGAAAATTATAATCCGCAGATTTGGGAATAAATAGGACGTGCAAACCCCATGCTATGAAAGTCCCCTATTTTTTTATGTGAATAAAAACAATTTCTATAACAGTGAAAAATTTTTAAGATAATTCAATATAACGTTATAAAAAAAAGTTATAAAAACTTAAAAAACAAAAATCAATTAATTGAGAAATTTTACAAATATAAAATAATTTAAATTTTTGAAAAGAATTAACAAACTAAAAGTTAAAATTTAAATAATTAAAATTTTCATATAATTCGAATTTTCCAGGATTTTAATTACAAAATTTATTTTTGATCCACTAATTACTAGTTACATTTTGAAATTACTTAATTACTTAATTATTATTATTTAATTATACAAAAAATTGTATATAAAATTTTTGCATTTAATATTTAAATTTGTCATATGTTTATACTTTATATTATATAATTTACACATGGACGACATTGGACAAAAAGCGCCATAGTTTGTGGTACAAGGAGGGACAAACAACGGAGAAAAATTCCTAAATGTATGCGACGGAATTATAAAATTAATGCTAAACAGTAGTCTTGCAGAATCAATTTTTCCATCTATTATATTATGAATAAATGTAAAACACAAGTACTCTCTCCGTTTACCTAATGTTGGCAAGTCAATCAATCGCAAACGTTCCACATAAGACGGCAAAATGAGTGGATTAAGCCAATTTAATCCCGCAAAGCAAAACGAATAAACCGTTTTTGTACCAACTCAATTCTATTGACATGAACGTCATAAAAAGGTGACCATACCTGACATGCATATTCTAAAAGTGGACGAACTAAACTAATAAATAGAGATTTTAAAACATACGGATCAGAAAATTCACGAGAATAACGTTTAATAAAGCCTAACATAGAATTAGCTTTTTTGGATATGTGATGGATATGATTAATAAATGTAAGTTTAGTATCAAGTAAAATACCCAAGTCCAATATCAAGTCAACTTTTTTCAATGAAACACTATTTAATTCATAATTACCAATAAACGGATTGACTTTGCGAGTAAAGGACACAGTACTACATTTATCAACATTTAAATATAAGCAATTATTTTTGCACCAAATCATGAACGCATCTAGATCCGATTGTAATAGCTGTTCATCTAAATGAGACTTAATAATTTTAAATATTTTAACATCATCAGCATACATTAAACATTCAGAAAATTTTAATACAGAAGGCAAGTCATTAATGAAAAGAATGAAAAACAAAGGACCCAAATGACTGCCTTGCGGAACACCACTATTAACAATAAAACTTTTAGATATTACATTATTAAATAATACTTTATATTCTCTATTTGATAAATACGATTGAATCCATAGAATGAAATTGTCATTGAACCCTAATTTCTTTAATTTTAATAGTAAGATATTGTGATTAAGCTTATCAAAAGCTTTTGAAAAATCAGTAAAGACACAGTCCACTTGTGTACGTTCTTTAAAGCTTTCCATACAGAAAGATACATATTCAACTAAGTTAGTAGTTGAGGAACGACCTTTACAAAAACCATGTTGGTTTTTTACAATTAAAGATTTTGTATGAAAATATAAACTTTTACTTACAATTGACTCAAACAATTTAGGTATACAAGACAGTTTAGCAACAGGACAATAGTTAGAAACCAAATTCTTAGGACCTTTCTTATGAACCGGAATTATGTATGATACTTTCCAAGCTACAGGAAAGTGCTGACAAGTAATGGAACGATTAAATAAATATTGTAACGGTTCACTTAAACTATGACCACATTTTTTAACAATTATTGCTGGTACTCTATCAGGACCAGAATATGTAGTTTCTTCAAGTTCCATAATAGTTTCTAGTACACATTCTTTAGAAATCTGAAGATCAATATTATTTAAATATGTAAACTCTTTAATATTATCAGTAATGTTAACAGGAGTTCCAGAATTTGACGTACTAAAAGAATTTTTTAAAAAATCTACAAACAAATTACCAATAATAACAGGATCACTACTAGACATACTATTTAGACTTAAGGAACTTGGATAACCCATTGTGTTACGTTTACGATTCACAGACTGCCAAAAATTTCTAGGATTTAATTTTAAATCACTTTGGATTACTGAAAGATGATCTACAAAGGCTCTCTGTGACTTTATATTAAATTCATTCCTTATAAAGATATATTCATTATAGTCAGTAGAACTATTTGACCGACAATATTTTTTCCATTTTTTATTTCTTAAATTACGCATAGATCTTAACTCCTTGTTATACCATGGCGGTGATTGTTCAGATACATGCATGTATTGTATTGGTATATGTTCCAAAAATAACTTGAAAATAATATCGTAAAATTTTAAAATAAAATCATTAAAATTTAAATTATTAAAAATAATAGACCAGTTAATAGGTAATAAATCATCATTCAACTTATCAAAATCAGAATTTTTAAAATTAAATTTATAATTATTATCCTGAACATAATTTACACATTTATCAATATTTAAAACAACTTCTAAGGCTGGATGATAATTTTCTTGAGGCACCAGTGGAGAATCTGAATTTACCACAGCTATATCACATACACTTAAGGAAAATACCAGATCAAGCATTTTACCTTGATGATTTAATATATTATTATGTTGTTCCAAATTCAATGCAGAAAAGTGGTCAGCAATTGTGATATCTTGATTACAAGATAAGATTGGAACTAACGATTCGTCCCCTTGCGATATAATCCATTTGATATTTGGACAATTAAAATCACCAACACATATAATTTCGTCATTAGGATTAAGAAGATTGGAAATATAATTCATGCATTTGAAAAATAATTCATACAATTGCAATGAAGAGTGAGGTGGTAAATAAACATTAACTATATAAATAGATGATCCACAAATGTTTACATTTACACACAATATCTCCATATTCATACTGTCTGGGATATCAATCAGTTTACAATCAATAGATTTTTTTACTGCAATTAACACGCCACCACCAACAGTTTGAATATCTGAATTACTGTGTCGATCTCTTCGAAACACCTGGAATGAAGAATTAAATAATTCAGAATCAGTTATTGATGCAATTAAATTAGTTTCCGTGAGTGATACGACATCATATTTTGTATTTGAAGAATTATAATAAAATTTATTAGTTTTAGTCCTTAAACCTCTGACATTCTGATAGTATAAGGCTATATGGTTTATTTGTGAGGTTTGCGAGTTCTTCGAAGTTTGTAAAAATTTGATTTTTTACGTTGATTGAACTCATGTACTACCATTCCTTGGAACCAGAATTTTTCACAATTCAGAATGTTAAACACGTCAACAGGAACAAATAACTTGAATGATGCATATTTATCACGATTTCTACAATTTAGCATCTTTTCTATTTTTATATTTTTACAGTCTAATTTATGATAAATATAATTTTTCAAATACTCAGCTGTAAATGACGGATGAAGTTTTGATAAAAATAAACATTCAAAGCTCTGGACACCATTAAATAAATTACAATTATTATCTGATAAAGTAGACTGAATTGGCTTATTGCTAGGTAACACTGAAGTAAAATTAGACAATGAATATTGTAAATTAGACACATTACTTGACGGCACTAAATGTAAATCAGGTACATATGTATTATTAGACATAGATGTGGACATCACATTTTGTAAATCAGGTACATGTATGATATCACAGTTTGATGGTAAAGTTTGTAACTCAAGTCCATTCAAGTTTTGTACATTCGAGGTTTGTATATCAGGTACAACCAAATTTTGTACTTCAGATACAACCTTTTTAGTTTTCAAAATAATATTTTTTATTTCGATTCTTATTATTCTTTATTATTACATATTTTTTTACTTTATTTTTTGATACTTTTTTATTTAAATATTTTGAATTTAATTTTTCAGTTGATTCATTGTTTGAAATAATATTATCAACTCCATCATCAGTTAATAAATTAAATGATACATATTTGCTCATAGAGGATTCATAATTAGTAGCAATTATTGCCTTGTCAGATTTTACGGCACAAGTTTGAGACGGACAAATAGGCTCTGAATCAACTAGGAATAACTCATTGTGTAATGACGTATTGTATTCAATATATTTGTCACACGATATATTATCTATTTTACTAGCAGTTAATTTTGATTCTTCAATTAAATCATTTGTATTAACTCTGATTACAGATAATTCGTCAATTAAAGTTACTAAGTTGAGTTCCAAGTTTACAGTTTTCTCTTGATGTTCAGAAAAGTTAGACATTATATTTACTAAGCTGGATTTATTATTATTTAATAAGTCAATTAATTTATCATCCAATTTTGCAAGAAATTGTGGAATTAATTCAATTTCCGAAAAGTCATTATTAATCAACGGTTGAACCAGTTTTGTCATATTTAATTTAAGAATATCACCTTTTAGATCTTGCAAACTGGTTAATATATTATCAATGGAATAGTTATTATTATTAATCAAATTCAAATTACATAACTTTGAAATATCTTTCTTTAATATATTTGTATCAGAAAATGCATTAGTAATTTTTTTATTAATTAACGCATTAATTTCGTCACAAAATTGTGACATTACTTCTAAATTTTTCATGTTACCCAAAGCATTATCTTTTTTTATAGACTCCATGGAATCACCCATCGATTTCAAACATGTATTATTGCATTGAATTGCCTTCATAATATGAGACAATGAAATACATTTACAATCTGAGCAATAATAACAGAAAACGTTTAAACAATCATGAAGAATTTTTGACGTCATTGTAATATTTCGATTAAGACCTGCGCATACTGGATGAAATAATTTACCACAAATGCCATTACACTCAATCCAGTCACTCGAGTTATCTCTCACAGTGCAATTTATTAAACCACATCGAGTCATATTATTACTTTTATTATTCTTATACGATATAGTAGATATTTAATTTTCGTATATTGAAAGAAGATTAAACAATTTCGCCAGTAATTATGTAATTTGATTTATTAATTTTATTAATTGTGTAAATTATTTAGTTTCTATTTGATTGTAAATTACTTGTAAAGATTATTGACTCTGCTAAGAAATATGATGTTGTTTTGAATTCCTTTAGATAAGTTTTCACTAATGATTAATAGATGGCGCTTATAAAGTTAATAATGTACCACAATTAAGAATTAGATAATATAGTGATAATATAGTGATAATGTAGTGAACATGAGCTTTTGTAATTTTATAGTTACTTATATTTTAATGAGTTTGACGTAAAGGTATTCTAGTCCAATAATTTATATAAACAAAGATGATTCAATATTGGACTTTTTCTTTTATCTTTTAATTTAATAAAATTTTAACTCTACCAATATTCTACTTACATATCTTTTATATAGATATGGTTTCCAACTTGTATCTAATATAATATGATCACAATTTTCACTTTCTATTATCCTTTTATCTTTTGTTCATTTATAATAATAATTAATTTAAATAAATAAATTTTGCGGAGTTAAATAAAAACATGTCCAAACTGTGCAAAGAGCAATACAATGATATGTCTCAATTGGAGCAAATACAAGAAGCCATTAAACAATTAACTGGAGCAGTCAATGCGCAAATTGAATTGTCCAGACAAACAGAGCTAAGATTCAAAAAATTAGAAGATGAAAGATTATCTCAAAATCGTAGCACAATTGAAACTGGGTCAACACTTCCAATACCATAAAATGAACAAGATTTGAAGCAAATTACCAGATTGCGTAAAGGAACTACAAGTTTTTGATGGGAATCCAATACATTACGTTTCTTGGATTCACAATGTCGAAAACATATTAAAAGATTACGCAATAATGCATAAGAAACCAATTTATCGCGCTATATTGCAAAGCATACGACAAAAAATTCGTGGTATAGAAGATTCTGCATTAATTTCATATAATATTTTTGAACACGATTGGCTAGCGATAAAAAGATGCCTCTCAATACATTATGCCGATAAAAGAGATCTACGAACATTAGAGCATCAAATGAGCAGTTTAACACAAAAAAATACGAGCTTAGATGAATTCTATGCAAATGTAAATCATCAATTTTCGCTTATCGTAAATAAAATAAAAACCGAAGACTACACTACTGAAACTATTAATGTGCTTATCGAAACTTATAGAAATAAAACGCTTGATGTTTTTATCAGAGGATTAAACGATGATCTTTCAAAGATCTTAATAATACAAAGACCACAAACATTACCAGAAGCTTACGCATCATGTTTAGAAATTCAAAATTTAAATTTTCGAAACATATCAATACATAAAAAAGAATTTAACAACTCTGTAACAGCTCCGATAAACCAAATATTTTCATCAAGACGTAATCGCGAACAAGCTTATCACCGTAGACCGTTTAATTCAATATCTACACAACAACGAAATATTGGATATAATATGCAGCATCAACGACATAATAAGCCGCCACCAAGACCATCTGATCCAAAGCCACCTCTACCAATGGAAGTTGATAAATCAATTGAATCAAAACAAGCAAATTATATGAACCGACCCAATTATCAACATGGTAACACAAACTTCGGAAGAGAAAATAATTTCCAAAAGAACCCACACTATCAACAAAAACTTTATAATATTGAATCAGGCGCTGAACAAAAATCATATGAAAATTATATAAAGCATCAAAATGAGGATGATGTAGGTAGAAGAGAAAACTAATGAAGAAAATCAAGAATTAAATTTTATGACGAAAGCCTCTCTAGCATTCCATACATAGAATGTAAACTTCCAGGTGATGTAACTCTTACATTTCTTATCGATATAGGAGCAAACAAAAATTTTATGAAACCAGAATTTGGAGGAAATGCTAGACCAACTGAACCTTTCACAGGAAAGTAGTATCAGTAGCAGGTAAAATTGAAATAACAAAAAAATTAGTGGACAGTTGTTTAAAAATGTCGGCAACGATACAATGATAGATTTTTTTTTTCCACCTGGTTTAGTAAATTTCGATGGAATTATAGGAGATGACACTGTACAAATATTAGAAGCAGTTATTAATAGAAAAAAAATACATTAACAATCTTACCAAATGCGACTATTCTAACAAAAGCAAGAGCTTCCGTACAATTCAATAATTTACAATTTAGAGACAGTCATTTAGCTAAAGAATCAAGAATAAAAATACAAAATTCAATAAAAAAATTCAAACCCAAACGCCTGTACTATTCTTACAATATAGAAGAAATTATTTTTCTTTTTCTAAAAATTGAAAATTGGAATTTATTTATGAATTAGAAAATTTTCAAATGCACGAATACCAACAAAACTATTAATAAAGATATACAATACAATCACATATGTTCGAAAACAAAAAAAAAGGTTTTTTCAATAAAAAATTATACTATCACGCATGCTCTCATACTCATATTAGTCATTCATAATATTTCCTTTCCTAATATAACGAAAATATATAACAAAAAACGCACGTTGAACGTTGATTTTTTTCATTAGATTAGGAAAGCCAAATCAGAACTTGGAAATTTTTTTTGTTCTACTTTATAAGTCTATATGTTATTATTAGTCAATGACATGAGAGAAGAAGTGGAAGTGGAACAACAAATAAAAAAACTATTAGAAGGCATTATTAGACCATCAAAGAGCTCATATAATTCACCAGTATGGCATTATTAGACCATCAAAGAGCTCATATAATTCACCAGTATGGATAGTTGTAGATAATTGACACAATTGTAAAAGCTGAAATAAAAACAACAACAGATGAACCAATTTACACAAAATCCTATCCAGTATGGATAGTATATAATTGACACAAATGTAAAAGCTGAAATAAAAACAACAACAGATGAACCAATTTACACAAAATCCTATCCTTACCCTGTCAACATGAGAGAAGAAGTGGAACAACAAATAAAAAAACTATCAGAAGATGGCATTATTAGACCATAAAAGATCATCAAAGAGCCCATATAATTCACCAGTATGGATAGTAGATTCATTTTTCAGGGATTAAGAAGTACAGAATGGTGATAGATTTCAAACGATTGAATGCAGTTACGGTATCAGATACTTATCCAATACCGGATATATCGAATACTCTCGCAAGTCTTGGCAAATCAAAATTTTATACCACCATTGACTTAACATCTGGATTTCACCAAATAAAAATTAACGAAAATGATATACCCAAAACAGCTTTTTCAACGATGAATGGTAAATACGAATACACAAGAGTACTATTCGGCCTAAAAAACGCAATCTTCCAACGAATGATAGATGACGTACTTAAAGAATATATCGGTAAAATTTACGCGTTAATTTGGATAAAACAGAATTTTTAAAAACCGAAACAGATATAGGATACATCATAACAAATCTAGGTATCAAACCTGATGAGAAGAAGGTCTCAGCAATTCAAATCTAAAGCATCCAGAAAATCTAAAACGGCTAAAAGGATTTCTTGGTTTAACATCGTGTTATAGACGTTTCATCCAGGACTTTTGCAAAAGTCGCAAAACCATTAACGAACCTTACAAGGGGAGAAAACGCTCAAATAAAAGCAAACCAATAAAAAAAAATCAAAATAAATCTCAATGAGAAGGAACTCCAAACTTTTAAGGATTTGAAACAACTTTTATCATCATCTGAAATACTTATATTTCCCGATTTCGATAAACCATTCATACTCACCACGGATGCATCAAACCATGCGATCGGCGCAGCACTCTCTCAAGGAGAAATCGACAAGGACGTTCGATTACGTATATTTCCAGATCATTAAATTCAACTGAAGAAAACTATGCAACAAATGAACGAGAAATGTTAGCAATAGTATGGGCATTAGACAATCTCAGAAATTATTTATATGGAGCAAAAAAAATTAAGATTCTTACTGATCATCAACCATTAACATTTCCTCTAAGCAACAGAAATACTAATGCTAAATTAAAAAGATGGGAGGCGCGTATTGAAGAATAAAACTACGAATTAATTTACAAACCAGGATGTACCAACAAAGAACAGATGCACTAGCAAGACTTGAATTAAATACTCTTACAACATCTACAACTGAAACGATTCACAGTGCAGAAGAAGATAACACAGATCTCATACCACATTGTGAAGCACCAATAAATGTTTTTAAAAATCAACTTATTTTCAGAAAAGGCAACGAAATAAGTGCATATGAAGAACCACATCCAACATACCATATACATCATATTAACATGAAAGAAATAAATAAAGAAAATTTAATTAAAGTTTTAAAAGAAAAGCTACACTCCAATATTATTAATGGAATCAAAACCCCCGGAAAATTTATGCAAATATTACAAGAAATTTATAAGCAACATTTTTCAAACTTCAAAATACGCATAACACAAAGACTTGGTGAGGACATCAGGAATGAAGAAAATAAATTAAAAATAATTCAAGAAGAATATAGAAGAGCTCAATTGTAATGAAATTAAAGAACAAATTTTGGCAAAATATTATTTTCCACAAATGATCAAGTCAATAAAAAAAATACGAAAACATGCGAAATATGTAATATCAACAAATATGATCGTCATCCTAATCAACCAGAAATGCAGGAAACTCCTATTCCAACTTATCCATCAGAAATATTACATATTGACATAATTGAGATGAAAAAAGAAAAGTTTATTACTTGCATCGATAAGTTCTCAAAATTTGCAAAATTCTTTCACATAAAAGATAAATCGGTCCTACATTTAAGACATAAAATGACAAAAATATTACATTATTTTACAGCACCAAAAACAATAGTGATGGACAATGAAAAAAGTTTCATTAGCCCAATAATAACTGATTATATAAAAACATTAGGAATTGAAATATATTTAACACCGTCGCAAAGAAGTGAAGTAAATGGAACAGTAGAAAGAGTCCACTCAACAATTATTGAAATTGTAAGGTGCTTACAAAACGAGGACGAATATAAAGAACTAACCCTAAAAGAATTAATTAATATAGCACTAGATAGATATAACAACACTATACCCTCAGTCACAAATAAAAACCAAGTGAATTATTCTTTGAAAGACTACAAAGAATAAACTATCAAAATATGGTTGAATTTAGAAATAAAGTCAACGAAGATTTGGTAGAAAGAATAAGAAAAAATCAAAAATGTAAAACAACCAGAGAAAATTTAAAGAAAAATAAACCAAAAATATATCTACCAGGCGAAACAATATATGTCGAAATTAAACAAATCCAAGGAAAAAATAAACCAAAATTAAAAAAAGTCGTGGCTAAGAATAATAAAGTTAGTGTAACCACAGCTTCTGGAAGACTAATCCATAAAAGACAAATAAAAAATATCAAAATGAAATAATTGAAAACAATAATGAACAATATAAACTGAACCGAGCTTTTATTAATACAACAAATCACATTCTTAATGAGTATAATCAAATTCTTGGACAACTAGATGAAGTTACAATTAATAATTTCCAACAAACAATATTCAATAGAGTTATTATTTTAAAAGAAGACATAAAACAAATAGTACGAGCAGCACAATTGGCAAAAGCTGGAATAATCAATACAAATTTATTAAATCGAGAAGAAATCCACGGCTTAATCACAGAAATCGAAACACTACCATATTCCAATGAAATTCAAGCAATAGAATACGCAGAACCAATGATAACTATAAAAAATTCAACGAATTTGGATGTTATATCAATACCTAAAACAAATGCAATAGAATTCAACCATATCTTAATCAGATCAACCATAAAAAATCATAAAAAAATAAACTTAGAGTATAAAGAGTTACTAGTTTATAAAACATAATGAAATGTTTGGGCTAACAGACAAATGCAATACCATAATCTGCAAGAATAATCAAGTAAAGGAAGAGCAAGAATAATCAAGTAAAGGAAGATCAATAATAAAACAAGTAAAGGAAGATCACTGTATCAACAAATTAATAAAAGGACTAAATGCGGGATGCGAATACAAATTTACTAATGATGAAATAATAGAAGAATTGAATGATAATACAATATTTTTGAATAATTTCAATGGTAATTTTAATTCAAACAATTCAAACAGATTTTTGAACTGAAGCTTTTTAATACAATATCAAAATGAAACAATACAAATAAATAACAGAATATTTACAAACAAAATAACAAGAAGAACTCAAATTTTATCACCAATACTACAATCAAATCTAACCGATTATCTATACTGCCTACAATTGAACAACATTAACAAATTACAAAAAACTATTTATAAAACACAAATTATCTATAATGACAGACGCCTGCATCGTTTCTATAATTATCATATTCGTCTGCATTATTATGGTAAACAAATTTAGAAAGAAAAAACAAAATATGATACTATTTCCAAAAGTTTTATTCCCAACTCAAAATTAATTTTCAAAATCTTCGGGACGCAGATATTTAAGAAAGGAGAAGTTGACACAGTAGAAAAATATGCACGAGCATCCGGTAAAAAATAATATTCAAAAATGTTATCATTTAAATTAAATATTAGATCCAATTACACACTTTGTATAATTGTAAATTGCAAGGTCAAAATTACTTATAATTTTGTCAAATATTTTAATGTTAAAATTCTTAATAATTTTATTAAATATTTTAATGTCTAAAATTACTTTAATTTTATCAAATATTTTAATGCTCAAAATTCCTAATAATTTTATCGCACATTTAACGTCTAGAATTACTTATAATTTCTGTTGCACATTTTAATTTTCACACAGCTTGCAATTTTATTGACTAAGCAATTTTTAAATCATATAAAAGAAAAGTAGATTTACAGCTGCACAAGTAGATTTATATAAAGTTGTTGCGTAAAATTTAGAACTCGTCTAAATCAAGTTTTTTACAATCCAATTTCAACTACAACTCTGGTAGATGAGTGAACCTTATTAAAGCACCTATGAACTTCTGTTAGAGTACCATTATCTTTAAATGGTGGAATAAGCCATTCTTTTAATGTATATGCACTATCTCCTAATAAAAAATAGTTTGGTGGTATTATTGCATTTAAATTTTCTTCACACCGGTTAAATAATTCGCTTATTCGCAATAGTATGTCATAATGTAAACTTCCAGTTTCTCCACAATAAACATACAATATATTTTTTATTCGCATCTATCACTAATTGCATTGAAATGCTGTAGAATTTATTTCTGTTGTAATAATCTTGTGGATAATCTTTTGGAGGTTTTATTTTGATATGAGTCCCATCAGCTATAACATTTGGTATGTCTTTAATTATTTTAAATGTATTTGAAATTTCTGGTAACTCTTCTGCAGATGGCCATTTAATATATTCTTTACCAATAATAATTAAAAAATTAGATACTCTTTTTTTCACAGTCCACGCACCTATAAAATTTGGTATGTCTTTGATTATTTTAAATTTCTTCAAAATTTCTGGTAACTCTTCTCCAGATGGCCATTTAATATATTCTTTACCAATAATAATGAAAAATTGAGATACTCTTTTTATCACAGTCCACGCAGTAGTATCCGGCCACTTCTTTTATTCAGTAGAATTTATCTGAGACATTAAGTTTTAAATATCAGAAAACAAATAATTAATTTTTAACATTATTTATTCTTGTAATTTATAATCCAATCATAGAAATATCAAAATTAAATATACTTCAGAAAAAAACGACAACCAAACAATTATGTACATAATTCGGAAATGCAATTTTTCTCGAATGACGCACTATTTGGAAACTATTTGGTAACTAAACTTATTTTGGGGAAGTCCCCCGTATGTATACACACTTAGTGGCCGGATACTTTAGTGTGAATTTTTTTATGAGTTCGGACAGCTGTGTAAGTTTTTCTGATAATTAATTCATTTTTTCTCATATGTTTTTGTAGTATTATAAAGTGCATTAGTAAAGGCTTATTATAGCAAATATTAAAAAAAATACTTAATTGAAAATGAACTGAAAAACATTAAATTTTTTGAACCAAGTAGGGTGGTCGGATACTTTTGTGAGCAACTGTAACTGAAATCTATTTTTTATTACTATATAATTACAAATTTGCGGCCATGAATTGCCGCCACAAGAATTATGCTGGAGTTACTCTCGCCGTTGACGCGTTTGCCGCATGACGCGTTCGAAAGTCAAATGACGCCGGTGACGCTGGTGACCCGTTTAAAATAATTTTAAACGGGTCACCAGCTTTGATTATCTGCGACAAGAGCGTCACGGGCGTCACGAAAACGGCGAGTATATCAGCTTGTATACATTTCCATACATTTGAACTTTTTTTTGACATTTCAAAACTTCAGCGTCAAACGCGTCAGCTTCACGAGCGGCGAGAGTAACTGAGGGGTTAAGGCCAAATAGCAATTAATTCACTTAATATTGCCTCAATATGCAAGGCGTTAATTGTCGACCCAATACGTTTTGTTATTTTGAGTAACACAATTTTTTTAAAGAGATTTCAGAATAATATGTACAGCATATATAATGAGAGAGCGGGTTCCAATGTTATGACCCGCGAAGAAAAATTTAAAAAATTGCATTTGTTCTACATGCGACTTCTTTATTATATTCTTTCACGATGAACCGGCTCACGATGAGCCAGCTCCGCCACGTAAAATCCAGCAACTAGTATAAGCCAAAGGAAGTCAGCTGCTTGTTGGCTGTGATGCTAGTCGGCTGCATTCCTAATTGTCCAACAGACCATTTTCTGCAATATCAACATTTTAATTGATTATATCATTTTCGAGCATAAGGAATGCAAATTTCTTACTAAAATTGTCTTTTGGCATATACAATTTCAAAATATTTTTCGCCGCCTTGTCAAAACAACCACTATTTGATCACTTTTCTGTCATAAAAGTTATGCCTATTTGCATAATCATCCTTTTTTGTACAAGAACGTCATAATTTGAAACACTGAAATATCGAAAGTAAAATGTTTGTTTCAAAGTGTTTAAATATTTGTTCCAAAGTGATGAGCCTTTCTTTGAAAATGGTCATTCACGAATACAAGAGCTTGATGCTGTTCATAGCGTAATTGATCGCCATCTGAAAAATATAGCTTATAATAGCCCTGTATCTTTAATGCGGGAATTAATAGCCATGGATTATGAAAAGGTAAACTTTAATGTGATGCAGTGCAATAAGGACTTCTTTAACTACAATGCTGCTTGTACGGGTCTAATTTCGGTCGGTATTCCATTGCTAAAGAAATAATATATTCGCAAAATGATTTATTTTCAATTCAATATAGAGAAGACTTATCTGAATTAAAGAAAATTAATCTGTTTAAAAACAATTACCCGAAGTAACCGTGCAACACAATTTTTGCCAAAGATTAACCACCATCACACTGATATTCCTGGGATAGTATCAAAAGAAAAAAGACAAGACATTGCATAAATATTGAAATATTTTCCAGAAGGCGACGTTAAGTTTTACAAAAATATTTTCTCTTTATCTAATATGCAATAGACCGAAATAAAATTTTAATGACACGAAATATATGCCAATTTATCTTAACTGCTTTATTTTATCCAAACTCCACATTCTCTAGTTTAATAGTTCACAAATGTATGGAAACATGTCCAATCTCCATTTGGTAGCTTTTTTTAATAAACAATATTTCATTAATTCAGAAGATCTGAAATCTGAAGATTTTCACATTAACTGTCAAAAAATTGTTGTCAATTTTAGTTAAAATATTTTTTTATTGACATTTTGTTATTTTTGCCAACCTAAATGAACCTCTAAGTTAAAAAATCGTTTCCTGCAATATTTTACTTTTGGTAAAATACATTTTGGTAAATAATGCAGCCGACGAATGCCAGTCATACCCTGTGGGGTAGCTCAGAGATAACTGCGTGAGTCACTTTTTGATTTTATTTTACATAAAATCAAAGGGGAAGGTGAGTCACTTTTTGATTTTATTTTACATTTAAATCTGATCCCCAGTTCAGATAGATATCCTGGCTGGGAAGATCTGATCGATATAACTTGTATTAGGCAATAACAAGTCCCTAAAGCTAGGAAATTGGAGGGTGTCCGAAAGAAGATCCTTTTCGGATCACAGCTGGATACTCTTCGATCTCAACCTTAAAATAGATCCCCCAAAGCCATATATGAAGAATACTGATTGGATTACATTGAAACATGTATTGAAATCTAAGTTATCAGGCATAGATAACAGAGAGCCCTATATAGACACCGTATCTGAATTGGAAAACAAAACCGACATGTTTGCCAAAGCCATGTTCAATGTGTCGTGTCCCATTAAGCGCAGTAAAAAATTCTTCCCCACATTGTGGGATTCGAACCTAACCAATCTAAGGAAAGTGACTAGAGAAGCATACAATGTCTGCTACCAGCAGAATTCGTGCCAACTCTACAAGAACCGTCTTAGAGAATACAAAAAATCGATTCGACTGGCCAAAAATAAAACTTGGCAAGACTATTGCGAATCTATTGAAAGCACAAGAGACTCTGCCAGACTCAGGAAAGTCTTATCAAAAGAGCACTCGAATTCCTCATTCCTTAAGACTGCGGAACGGGTGGGACGGAAACGTCCTCTGATATGTTGCATTTATATGTTGCATATGCTCCAGTGAACACTCACTTTCCGGGATGCACCGTAGATTCCGGAGAGGAAACCCAGAGGGGTGTTTCAGAGAACCGGACGCATTCGGCAGAGTGGGTAAATTCACTTATAAACGGAAAAAAGGTTTCCTGGGCGATCAGAAATTTTTCCCCAAATAAATTTGCAGGTCTAGATGGAATTTTTCCTAAGATGCTGCAAGAATCTAACGAGCTAATTACTCCACTTATAACGAAATTATTTCGTGGCAGTCTTACGCTTGGCCATATTCCACAGTTGTTGAGCCAAGTTAAGGTTACTTTCATTCCTAAAGCAGGGAAGAGGGGTCATGATATAAAAGATTTCAGGCCAAAGTCTCTCATCCTTTATGCTAAAAACCCTAGAGCTGAGGAGCACTCTTGAAAGAAGACAATTATGTAAATTCCAACATGATGTATCGAAATCAAAAATTGATTCGTTATCTGTAGATAGGTTCGGAGGAGAAGGGTTCGGAAGCTGAAAGCGTTGGGCGCCAGCTCTGAGTGACCTAGCCACAATCCCCAAAACAACAAGACCAATATTGTTTACTCTTTCAGCTTCCAGGATCATTGGGATTTCCTCCTATGTGTCAGCCCAGCAAAGTCTATGTGGCGTGGTTCGCCAATGATGCAACTAACCATCATATCAACAATGGATGTTCTCTTCAATCCAACACATTGGTTACCTCATAACCAACAATGGATTGAAGAAGAACATGGAAGGTAAAAAGGAAAAACAACAAGAAAGGAATTCTGCTACTCTGGATCACTCATCTGCACTGATTTAGTCTGCCATGACAAGACAACCCAATATTAAAAGAAAACACAAAGAAAAATCCAACATGGACTCATCACTCCTCAACGATGTCCCGATGTTAATTCCACCACAAAAAAAAATAATAACACCAATTTAATTCTTGTTTTTTTACCAATATTTTCTTTTTAATTTTTTTGAATCAAGTAATAATTTTTTTATGTGATTTTAGAAAAATAATATATAATTGTGTTGTGGTTTTTAAATAAAAAATGCTCTATATTATAAAATATAATTCCGAATTAATTTTTTTCTCAAAAAAAAAACAATGTAAAAAAAAACAAATTTTCACATACCTTTTTTTCTGTTATATATATAGTACTTATGGTGAGACCTGTCCTGACGGTGCCATGCAATAAGGCCTACGAAATAAGGCCATTATGGCTTTATTTCACATTTGAATATGAAATAAAGCCATCCGCCTAAAAATACGTCATATGGCTTCATTTCACATTCCAATGTGAAATAAAGCCATTATGGTCTTATTTCGTAGGCCTTATTGCATGGCACCGTCAGGACAGGTCTCACCATAAGTACTATATATATAACAGAAAAAAAGGTATGTGAAAATTTGTTTTTTTTTACATTGGTTTTTTTTTTGAGAAAAAAAATTTATTCGGAATTATATTTTATAATATAGAGCATTTTTTATTTAAAAACCACAACACAATTATATATTATATATCTAAAATCACATAAAAAAATTATTACTTGATTCAAAAAAATTAAAAAGAAAATATTGGTAAAAAAACAAGAATTATTTTCTCAATTATTTAATTAATTTTTTTCAAAGTTTCAAAAACTAAATATTTTTTTTTTAAATATGGGCTTTGATTTGATTTGCCCTTTTCCAAAAATCTGCAAAAGAAAGTGATTATGTACCGCCATTTTCCAAATACTTCCGTAGTACAAATAATATAATTTTTTGTTTTGCAGATTTTTGGAAAAGGGCAAATCACTTTCTATCACTTTCTAGAATTGAAATATAATTTAAATTAAATTTTTAAAAAACTAGAAAGAATTGACTATATGGCTTTATTTCTCAAAAATTTTATATAACGATATGGCTTTATTTCCAATTAAATTGAGAATTAAAGCCATATGTGGAAATTTCGCGGATATGGCTTTATTTCTCAATAGAATTGGAAATAAAGCCATCATGGCTTTATTTCGTATGGCCTTATTGCATGGCAGCGCTCCTGACATGTCTGGATCAGCTGCACCTAATTTTTAAAAAAAAATATTTTTCAAATTAACCACACAATCATTCACGAACTCAGGATCACAGGAACACAGCAACCATTAACAGTACAGGAACAACAAAACAACGGACGCGCACGCTGGACTCGAATTAATATTAATAAATTTCGATTATAATTTTCCGGCTAATTAATTAGATAATTTGTTTTTTTCATTCAACTAAATCACTTCCAATTTTTTTATATAATTTTTTTCCTCTAAAACAAATCCAACAATATTATTTTTTTTTTATAAAAAGTTTATTTTGTGGGTTTTTTTGTATCTTCCACGGAAAATAATCTTTTTTTTTTTCTTATTATTTCAAAAAAAAAACTGATAAAAAATTCAATTTTACATAAAAAAAAATTAAAAAAAAAAACGATTAACACAAAAAACTGACAAATATTCTAATATAAGCCGGTGTCCAGCGCCAAGGTTAACATACGACTTTTTCATTTTTAATTTCTTTCCGATCTCAATCATGATCATGCCCTTGATTTGACCCGGAGAGCATAATTTGTTTTTTTATTTTCGAAAACAGTTAAAATTTCACCACCATCACGACATCTAGGGTACGACACCACAAATTATAACTTAACGATAACTAAAGCCAACCTACAAAAAAAACTTTGACCCCAACACCTGGACGAAAAGAAACTAAACAATAACACAAACTTGACAGACCGGCTCACGCAGAAGAAGTATTTTTAATATAATATTTTTTTATTTCTAACTTTTTTTTCTTCAAATTTTAGGAATTCCTGGGTGTTACAATGCCTACTGCAAAAGGTAAGTCCACCGAAACCGCGCTGAGTGAAGTGGTACTAACAGTGGAACCATCGATCCCGTATAAACAGTACAGCTTAGCCACCTTCCTTGATACTTGATATAGAAGGTGCTTTCAATAAAGTCCACTTAACAGCTATCCAAGAGTCTCTGGATGATTTAGGTGTAGACACTGCACTTAGCCAGTGGATAGTTAAAATGCTTAAAACGCGTGAGATCCATGCGGATCTTGGCCACATACACATTACTAGATATGTCAGTATGGGTACACCATAGGGAGGTATGGCTACTAGTAATGAACAAAATCTCAGTGAAACTCCAAGAGGAAGGAATCATAGCCATAGCATATGCGGATGATTTAATAGTATTAGTTTCTGGTAGGTTTCTTCATATAATCAGTGAGATTATGGAACGTACCCTATGCATGGTTAACAATTGGGCCAAGAGCTGTGGCCTAAATGATATGCAAACCCCTGTAAAGCGGAATTAATGCACGGCCTTATATTCCTGTAAGAATATGCTCGGCAAGAAATGGGGATTAAAACCTCGCATGGTTTTATGGTTATACCACAGATAATATATATACAGATGTCTCACTTATATTGGAAAAATTGATGTATAGAAACGATTTTTAACAAAAAAAAAACTATTTTTATTAACCCCCAAAAGTTTTTTTCTCAACCGACAGTATCTTGCTTACTAATTTTAGTCTTAACCGACGGCCATACAAAAGAATATTTAAGAAAAAGCTTTTTGCGTTACTCAAAATTATATTACTCATATAATACAATATATCGCAAAAAAAATACGAAGAAAATATTCAATACATGCAAAAATGTGTGTAACAAAATACACACATATGTATTTATTCTATTATGCGTCACTATTTCTAATATTATAATATTTCTAATATTACAAATTTCAAGAATTTAATTTTCAATTTTCGGCTTTTCATAGTATATAGATATTTTAGGGGCATGTTTGATTTACTCAAAAAAAAAATTTCTTAAAATTAAGCATCGTAAATAAATAATTTAACTGCAGTTACTTTCCATTCTTAATTTTGAAATTGAAATAAAAATAATTATGATTCTCCACATTAATAGAGAGAAAGGCCAATTCATTGGGTACCTGATTTATAAAGGAAAATACATCATCTTTTTGCCTAATAATTTCTGCGAAATGTAACGGCAAATTGTTTGTTTAAAATATTCCAAAAAAATTTTATTTTTAATTATCTCGTCTTTGGGGTTTCCATGAAACCACTTTTAACCGACACTTATTTTTAAAAAAAATATACCTTAAAATAAAAAACTAACATGCCCCTAAAATACCTTGTCTTGGTAAATAAATAAATAAATATCTATATACTATGAAAAGCCGAAAATTGTACCTTGTCTTGGTAAATAAATAAATAAATATCTATATACTATGAAAAGCCGAAAAGTGAAAATTAAATTCTTGAAATTTGTAATATTGGAAATATTAGAATATTAGAAATAGTGACGCATAATAGAATAAATACAAATGTGTGTATTTTGTTACACACATTTTTGCATGTATTGAGTATTTTCTTCGTATTATTTTTTTGCGATATATTATATTATATGAGTAATATAATTTTGAGTAACGCAAAAAGCTTTTTCTTAAATATTCCCTTATGGCCGTCGGTTAATACTCAAATGCTTAAGCAAGATACTTGTCGGTTGAGAGAAAAGCTTTTTGTCGGTTGAGGCAGAGCTTTTTGTCGGTGTATAGCTGTCGGTTAATAAAAAGAATTGGCACCAAATTTTTGGATGGGCGTGAGACATCTGTATATTTATTATCTGTGGTTATACATTGCATTCTTACCTATGGTGCAATAGTCTGGTGACCAGCTCTGGAGAGGGCGTATGTTCGTACCATGTTAGGAAGAGCTCAAAGAAGTTCATGCATTTGCACCACGGGGGCGTTAAGACCAACGCCGAGGGATGCTCTGGATGCAATTCATGTAGTGGAGTGAGACTGAAAAAATTGGGTTCGGGCGTACCTTCGTCCACAGATTATGGTGCTTGACAAGAAATTTAAAGTCAAAATACCGACATGTAGAAAATGGAAAGAAGTTAGCCTATTGAGAGGGGTAGACACGGTACTATTCACTGATGGTTCAAATATGGACTGTGGTGTTGGTGCGGGTGTATACTCCGACTCATTAAAAATAGATTTATCTTTTAGACTACCCCAACAGTTCTAGTGTTTTCCAGGCGGAACTGCTAGCTATCTGGAAAGCCTGTATGCTTGTCAAGAATGACACCTCCCCCAAACATAAAGTGGCAATAGTAACAGATATCCAGGCTGCTATTTTGGAACTAAACTCTACTAAGCTAGTTAGGTCATGCTCAGAAGAGCTCGCATATATAGGTAGTCAGTACGATGTCACGTTACTTTGGGTTCTAGGCCATAGGAACATCGAAGGGAACGAACGGGCTGACGAACTAGCACGTAGGGTCTCCAACCTAGAAGCATCGCTTGCGGAACTGGTAGACCCCCTAATCAACTTTATAAAGCGGGACATATTTCTTTATTTCAAAAAAATAGCCAATTAAAGATGGAAAGACCTAACCAATTGTAAAACGACCAGGGAGTGGCCGTTATACGCCAAGCGTAGAACGAATGAGCTCCTAAAACTGTCACGTAAGGTCATAGCCAGAACTATTGCTGTGTTCACGGGGCACTGACCAATTGGTGCACATGCGGTCAGATTAGGAATACCATCCCACCAATTCTGCCGTAGTTGTCTTGACCCAAATGAAAAAGAGACGGCAGTACACTGCGCATGCAAGTGCCCAGCGCTGGCCAGGCCCAGATACTGCTTTCTGGCTCACCATCACCTAAACAACTTTACCGACCTAGCCGCGAAGTGGCCCACTGATATGGTTCACTTCCTGAACGCCACAGCCAACCTGTGGGCCAAACCTAAGCCAGGGGTTTACGAGTGACGGTGGTACCAAAACGGCACTAAAGCGCTAATTGGAATCTCCTGATCAGGGTCGGGGGGCTCGCAACTCCTACCAACCATGATTTTTGAAGCTTATTTAAATAAAGAATTTTGGGCAGAAGCTGTATCAATAGCCGTTTTTATAATAAATCGTTCTCCAACTAGTGGATTAGATAAAATTACACCAGAAGAAGGCTTTGTCTGGAAGAAAACCAGATATAAGTTATTTACGAATTTTTAGTTGTAAAGCAATGGTACATGCCCCGAAACAGGCACGTAAGAAATTTGATCCGAAGTCTACTTGGTTATTATGATAATTCGAAAGCGTATCGATTATACTGAAACTGAAACTGATAAAATTTACAAAAGTCGAGATGTAGTTTGCCTGGAAAATGACTTAATCGAACAGGTACCTAAATATAAATTTAACAATATTAATTATTTTTGTTTATTATCGATTATGAACAAACATATTCGCCTGTTCGTTTTAGTTCCATTCGTTTTTTGCTAGCGTTAGCAGCTAAACTTGATTTAGAAATTGATCAATTAAGATGCTGTAACAGGATTTTTGCAGGGTGATCTGAATGAAGAAATCTATATGCTGTAATCTGAAGGTTTTTGTAAAAATGCAAAAAGGTTTGTCGTCTTAAAAAATCTCTGTATGGACTAAAACAGGCAAGCAGAATATGGAATATAAAATTAGATAATGTTCTTATGAAATTTGGACTTATAAAATCAGAAACTGATCCTAGTATATATTTTAAAATAAATAATGACAAAATTCTTTTCAGACGTTTTAAAAAATAATTTGAAAATTAATTTGCTCCCCGTCTCCCCGTCCAGAATGCAAATAATAAGAGATAGAAAAGCTGGAATAAATTTTATTGATCAAGAAAACTATATTAATGACATGTTGATTGGTTTTAACATGATTGATTGTAATGCCGCAATAACTCCAATTGATGCTAATATAAAATATTCTGGACAGATGTCACCTAAAAATGATGAAGAAAGAGAAGAAATGAAATATGTTCCATAGCTTAATGTTTGCATCGTAAGTTACCAGACCTGACATTAGTTTTGCAATAAGTACACTATTCTTAAATAAATATATGTAGTTTTTATTAAAGATTTTTTATAAAATATCCCAATGATATATTATAATAATTCTGTAAGAAATTTGAAAGTAATTCGTAATTTTAAGGAAATTGATTTTTTTATTATCCTTCTCCCTCTTACGTATTTTTTTTCTTCGGAATAAGGAAGGAACAATTCCGAAGGTCGAATCCTGCACCTGCACACTGGGTATAAGTATACGATGTCCTTCATTAATTTATCTAACTATTTTCGTTGTTATATATCTAACTATTTTCGAAATGAAAAAAATGGTCATAATTAAAAACAAATAAATAATCTTAAAATAAATATGAAGTGCAGTGTAAAATTATGTGAAAATAAAGTTAATGGGTTATTTTCATTGAAAATCATTTATAAATAAACATAATTAATTTCACTTAGAACACTTGTCAATTGCATGATTCAGAATTCAACATTTCTCAATGGCATGATTCGGAATTCAAAAAACGGAAAGGGAAGTCAGTTTGTATTTAAAATATTAACAAAGATCTGATTAGGAAGAAATTTAAATTAGAAAATCAAAAATGGTTTTATTATAGATGAGACATAGGTGGAAACCCCTGTAGTGGGATTCTTTAACGATTTAGAGTTTAGAGTTTAGAGACACTCTAACTATATATCGATTCTCTAACTTGGAGAAATTTGGTATTCTGTAATTCCAAGTAATAGATTTAGAGAGAAGTACTATTTTTTTTTGTAATTTTATGAATTTACAGTAGTTGTCAGTCATATTAATTTATTATTAAGCTAGCGTTTGAAAGATTGACAACAATAACAAAAAATTATAATAATTTTAAAATGTCGAGGGCATTTTTTTTTTTAAAGATGCTCACCAACATATTTGATTATATGGAACATCTTTGTTAAGGTTCCATATAATTGAGTTGTTTTAATATCCCGAAATAAAATATTGATATTTATTAAATCAAATTAAAAAAGTGTATTTTACACCTATTAAAATAAATATATATATACTTATATATATATTATATATATATTTATATATTATATATACTTATATATTATATTATATATATACGTATTTTGAAAAATAAAAATTAAATATTTAAAATTATCAAATTAAATCTTTTCAAATACAATTCTCACAAAAGAATAAATAGTGAGTAGAATCACAATAGTGAGTAAAAAATTTTGAAGTTAGAGTCAAAATTCATTAGTGAATAGCTCTTTCATTCTAAGTTAGAAAGGAACTAGTACTAAACTAGTACAAAAAAAAATACTTTCCGATAATGCAATAGTTGGCGCGCGCACTAAAATTCTTTCTAAGTTAGAGCTGTCAGATTAACTCTAACTTAGAGAATTTTTATTACAGAATTCCAAAATGCTCTAAAATTAGAATTTAGAGTCTAAACTCTAACTCTAAATTGTTAGAGAATCCCACTACATACTTTTTTTTCAATATTTCTGTTGCCCTTATTACATTTTCTTTTTTATTTTTTTAGGGTTATTTAATATAAAGATGATATAAAATGATTAGGTTTCTACATTCAATAAAATTTAGGTTCTACATGCGAAAATTTACCTTTAATATCTATTAATATTTCATTATTTCCATTGCAATAAAATAATCGAATTCTATAAATTTTATTTCTATACCTACGGTGCCATATAAGCATCTAAAATTGAACCAACTGTAGCTAAATAAAATATAACAAAGAAACTATTAAAAAGTTAATGTTTCCCATTGTGAGTAGACTTAATTCTCTCGACATGACACACGATCATATAAATTCTATTTTTCCTATTTATTCATACCATAAATCTAAAGTCTCCTTCTTATCACTGAATACTGCTGGTTCTCTATAGCCGACCAATTAACTTTTCTACGAATTTTGGTTCGACAATAGCATAATTTATGCAACAAATAAGCATAACATTTTGATGAAATAATTATCTAAAATATAAATATAAAGATTAAGAACTTATTTACTATAAATTGCATTTAATTTAATATTAAAAATTATATTTTCAATTTAAATTAATATTTATTATACAAATATTTAACGTTTAATAATAAAATTTATATATTTATAAATAACCTTAAAAGATAAATAATGGAATTTTACCACATACACTGGACAGTTTTTTTTAATTATTCTACTTACCCTACAGTATGTAAGACTTTATTGAGTTAAAGCAAAACTTTTTATTAATTACGTTTGAATTTATAATTTAATATGGTTTCCATTAATTAATATGGAATAATACACATAGATAATACATTATGCTCAATTTATTATCTTCAATAAATTGTATAATCAATTTACATATTTTAAATATAATTCAATTCTTTATTTGCCCCTGGATTCGTAGTTCTGACGTTGTGCCTGAATTTGTTAAAATGTTTTGATTATATAAATGTATTTAAATATAATTTATTTTGTTTAAAAACCAATTTGAAGAATCAGTTGTTTACAATTTGCTTTATTGCCATGCAAATACATTAATATTGTTTTCATCAAAACAATATTATATTTTTATATATCCAGAAAGATAGATACAGATAGATATGCATAATATTGCTTAAAAAATTTACTCTAATTTACTGTCTTCTATCCGGCATACGGCATGGTGCAAGCACGTGGCAGCGACTCAGATATTCTGAAATAAAAGATAAAACTTTTTTTTAACCACATGTATACAAGTATAATCAACAAAAATTTGTTTTTAAATTAAAATTAAACTCCATTTGAAACTAAAATTGAATATTTATTAGGTGTTGGACAATGTGTTGTTTTGTGTATGTACATACAGTGCATTTAAATTATACAAGCACATATACACATTATATTAATTTAAATAAATATTTTTATCGAAAGTCCTCTGAGAATTGGGAAAAGCAATGTTATCAATATTATCTATGAGTATATTATGTCTCGCTTACATAATCAGATAAGCAATCTACAAAAATAAATATTAGGGAACTACATATATACATAAATCTTTTTAAGAATACTAATTGTATAATGAATTTGAACGCATTGTTACAAAGAACTTATGATTTGTATAATAATGGACATTCACATTATTTATCAGTATAGTTATTGTTGATTATTTAGATTTCTTCACTTTTTAGGGCTTTTTTTAAAAAAAAAAATCCCTTATGCTAACGCTTTTGTCCGTCTGTCCGTCCGAAGTAAACAATAAAAACCAATTATTTCACATGGTTAATGTACACTTAGGTAAATGATAGACCAACCTATGGAAAGCTTGATTTATTGAAAACGAGATGCAATTGATAGAATTTCAAAATTTGGCCGGTAGGCGTTGCTATTCGCATTTTGCCAAAACATCTTTTTTCGAATAAAAATGTAATTTTATATAGTAAACGTGCACCAAAATTGAAGTTGGACCACTCGTTGAAAAGGTATTTAAGAGTAGAATATTATGTCAGTAACCGTATTTCAAATTTATACTGCTAGAGGCGCAGAAAACTAAAATATATAAAATGTTAATTTTTAAAATGTGATTTCCAATAGTAAATAAGCCCCAAAAATTAGGTTTAATGTTGCAAGTTAAAGGTAGTAAGTAGTAATATAAAACCACAGATGTTATAATTTTAAATTCTACCACTAAAGGGTGAAACATAAAATTATATTGTTTTTTTTAAATGTTATCGACCTTAGTGAATCTTTACCAGAAATGAAGGGAAAGCAAGCGCTGGAAAGCTAATATAAACTAAAATAAACCAGACATTCTCATAATCTGATTTTTTGCCACTAGAGGGCAGTAAAATACAAGTAAAAAGTTGCAATTTAATATAGTAAATGTTCACCAAAAATGAAGTGTGACTACTCGTTGGAAAGGTAATTAAGAGTAGAATCCGATGCCATTAACTGTATTTCAAATTTCTACCGCTAGAGGCGCCGAATACTAAAATCGTGTTTTCCAATTGTGAATAAGCTCCAAAAATTAGGTTTAATATCGCATATAAAAGGTAGTAAGTATAGTAGTATAAAATCTCAGTTATAATTTTCATTTCTGCGGATAGAGGGTGCAACATATACTCCAAATATGCATTTAGAGTACGTAGTTGAATTTAAAAAAAGCCCGTAATTATAAAACTACTGGTCAATAGCTAGGCTGCGCGGCATTTTTAAATAGGCTTAACCAAAATTGATTAATTTTTGTTGGATTGCAAAATTCCTATTCCGAATTAGTATCCATATATATCCATATATTATACATGATACATAATTACCATACCAAAGACTTCTAAAATATAATAATAATATTAACATAATATATGAATTAATTGTATTTTTTGATAATCAACTTTCTGAATTGTTTTACTTACAGCTTACCTTACCTTACAGCATTAAGGTTATCTAAAATATCGAACCAAAATGATATCATAGTTAAAAAAGCAAAAACTTTTAATATGCTTTTGAATGAGCTTTCATACAGTGTCTTAACTGCATCAGCTTTGGTTGACCAATGAGTGTCACATATCTTTTTAGGAACTATAGCTTTCCTGGTTCTAAATATTTTTTTTAATATTTTCCACATTTAATTTTATTATAATTTTATGTCGTTTTTGCAGGTAAATTGTAATAAATTCGGAAAAAATATAAACACAATGTACAAAATCATAACGCCTTCTTTTAGTTATTTACATTTTCTGTTTGTAAAGTGAAACAGCTTTATTACTCACTTACGTGGGTCATAAAGCCTGAACTTTTTGGGAATTAATATCCATGGGTGTAAATGTTTATTTAGGTGAGTAATAACGCCCGAATAGATTTAGAGCAATATTTCCCACCGTAAAGGGTATTAACATCCTACGGGCGTTATAACCTCGGGCGTAAATTCCCTACACCGAAATTATATATATTATATATTAAAAAATGCCGCGCAATCGAACTACAGATCAGTAGTTTTATAATTACGGGCTTTTTTTAAATTCAACTATTGTAAACAACGAACTATATATTATAGAAGCCTAAAGAGGTTATGTTTTCATATAAATGATTGGTCCCAACATCTGACAGTAACGCTGCGGTAAAATGACAGTTGGCGGATATAAATTTAATAATTAAGCCATGTACTATTTGGTGTCAAAATGAAAGTCGTGACGTCCACTCGTTATTCTCAAATTTTTTATTGCATAATTTATCATTTTTATTGCATAATTTATCATTTTTATTGCATAATTTATTTATTTATTTATAATTTAAAATTAATTATAATTTAAATAATATTTAATTTTTTCGTAGAAAGCAATAAAAAATTTGAGAATAACGAGTGACGTCACGACTTCTATTCTTACACCAAATAGTACATGGCTTAACTATTAAATTTATATCCACCAACTGTCATTTTACCCCAACGTCGCTGTCACATGTTGGAACACGAATTCTAACCTCTTAAGCCTTCTATAATATATAGTTCGTTGATTGTAAATGCATATTTTTAGTATATATTAAACCCTCTAGCAGAAATTAAAATTATGTATACCACTATACTTACTACCTTTCCGATACGACATTAATCGTAATTTTTGTGGCTAATTGACTGGAAATCACATTTTAAAAATTAACTATATATTTTAGTATTCAGCGCCTCTATGTTTTGGCAAAATGCGATAGCGCCGCCTACCGGCCGAATTTTAAAATTATAGCAATTACATCTGGTTTTCAATAACTCAAATTGTTATTGATGCAATTTTGAAATAATCAACAAGCAATTAATGCAATTTTGAAAATAATCAACATTTCATTCATTGCTGACATTTTTGAAGAGATAGTAGTAATTATATAGTATAGTATAACAAAAATGAACATTATCAAACTTTTGTAATTATATAGTATAACAGACAGGTTCAGATGATTTATATTGTTTACTCTCATTTCTTCTTTCTTTTTCAAAACGATAAAGATAAATTAAAAAAAATTATTGAAACTATATTTTGGAATATAATTTTTGCCTCATTTAAAAAAAATAATTTTATGGTAAATTTTATGGTTATACGGTACAGTACAAACTAAATGTGGAAGAAAATAAAAATATGTATGTTTTAGAACTTAAATCTTTAAAAACATGTTTTAAAATAATTATTCCAGCAGTAATTATATACTTACTTAATATTTATGTTGTTTTTTAAATGAAAGAAAGTGTTCATTAAAAAAGGTTTTATTTTTCAATTTTTTTCACTATTATTGAAAGAATTATTTTAACGAAATAATATTATTTTTCGAAAATATCCAAGTAAAAAAATTAGCCTGGGATGTAATTCGTGTTCAATTGACCAATTTTTTTCATAATTATGTATGATAAAATAATGTTAGTTAACAACTAAAATAAAATGAATGTAGGTACTGCAATTCTTTGTAAATATTTTTAAAATTTATAAATCTTACAATTTAACCGCACTCACTCCCATAAAACGTTTTTTCTGGAAATGAATCTAAATTTAAATGCGAAAAGCATTATTTAACCCTAATGAAATTAGTTGCCCTATTAAAGTCATTTTCTTTATTCTTTTCTACCCTCTATAAACGAATATATAGTTTATGTAAAATACACATGTTAAATTTTTTTTGTGAACAAACAAGTCATTTTGTAGCAACAAAAACAAGTACATGTGTCAATATAAAATTGTTCTATTTATTACAGAAACAAAAAGTAAAACATTTTGGGCAGTTTACTTACTTATTATAAATTTACCAAGAAAAATTTATGTATGTATATTTTATTTGGCTATTACAATTTATTAGGGCATTTTAGTAGAATTACAGAAATCGCATATACGAGTATGTAATTTTTCAAATAATGATAATTAAGTTGTTGTTTGTAGCAATAAGGTTTGGCAATAGGCAATTGAAAAGACTTATTGTGTCATGTGGATAACGGTCGCAGAGTGAGTAATTATCGGCAATAGTCGGATCTATATTCTATTCAAGTAGTTGTTGAGTATTTTGCACCATCCTGATCTTAGTTGCGAAAATAGTTGCATTAATTGCAATTATTCTTGGTTGCACCATCCTGAGCTTAGTTGTTACATCATTCGATATTTAAAAACAAACTCATTAAACTAATCTATTGGATTTAATTTAACTCTTACTACTAATACTATTTTAGGATAGTTTAAAGTTTAAAGTTTTATTATTTTGTTATACATTTACAAAAATTATTCAATTAGTGTAATCTTAAGAAATTGACATGATGTCGTTATGACACTTTGAATAGATTAACAACATTTTTTTGTTTTTATTAAAACATTTTTTTATAATTTCTATAATCAAATAAAATATTCGACCCCTTACAAATTTTTTTTAATATCTCATGCATAGAATTAATTTTCTGGAAATCTCTCATCTGCAAAAAGTATTAAGTGGAGGAATCATAATGTTTTAGCTCTTATTAAATTAAGCAGAAAGTTTGTATATTTCACTTCGTATTAAGTTGTGTATATTGCATGGAATATATATATATATATATATATATATATATATATACATATGTATGGCTCTTTCATTTAATTCAATTGAAGGGTGGAGACATAATTGGGGTGCTAAATACCGGAACTAACCAAAAAGATATACTTATTGAATTAAATTAAGTGACTTTTCATTTAATAATTCTTAAAAGATATATAAATGACTCCAAATTGTCAAAAGGATTATTTTTATGTACAACAATAACAATACTCTAAAAAATCAATTAAATATTGTAATAAAGAAAAAGTTTATTAAATAGTGAAACAAATATGTATATTCAGGAAAAACAGAAATATTTCGAAAAGTTTATTTTACTTAAATCAAAATTTTCAACTGTAAAAATCTTTTATAGATTATATGTGGAAAAGCTTAATTTTATGACTATATTTACTGCTCTTCGATCAATTATATTTATTATTTTTTGGATTTTAAAATATTTTCTAAATATGGAACTTAAATACATATAGTAAAAAGTGTAATTTTTTGTAAGTTGCATTGTTATGAAAAAAGCAGATTATTTTGAATAGAATTAAAACTTGGCCGGCAAATTGTGTTCTTGAAAGCTAAAATTCTATAAAAACATCAGTAAAAGGGGTAACGGAAAATTTATCATAAACAATTTATCGAAAGAATAATTTATCGTAGTAAATAACTATAAGTAAAATAATTATTTTCATTAAATTATTTTTACTTTTTTATTAGTATATTTCTAAAATATGAGTAATTTTATAAATATTGAATATATTGAAATCAAATTTTAAATATTCAAATATACGAAATGAAGTACCTTACTTTTCAAATTTACACTGAAAAAAATAATGTAGTATTATTAACAAACTCTTTTTTGTTAAGCATAACAAAATATTTTCCGTAAATATAACTAAAATTTTGTGTATCTTACAAAAAAAATTAACACAATTCTTTTGTATAGTAACTAAAATTTGTTAATATTACGAAACAGATTTTGTTAAATTTAAGAATTAATTTTCGAAAATTATTTTGTATTGATAACAAAAGTTTTCTTATATATAAAAAATTTATTTTATTTAATTACGAATTTGTAAATAACTAAATATTTGTAATATTAACAACTAAAAATCTTGTTAATAATTTAGTTATTTATGCAAACTTCGAACTTGGTAGTTCAATGAACACATTTTCGAAATATTGTAGAATTAAAAAATATGATGAAAAAAATTGATTCTTATAAATACATATACCGGTTGTTTTATATGTAGATAGGTAATAGTTCCTTTTCAATTTTTACCATAACTCAAAAGTAATAATTTTACCATATTGAATAAACTCTATCTAAATGGACAACCTCATAATGAAAACGAATAATGGCTTAATTAAGTAAAATATAGCATTCCTCTACAACCCTAACAGTTATAGCAAAGCTGTTTATTTATGGCTTTGGTTATAGCAAACTAAAACATATGTATATGAGAGCTCTTGGAGGCTCTTAAAAGATCATAAGAAAGATTACAAAATACCCTTTTTATTAATTTTAATTATATAAAAATAATAAATCGGTTTTAGGATTTTCATTAATTTTTTTCGATAAGAATAAAAAACTGAAATTACAAAATTATGAAGAGCTTATTAAACTTAAGTATTTTCCAAAAAAATGGGAAACAAGATATTTAATTATAAAAGAAAATATATTTTTAATAATTTAAAGGAGCGATGTAATTCTAAGTTGCCTAACTTAGTACCAATAATAAAAAAATATGTAGCAATGTGAATTTAAGACTGCTGATGAAAACAATTGACAAAGCCATTCATGGGCTTGTTGCAATTTATAGCTCCGTATTTAAAAAATCATGGTTCGGAATCCATATAAAATTATTAGGTCCCAAATTAATTTACAAAAATTAGTAATTTTAATAAATTTTCATAGCACCTGAAAAATATTCTCCTTATATTCAGTGAACGGTTATCTACTTTTCCAGGAAGTTATTTTCGGGAAAATTAGTTTTCGTTACTGTGTTAATTAAAATTAAAGTGACTTCAATTATAAAAATATATTGTGAAAAAAAATTAAAAGATAATTCAAAATTCAAAATCCGGTAAAATAAATATGATAAATGTAAAATTATTTATTAATTAAAAAAACTACAAAAATATATAATATATACAAAATAATTGTTTTTTGTAAATAACACAAAAAAAATTATGAAATTACAAAATTAATTTGTTATATTTACTAAAAAAAAATTTAGTTTTAATTTTTGTATAAGTTACAAAAGTTTTGTAAAATTAACAATTTTTTTTGTTAAATTTACAAAAATTTCATAACTTTACTAAATATGTATCAAAATTTTCTCATTGCATTCAGTGAACGATTATCTATACTCTTCCAAGTGGTCATTTCCATAAATTTATTTACTTAAATAAAAATTAAATTAATAAAATTTAATTAATAAAATAAAGTTAATAAAAATTAAATTAATTAAAAAAAAAATATTAAATCGTAGAAAAGAAATATACAGAAAGAAAAATTGTTGTGAAATAATGAAGTGCATTTGTTTAAAATAAGAAAATTATGGCATCGGAAGTGCAATACGAAGAACTTAGTGAATTTTAATACAGAAGACATTATTCAATTATTTGAAGGTAAAGCACAAAAGCTATGAAAATAAATTCATAATTTTTATATGTTTCAATTAGCGCAATATATACACAATTATTATTTGTAGAGAACGAAATTTATGTATCAACTTTAAAATATATTTATCCTCGTCATTTGGATCACACCATTTACCATTTTTTAGTACACCATTTTTGTTAAAGTAGTAACAATTGGATAATGGATTAAATTTGAGCATTCACTATTTTTGTGGCATAAAGAAATTGTAAGTATCTATTCCAAATTTTTTATTAAATTTATTTAGGACACCCAATGAAAATTTCCTAAACCTTGTAATATGGTGTCCCTAGACGTATTATTAAATACATATACAATTTTTAGTTTTCTTAAATAAAAGTTGAGGAAATTCAATGAATTTTTGGAAAAATAATTTACGATTTTTTTAAATATACGATTCCAATATATAAATATATTCTATATCTTCTAAAATAAATAAATATTTTTATTTTTACAAAAAAATTTTAATTGAAATAATTATAAAAAATAACCTTATTATACACTGAAAATTGTTTTTCAGGAATATTACTATGTTCGCAGAAAAAATGGTGCTCCTAAGGGTAAATTGTATTTCAAATATCACAACATTAAAGTAAAATTAAGCAAAGGCGGTCTTAATTTAAATGAGTTGTTACCCATAAAGTCAGAATTAGAGAAATCTACTTCCAATGAAAACGCATGCAGTAGCAAATCTACTATAGGTACTTTATTATAAAATAAAATTTTAATTTTTTTAATATTTTCAAATTTTCTAATTAATTTATAGAAATTACCGACGAATACATCAATCACTTCCGACAATTAAAATTTGAATATTTGAGGATTGAAGCCAGAAGAATTTGAAGTGCATTGGAAAGGATGTTTTGATCAACGTATAAGCCTTTTGCAAACACAATCCACATCTGAAATTTTCAAAAAAAGGCCATTTTACAAAAGGCCAAATGGATATCAATTGGTATGTAGATTACACATTACTAAAAATGTGTTGATAGATAAAATAATTCCATAAATTTAATATAAAATTACTCATATTTAAATTATATTTTCAGATTAACATTGATTACATGTTTATGTTGCCTGATAGCAATAATTCTATTTTTGATGATATTAATTTTATAACAAAATAATACATGTTTTTGATCAAAATGTAAAGGATCCAACATCTAAAAACATTTTACAAACTCTTAAAACCTCTAAGGATATTTGTGAAAGTAAATTTAAAAATAATAATTAATCTACTATCTTTGACCTTATTATTTTATATGTATTATTTCAGATGGAAAATATGCAGCATTTTGTTTACTGTTTTACATGCCTTATTGGTTCCAACTACAAAAAAAATAACATTGGATCAAAATGGAAACAAATCACTCCTAAAGTACACCATGAAAGATTCTCAAACGTCATTTTTACTTTTTGTTAAAAGTCATGAAGAATTGGAAGAACATTTCCAAAACAAGAAAGAAAATATTCAACCGTTTACGGCTGTTGTTGGTGACCATTTATTGCATCCAAATGAAATTATTTTATATTTTGATGGTATAAAATTTAAATTTTTTCATATTATAAAAGCAATTGATATTTGCTTTAAAATTTTCCAACTTTTTAATTTAGAATATCCATTAGCCAGTTGCGCTGTATGGTTGTTTATAGATAAATATTTTTATAAAGTTAATAATAAGTCAAAAAAATTAGTATTTCCGAATTAATATGCTACTAAAAAATTTAAAGTGTCAAAATTTTTATGTAATTTTCTTTAATTATGTTTTTTATACTTTTTAAATAAATAATTTTGCTTAAAATTGTTTTTCTAATTTATTTACTAAACTACTGTTAATATCAACAATTTTTTTTGTTAAAATTACAATTTATAGATGAGACTTTTTTAGTGCAAAATTTGTGCTATTAACAAAAACAAAATACTAATTTTTTTATAAAATAAAGAATTGTTAATAATACAAAATATAAATCGTATTATTAACAAAATTTATTTTGTTAATATTATTAAAAATTTTAGTATTTTTACAAAAAAAAATTATTATTTTGTTAAAAGTGCAAATTATTTTGAAGTAAACATAAAAATATTTAGTTAATGTAACAAAAAAACTTTTGTAGGATTACAAATATTTTTAAATATATATTTGAAATTTGTACTATTAACAAAATATATTTGTAAAAGTTACAAAACCTTTTGTAATTTTACTAAACTATTTTGTTTATATTACTATAATTCGAAAATATTTTCGAACCTCTTTTCTGAGTTTCGAATTTAATTTTAGTTATATTAACAAATTATTTGTTGAATAACTAAATATTTTGTTTCGAATTAAAAAGTAATTTTTAACGAAAGTTAGTTTGTTCTGGTAACAAAATATTTTGTCGGCCCATGGGGGACAAAAGGTTTTGTTATTAGAACAAACGTTTTAGTTATATTTACATAGTTATTTTTTTCGGTGTATAGTTACCATATTAAAATTTAATAATTTCCCATTAATTCCCTTTACTGTACATGTTGTTCTGGATAATTATGTAGAGTAAGGTATGACAACAAACAACCATACAGATACTCTACTCTTATAGTGTACAGTAGGAATAAAAAACGCAGTTAATATTATAAGAGCTTAGTTGACCAAAAGCACTGTCAAACTTTTGATTATATAAGGGCCCCGGCTAAATCCAGCATATGCTAAGTTAAAAATATGTAAATACTGCATTCGTTTTTTGTCATTTATAAAATTTGACTATGTAAAAACCCATAGTATATTATATTGTTATATAATATTATATTTAATATTATTTATGAGATTTAAAATAAAGTTTCACACGGTTCAAACAAATATATTGTCGAATAAACGCTTATTCGACAATTCACACAGTCAAAATGTAACATAATTACAATAAATGATTTTTAGTTAGAAAAATCTAAAATAACATAAATTATAAATCTCATGTTCAAAATAAAGCTTAATGACAATTCACACATTATGTGAAATATGAATCTCCTAAAATCAACTGCATTTTTCGTTTCTTTTAATAGTACAATTAAATTTCAATTTTTTAATTAGGTTTTTAGTTTTAAGCAAGACACTGTAATTGTAATATCAAATCTTTCGCATAAATAAAATCGGTTTCGAAAAAATAAATATTGTTATTATTTCTATAAGACATATAACTGGCGCAGTCGGAAAAAGCGAAAGTCAATAATCAATAGCTTTGAATATTGAAATTATAGTTACGGTTTAAAAAAAAAATCATTTTTAATTAAAGATAATTAAAATACGAAAATAAATTTGATAAAAGTGCTTAGAACTCATTTTAATTAATGTCATTTAACAAGAGTTAAATGATAGTGCTATATTAAGTTAATTGCTTCAAAATTAGTGATTGATAACTATCTAATAACCAAAAACAACAGTGCACACACATTATTATATAAACACAAAAAATATATTTATATAATAATAAATAAATTAAATTTTAAATTTATATTGAAAAGTAATATTTCGATTGCTCAAAGTGACAGTAATAAAAAAAAAATTAAAATAAATTCATAAGTGCTACAACAGTGAACGTCACAGCAGCCTATCCATCCCACAACACTTATAACAGCTTGAACATCCAAAACAAGAACATCAAAGGTCAAAGGTAATTTAGTATTCATACAAAAAAATTAGTATTCTCATCTATAAAAGAAAAATAAAATAAATTAATTTTAGTTAAGAAACAAAAATTTATAAAAAAAAACATTAGTTACAATATTATACCTTTAGTTAAAGTTAATTATATTACAAGTGCAGATATAATAAATTGTGAAAAAAGAGAGAAATAAGCAAAAGTAATAAATAAAATACATTTTTGTAATTTTGATTAAGTTATTTTGCACACAAAATTTGTTAAATAAATACAAGAAAATGAATGAAACTTGAGATGGATCATTTTAATTTATTAATAAGATGTATAACTGGTATAAACCAATATAATGGCGAAAAAAAAATGTTAGCCAATTTCATTGATAGAATAGAAGCATTGATACCTATGATAGAAAAATTAAGTCTCGAAATAAAAAGATTATGTTAGGTTACATACAAGACAGAATAGTAGGTGACGCGCGAAATACTATGATATCTAATGGACGAATAGAAACGTGGACAGATTTAAAAAATATATTAGTTAAAAATCATGGTGAAAAAACTTCAGCTTCTAAATTAATTGACTATATAACTGTTTGTCGTTGCAACTCTACCGTTGGAGAGTTTTATAAACAGTTGAACAATCTTTTGTGCAGACTAAATAATATATATTTATTAAAAAATACCGCAACTACAGAACAAATTGAACAATAGAATAGTTTTAAATGTTTTTAAAGAAAACTTACCTGAACCTGTTCGTGGTATTATTATAAATAGAAACCCAAACACCTTGGCAGATGCTTATGAAATTATAGCATCTAACGGATATCTAAAATTTACGGGATTACCTTCAAGAAATAACTCGTACCAAAAATCATATAATTCTAATCGTAATAATTTCGAAAAATATCGTAATAACAACAATCCAAATTATTATAATAAAAATAACACAAATGTTTCTCATAATAACTATCAAAATTCTAATCAAATAAATTATGTACCTAGTTCTAGTACACAGACTCAAAGATCAAATTATACAAATAACAATAATAATAGACAAAGTCATAGTAATTTAAATCCGAATACAAGAATTTTTTCCAGTAGCAGACAAACACAGCGTACAAATTATACTAGTAACAGCAATGACGCGAACATACAACTAAATTATTATAATAAAAATAATACTAGAATAGAACCAATGGATATTTCTGTAAATACGCAAATTCCAGAAAATCAAAATTTTCACCACACTACTTTAAACAACTACCCTATATAGTAGTTAATACTAGAATAAAAAAGCTTAAATTCATACTAGATACTGGTGCTGAATTAAGCATAATAAATACTAATCTATATGTCATCCAATTGAAAATAAATACCCCTCCACAAACTTTAAAAGCAACGATATAGAAGATATATGGATAGGGCATAAATATAAAAATTTGAAGCCACGCCGGGTATAGTTGTCTCTTTTTTTGCTAGCCGAATTGTCAAAATATAAAAATGAGAAATTAGGGGCGGATTAGGTTTTTTTTCATTCGGACATCAATTTTTAAGGAGATAATTTTTTTTTTTTTTTGAAAAATACAAGTAAAGATCATCCTAAGGAATATTTTAGGTCGCGCAACGATAATTATACAAATGGAAAGTAAAATAGAGTAATTTGTTTAGCTAGTTAATATTGTTAATTTATATTGATACTCTTAAACTTAAAAAAATAAGCCAGCCCTGTAAATCTAAAATCAGCTGTTATAATATTTTTCATATTATTAATTTGACACTTCGGCGAGCAAAAGGAAAGAGAACTACCAAAATCGTGGCTTCATAAACAATTTTTCAATATATTAAAATTTTAATGTGTTAAAAAGAGAGGGAACATGTATGCCCTATCCATATATCTTCTATATCGTTGTTTAAAAGTATTAAATAGAGTTATTCGGTCAAAATGTAAATGTAGATTTCCACTATTCGAGATTTTTAATGAAAAAAAAGAAGTAGATTTCGTAGAATTTCCATTCCATAATTATTTTGATGGAATTATTGGAAATAATATTTTAGTACCATTAAATTCAATTATTGACTATAAACAACGATTACTTATTACACCAAATGCAAAAATACCTTTTTCCTAAATAACGACGAAGAATTTTATTTCGATAGTGCTAATACTAATGATCCGTTATTTTCCACAAACAAAGTCGAAGTTTTAAGTCCACATACATATGCTGAAAATAATATAAACTTATTAAATATTTTTAAAGAACCTGAAATTAATAATAACTTAGTTTGCGATAATGGTAATGATAAAGAAATCATGTCCACCAGTGCAACTATCCACAGCGCACCTGAAGACGATTCACATTTTATCCATATTACAGAAAAGGCAATTAATATTTATAAAAATCAAATCTATCTTTATACTGGTGATAAAGAAAAACTTTTGACTAAAATTATTAACAAAAAATGTCAAAACATCATCTATGTTACTAAAGATAGTAATTTATTAGAAATGATGAAGCGCTGTATTATCGATAAGGGTTTAATGTGTATATATTGCGATGATATTCCGTTATATATTAAATTTCAAAATCTTTATATTGAATACTTTGCTAACAACAAAGATTTAAAAATGTTACAATCAGGTGTAAAATTAGTAGATTTATGTGATAAAAACAAATTATTAAATATTATTGAAGAAAAACACATAAAATCAAACCACAGAGGTATATCTGAAATATTCGCGGAATTAAAATCTTTATACTACTATCCTAAAATGTTACAAATTATTTATAAATTTATAAATAACTGTGATGTTTGTAATTTGGCCAAGCATGACCGAAAACCTCCAAAATTACCTTACGAACACACAGAATCATCTAAATACTTTAATAATATCGTACACATCTGTGTACGATATTTAATAATATCGTACACAGATATATGGTTTCCATATAGAAACATTATGTACTTAACTATGATAGATAAATTTTCAAAACACGCGACCATTCATAAACTACAAGATAGGACATGGTCCATGGATATCGATCTTAAAGGGAATAAAAGAAAGAATAATTTATTTAGATAAAATGCAGAAATTAATATCAGATAACGAAAAAGGAATAATTCATAGTGCAGTTGCACAATTTTTGAAAGAAAATGAAATAGAACTTCATTTAACAACTGCGGGTAATAAAACAGGTAATTCTGACGTGGAACGATTACACGGGACATTAAATGAACACCTAAGAATAATTGAAATAGATAAAAAGAACAATAATTTAGACGATCTCGACGACAAAATTTTCAAAATTATGACAATTTATACTCAACTAAAACCAATTGATGTATTAAATAAAAATTACAATAAAAACGAAATACAAAATTTAGAAAACAAATTTGAAAAAGAAAAGATAAAACGTACTGAAAACCTAAACAAGAAAAGAGAAAACAACCAAAATTTATATGACAATATTGTAGTAAATAGAAAAATAGGAAAAAATCAACCAACATATAGAAAGTTGGTTAAATGCAAAGTCGAAGGAAATTATGTTATAGACACCAGTAATAATAGATTTACAAAATATCACAAAAAACAAAAGAAAAGAAAATATAAATATCAAAACTAAATTACACATCTTTTTAGGAAATGGAATTCAAATTATTATTGGCTATATTAACCACACCAATATCTATGAAATCGATAGATATTACACAAGTGAAAATGATTTTATTCTAATGATGTTAAACGAAAAACCAATTATTGAAAATTATACGAAACTACTACATATAGTTAACTTGACGGAATATATTGAAATAGTAAAAACTTTGGACTAGAACCTAGAATTATTAGGGTTGAAAAATCATGATAATGAATATCCACTATTACATAGAGAATTTTTAAACTTGCAACATAATTTAAACAAAATAACACCAAATTTAATCAATAATCGTCGTTCTCGACGTGGTTTAATAAATATAATCGGCAACGCAATGAAAATTATAGCTGGAACTATGGACAGCGAAGATTCTAAAGAAATATATAACCACTTACAAAATCTGGATACTAACAGCAAACAGCTGACTGAACAAAGCAATAAGCAAGTTATAATAAATAACAATTTAATAAAAGGTCTTTCAGAAATCACGAATCAAATAAATTCCCAGCAAATAAAAGTCAATCAATTTTTAAATAATATTACATTAGAAACCAATAAATTAATTTCTACAAGTAATAACATAAAATTCTTCCTATACTTATACGCTGATATAAATACAATTAATAGACACATAGAAAAATTACAAGACATAATTTTATTAAGTCGATTAGATATTTTAGCACACGACATTTTCACCGACGAAGAAATCAATACATATAATATTACAATTGAAACAATACCGTATATAAAAAATAATGTAATAATCAGAAATAATCTTAATCAAATAATCAATGCTTTTATTATACCCTTTCCCAATATAAATAAAGAAGAACTAAACATGGATACACAAAAAGTAATAATAAAGAGAAAAGAAATTTATGAATATAATGATCAGGTAATAAAAAAAATTAACCTCAATTCTCATAAAGATAATTGTATTAAAAATATTCTTAATGAAAATCGCACTTGTTTTTATAAAATAAATATTGTAGAATCTATAACATCAATAAATGAAAATATAATCATAACAAAAAATTTACCAATGACAAAAATTTTACAAAATTGTATTGATAACGAAATAATAATCACAAATAATAATATTATTAGGTTTGATAATTGCAAAATTAGCATACAAAATTTAAATTTTACTAATGAAATTAATGAATTCAAAGATAACGTAGTAATTCCATTGATAAATAATTATACAGAAAAAAAAATAATAAAAAATTTCAATCTTGAAAGTATCCATTTCAAAACAATAAAAAATAGAGAAATGTTAGAATATGTGGAGTACAAAAATAATGTTGTTAACTATATCTCCGCAAGTACAATCATTTTTATAATTATTGTAATTATACTTATAATATTATATATATCATGTAAGAAAAGAAAAAATAATCTTAATGTAATAACTAATGTTGATATTATGAAAAAAAAGGAATGTGCTGAAGTTGACCGATTTAATAATTAATTTAATTTTTTGAGACCAAAAATATTATATGGGGGGATGTTATATAATATTATATTTAATATTATTTATGAGATTTAAAATAAAGTTTCACACGGTTCAAACAAATATATTGTCGAATAAACGCTTATTCGACAATTCACACAGTCAAAATGTAACATAATTACAATAAATGATTTTTCGTTAGAAAAATCTAAAATAACATAAATTATAAATCTCATGTTCAAAATAAAGCTTAATGACAATTCACACATTATGTGAAATATGAATCTCCTAAAATCAACTGCATTTTTCGTTTCTTTTAATAGTACAATTAAATTTCAATTTTTTAATTAGGTTTTTAGTTTTAAGCAAGACACTGTAATTGTAACATCAAATCTTTCGCATAAATAAAATCGCTTCCGAAAAAATAAATATTGTTATTATTTCTATAAGACATATAACTATATAATATATTATCATATATTTTATATATTCTATATAATATCATGTACGTCAAAATCCATAGTACGGTGTATGTATATCATATATTTTCTTTTATTACTCTGTTAAACTTCATTCTTCAATAGTTAATGGATTGTTGATTCTAGACAATATAATCAAATTAGTTTATTAATAAAATGCGAAATATATATCAAAATATTCTTTTAAATATGGTGTATTTATTTTTTCTTGTGTTTTATGATAATAACGAATATTGAAATTTATAAGAAAATTGTATTTGTTCTTTTTATTCATTCGCCGGTTATTGATGTTTTGATATTAATTGATGTTTAACTCAATTCATGTTTAACTCAAACAATTAAATAGTTAAGTTATATGTACAATTTATAAAAAATAATCTCTTTTTAAATATCAGAATTAATTGGGCCATTATAAACCTGAGATATAAATAATATATCCGCAATAGTTTTCGGTGATTCTAAAGTTTTTAAATGTAAGAGAATTAATCTATTCCTATATGAAGGTACAATTAGTGGGTTTGCAGTTTAGATGTCTCAGAAATTCAGAAGTATCTCAGAAATTTTCCTGAACTGACTCGAATCTCTTAATATGATCTTGATAGTACCGGTGACCAAACTTGGCTTGCATATTCAAGGTTAGGCCTAACAAGGGATTAAATAAGGATTAAAGGATATACAGATCCTCAAATTCTTTGGACCATCTCTTAACGAAACCCAACATTGAATTTGCTTTACCGCTTATGTATTCAAAATGATATTTGAATGTCATTTTGTTATCAAAATACACCACTGGATCCTTAAACTAACTAACTCCATTAATTGATTTATTATCAAAAGAGTAGTTTTCAATTACTGGTGTAGTGCGCCGAGTATAGCTAATTGAAGCACATTTGTCAATATTTAAGGATAAATTATTATTATCACTCCAACTTTTAAAGGAATCTGGGTCTTCCTGCAGTGTAATTGCATCAATTTGTGAAGAGATTTTATTATAAATCTTGATATCATCAGCATTAGATGCTCTGTTTATTATTCATAATGATAGAAGCAACATCATTATTAATAGAATGTATGACAAATTCGGATAATATTGAATATACTTAAGATTAGTACAGTTTATTTTTTTGGAGACATATAATAGAAACAAACCATCAGCAAGGACACACATTAAATGTTGTTTATACTTTAATGGTAATTATTCAAATTAGAAATTAATATGCTAAATAGATATTTGTTATAAAAATCTGATTGCTTATATCTTATATATGTAGATTTGTAAAATATATTAAAATTAGAGAATTAACGATATAATCGTATGAACAAAATAAGCCATTTCTATAATTGGCTCCGCCAATTGCTATCTTTCTTTTCTACCTAATTTGAATACAAATACTACAGGTTAAAATTAGTTTCATACATCAAATAAATATAGCCGTAAAATATTTTATATCCATTTATTTAAATACATATATATTCTTCAAAGTGTTTCAAATTGATTTAAAAAAATTTTGTGATAACGTAAGTATATATAAAATTACAACATTCAACGTTTTCTTTAAAAAAATTTTTAGTACCTTTGCACATGTGTCAGGACATATTTTGTGGTATCGAAATATACGTATGATCGTTAACTTATATAAATATTTTAAATGAAAAAAAATATTGAAAAACTACAAATAAACATAAACTGTGCGACATCATATTATTATAACAAAAAAATTAAACAGGTCATACATACATACATTTAATGGGTGGTCCTACCGATGGTTTGTTTCTTCGCTAAATGCTAAATATTATTATTCATTAATTCTACGGTTACGGTATATATGTAACTAACAATTTTGATTTTTTTTTTATGTTTTTCTGGAACATATCTATATGAACTTTGTTAAACAACCTAGTAGCTGCATTTTCTATTGTTCAAGTATGAAAGGCCATATTAACATACCACCTATTACAGTATAGTCCACAATGTGAAGATTATGAAAGTTAAATTCCATGTGACAAAATTACAAATGGTGTGCTGGATCCTGGATCTGCTGTTAATAACTCCGGTACCGAGATTTTTAGCTAATAAAATGAGTTGGTGAGTTGATTTCACTGTACCAAAAATTATGTATAACTAGATAGTTGTTTTTATATATTTCTTAATGTATGAAAATTGGATTTCTATATTCTAAATTGTAGTACCCCCTTCACTCAAATTATTATTTTTACTCAAATTCTATTGAGTTATTTACGACCAATAATAAAAGAATCAACAATCAACCTGCGCTTTTTTTTTCGTTTTTTTGTTATATTCAAAGCAATAACTCATTTCATATAAAAAAAAGAAAAAACGTATACGTTGTTGCTGTTGTCGCATACGTATATGGTTGTTTTGTATAATCTTATATGGGTAATTTTTTCGGTATTCGTACATTTGAAAATTTTCTAATTCATAAATAAATTATAATTTTCAATATATAAATAGTTTAACTTGGAAATTTTTCCTCCATATTTTCTTTAATTAATTCTAATAAAAGCTTTTGATGTGAGTTAATAAAAACTACAAATTCACTTTTCACTATTAAAATATATGGTGAGTAAAATGACAGCTCCATCTCACTTGCCATTTCATTAGCTAAATCGCTTTTAGCTACTCACTTACTCACTCACTCACTACTCACTTTGTTAGCTAAATCTCGGTACTGAACTGGTGTTGTATGACAAGGATGAACGTATTAGATTGACACATTTAATTTGCCCAAAAGTTATAGCAAAAAAAATAGAATAAATAAGAATAGGATAGAATAAATAAGAATAGGACGCTGAAGTTACCTTACCATCGCTGAAACGCAAAATTTTAATTATAACAAAACTATCCAAACAAAATAGAAAAATCTTTTAATTTGCCGAAGATATAGAAAGAAAACCTATAGAATTTTATATTTAATTTGACATGTACTCGTTTCCCATGTTGGTTAAAAATATAGAAATCTTTGTCTGATATTTTTTTTAATGAAATTAAATATTGAAATGTCTATTTTAAAAATCTATGGTTTTTTATTGTATCTTAAAAATTGAGTACATTAGATATTAGAATATCTATAGAAGGTGGCTCCCTACTTCTTGCAGACTTTGTTTCAAGTTTTTGCTATAACTTGTGCAAATTAAAAGATATTTGGAATTGGTACCATTTTTTTTATTTTAATTAAAATTTCCCGTCCATAGACACCAAATTTACCTATAATGGCAATGGCTTGCATTTTTTTCGAAACAAATAGAAATTAACATTCTCCAATTTAGATCAATTTGGTATATATCGACGCGAAATTTTAATTATAACAAAACTATCCAAACAAAATTGAAATATCTTTTAATTTCCCGAAGTTATAGCAAAAAAAACCCCGAATAAATTTCATTTTTATTTTCACTGTAACCCAAAACAAACTGGGAACTGTATTATAATACGGTAGAATCACTGCTCGCTAACAGATGTCCAGTAGCTATCTGGAACATAAAAACTCTAGAGGCTACGTCGGAACTTCATACTAGAATCCTTAGGTCCAGTTTTGATAAAGCCTGCCCAATTAGGAAACCCAGTCATATTACAGACCTTGGTGGAATAAAGAGGGATACTACCATAATCACGATTTTCAAAATCTTGAAATGTCATAATCCCGAAAATTTGAAAATCTGGAATTTGAAAATCTTGAATTTGAAAATCTCAAATTATGATTAAACATAAAAAAATCCAGAAAAAATATCGAATTCCATTTCTGCCACTTTTTGCATTACCCAGAATCAACCATGTGGACATGGCGGCATTATGATTACTTTTTTTTTGTTTTTTGTTTTTTTGGTTTTTTTTTTGGTTTTTTTTTTTTTTTTAATATAAATAGAAAAGTAATAAGTTTCTTCAAAATTCAGAAAAGTAATATAAAAATAATATAAAAGGAAAAACGTAATAAGTCAGAAAAAATTCATAGCGAAAGATTGGTGGCAACTGCTTTTAGAAAATCCATTTTTTCATTGTATTTTGGTTTTTTAAAATTTCCTTTGAATTTTTGTTTTTTATTTGATTTTTTTTTGTTGCGTGGTAGTACTTGGCCAGATCTTACCTTTTCAATTGTTGTTTTAGCAACTATTAATTCTTTTCCTAAATCTCCGATTAGCTTATAAATTCCAGCATGCTTTCTACCCAGAACTACTTTAAGGCGTCTGTGCCAAGCTATGCCAAATAAATAGTAATACTCAGGTATTTTAGCACTGGGCACAAAAGCAAGAGACTTTATCATTCGAATCTTCAAGGCAAATTCTTCCGAATTACCGTATATATTAGCCATACGTTCTTTTTGGACCCTTCTCCAAATTATTTGGCCCAAATGAAACTGGCAACCTTTACACACGGCATATGGTAAAAATTCTTTGGCGGTTTTAACAATAGCCTTTTCAAAATCGGAGACAATTTTAACTGGCTTTAGATAGATCTATACTCCAATCACAAGCTAATTTCGTATTGTATCTTAAAAATTGAGTACATTAGATATTAGAATATCTATAGAAGGTGGCTCCCTACTTCTTGCAGACTTTGTTTCAAGTTTTTGCTATAACTTGTGCAAATTAAAAGATATTTGGAATTGGTACCATTTTTTTTATTTTAATTAAAATTTCCCGTCCATAGACACCAAATTTACCTATAATGGCAATGGCTTGCATTTTTTTCGGAACAAATAGAAATTAACATTCTCCAATTTAGATCAATTTGGTATATATCGACGCGAAATTTTAATTATAACAAAACTATCCAAACAAAATTGAAATATCTTTTAATTTCCCGAAGTTATAGCAAAAAAAAACCCCGAATAAATTTCATTTTTATTTTCACTGTAACCCAAAACAAACTGGGAACTGTATTATAATACGGTAGAATCACTGCTCGCTAACAGATGTCCAGTAGCTATCTGGAACATAAAAACTCTAGAGGCTACGTCGGAACTTCATACTAGAATCCTTAGGTCCAGTTTTGATAAAGCCTGCCCAATTAGGAAACCCAGTCATATTACAGACCTTGGTGGAATAAAGAGGGATACTACCATAATCACGATTTTCAAAATCTCGAAATGTCATAATCCCGAAAATTTGAAAATCTGGAATTTGAAAATCTTGAATTAGAAAATCTCAAATTATGATTAAACATAAAAAAATCCAGAAAAAATATCGAATTCCATTTCTGCCACTTTTTGCATTACCCAGAATCAACCACGTGGACATGGCGGCATTATGATTACTTTTTTTTTGTTTTTTGTTTTTTTGGTTTTTTTTTTGGTTTTTTTTTTTTTTTAATATAAATAGAAAAGTAATAAGTTTCTTCAAAATTCAGAAAAGTAATATAAAAATAATATAAAAGGAAAAACGTAATAAGTCAGAAAAAATTCATAGCGAAAGATTGGTGGCAACTGCTTTTAGAAAATCCATTTTTTCATTGTATTTTGGTTTTTTAAAATTTCCTTTGAATTTTTGTTTTTTAATTGATTTTTTTTTGTTTCGTGGTAGTACTTGGCCAGATCTTACCTTTTCAATTGTTGTTTTAGCAACTATTAATTCTTTTCCAAAATCTCCGATTAGCTTATAAATTCCAGCATGCTTTCTACCCAGAACTACTTTAAGGCGTCTGTGCCAAGCTATGCCAAATAAATAGTAATACTCAGGTATTTTAGCACTGGGCACAAAAGCAAGAGACTTTATCATTCGAATCTTCAAGGCAAATTCTTCCGAATTACCGTATATATTAGCCATACGTTCTTTTTGGACCCTTCTCCAAATTATTTGGCCCAAATGAAACTGGCAACCTTTACACACGGCATATGGTAAAAATTCTTTGGCGGTTTTAACAATAGCCTTTTCAAAATCGGAGACAATTTTAACTGGCTTTAGATAGATCTATACTCCAATCACAAGCTAATTTCGTAAGTGAAAAAAAAAATCGGAATAGGCCAGTTTAGTTTTACGGCTCATTAAGCAGAAGACTAATGGTACTATTTGGCCTTGTATCATGATGCATGGTACAACATGGAACATACCGTCCAGCAACCAACATTGCGCTTCTGCCAAAAGCTTCAAAGGAGACTGTGTACCTAATAAAATATTTTTTTCGCCATCAAATTCCTTTTCATCCAAAACAAAAACTTCTCCTTCCAAAAATTTAAAATTCTCTGGAATATTTATTGCTTTTAAAGTTCCTCAGGAAAACGCACTCTCCTAATTTTTTTGTGCACCTTTAGTGTGGGCAGGTACACTCTACAATGCGGATCAGTATTAACAATAGCATTTCTTATTATTTGAAACGCTGCCAATTCAATTCTGTCTTTAGCCGTTGTTTTTTTTTCAAAGAATTTTTGGAAATAATAAAATCTTATGCATAAGCTACTGGAGCATGACTACGGTCTGAAGGCTCTTTTTTAATTACGTGTTCTTCATTGCACATAAGTGTGTGCAAACGACTTTTACAACACTTTTCTTTTTTATTTGTGCAACACCTCACCAGTAATATATTTTTTCATTTCGTTTTTCCAAATGATAAGAAAAACCATTTAAATTAAGTTTTTCTTTGCCTTTATTTGATTTTAATATAGTTATACTCAGTTTGTACGAAAAATTATAGATTAAAACTTTGCAAATAAAAGTACTTGCGCTTAGACTATCAACATATGCACTTCTGAATAATATTAAGCAATATCAAAACCAAGGTCTAAGTACTAAATATACTCAGATAAGAACCGTGAATTTCAATATCCCTAGCATTCGCACGATTTTTTAGACCAAAATTTAATTCGACATTCGGGATTGTGAAATTCAAGATTTTCAAATTCGAGATTTTCAAATCCGAGATTTTCAAATTTGAGATTTTGAATTCGAGGTTTTGAATTCGGGATTTTGAATTACGAGATTATGAACCCAACCCGAATAAAGAACTTAAAACTTCGGAGACATTATTCACAAATCGTTTATACAGGCCAAGCGCTACGGGGAACCGAATGCTTGGATCGCGTACAGGCAAAACCTAAAAAAATTTAAAAAGGATTTAAGAACCGCGAAAATAAACAGTTGGAGAGTTCTGTAGCGACATGCAAAAAATCTCTGAAACTGCAAGACTCAAAAAGATACTCACTACTCACGCACCAACACAAGCCACTCTCCTCAGGAAAACGGACGGATCCTGGACGGAGGACAGCCGGGATACAGTGGAAGTGTTACTATGTACCCACTTTCCGGACTGTCTAAACCAGGTCAATCGTATCCTTGTGACAGTAGATTACAAAAAACGCATTAAAATACCACCGGATCTAATAACGCGGAAACGTCTGGAGTGTGCGATAAGCTCCTGCGATCCTTTCAAGTCACCGAGACCACAAGACTTGGGATGCCTCAGACGTGCAAAGTTATCTTTATACCGAAAGCAGGCAAGGTTAGTCACTCGAGTCCGAAAGACTACCGGCCGATAAATCTTACTTCTTTCGTACTTAAAACTATGGAAAGGCTCTTGGATGGATGCATTTATTAGAGAAAATATTGATCCCGGGCTGCTTTCCAAATCACAACAAAATCGGTTGAGACTGCATTGTATGAAGCAGTTCTTGCTGTCGAAAAATCCCTTCCCTACAAAGAATATACTCTAGGAGCCTTCCTTGACATAGAAGGAGCCTTTAACAATGTCACGACGGAGACAATTGTTAAGGTCTTATGCTCAGCCAGTATTGACAAAATCGTACGTGGCTGGATCTCAAAACTTCTAGTTAAAAGATCCATTACATCGGGGTGGGGCAACGCCACAGCTGCTAAATGTGTACTGCCCCACAGGGGGGGGGGGGGGGGTTACTATCACCTAAAAAATCTCTGAATTCTAATACTCAATGCAATGATATACTTAAAACCTTGCGCAATCACGGCGTGAAAATAGTGTCATACGCTGACGATGTATAGTGATACTCGCAACTGGCAAATAGTCTAGTAGTCTAAAAGTCTAAAAGTCAACCCACAGAAAACAGAATTAGTACTGTTTACGAAAAAATATAAAATCCTTAAATTCGAATTACCTTGATTAAACGGTACACAACTTTAGACAGCCAAGTAAGTTAAATTCCTAGGACTCGTCCTGGACAGCAAGTTGAGTTGGCTACCAAACGTCGAAGAACGCTCGCTTAAAGCAAGCAAAGCCTTTTATGCCTGCAAAAGAATGTTCTCCAATACATGGGGACTAAACCCTAGATAGACTAACGAACTGGATTTTGCAAAAGAGTTTGGACACACCAGAATAGTGCTAAACCTATCGGATAGTTCGGACTATATGATTCCTAAACTGTCACTTAACAACAAGTAGAGCGTCAATATACCGAGTAGAGATTACTGGGCAAGCAGAAGCTCAGAACCTGTTAACGCGATTGAAATATACACAGATGGGTCCAAGATGGAGTTAGGAGTGGGAGCAGCTGTCCACTTACCTGACCTGGGAAACAATTACAGCTATAAACTCCCTGACCACTTAAGCATTTTCCAAGCGGAAATCCTAGCTATTACGAAAGCTGCAGAAACTGCTTCCTCCAAAATTACAGGCTATCAAAAAGCAATATATTCATTGACAGTTAAGCGGCCATTAAAGCACTGGCTGCCTATATCAAATCTAGAGACGTACTCAGCTGCCATGCACTACGACTACAGAATCAATGCGTAGGTAGGTCTGTCGAACTATGCTGGGTACCTGATTACTGCAATATACAAGGGGAAATTAATGATTAAAATCTGTTTTTTTAAATTGAGTCCATTAGAACATCTAAGGTGGCTTCCTACTTGCAGACTTTTTTTCAAGATTTTGCTTTAACTTAGGCAAATTAAAACATATTTGGAATTGGTGTTGGATATTTTTATTATAATTAAAATTCCCCGTCCATAGGCACCAAATTTACCTATATTTACCTTAGCCCTGTTTTTTTGTAGAGGGTATGTTGTATTGCAAAATTTTACATTGAAAACAACAACAATTTGTTGGCAAAAAAATTAGAATTACAGTAGTTAGTTATATATCGCAAATGAATTCTAATTGATAAATAGTTAATAATATGACATGTAGATGGCTCTGTTGTCAATATTCCATTTCATTTCATTTCATTTAATTTATTTCAAATGCATTGGACAAAAAAGGCATAGCCTGTTTTTTTTTACATTAAAAAATAGCAATTTATTAAAGAAAAAAAGCAAGTTTTATATTTTTTAATGACATTTAATGATTTTTTTTTTACGTTTATAAAACTCAAAGTTAATGTGATTTAAAAAAAAAAATATCAGCTGATAAATTCAACTGTGTATGAAATAAAAAAAAATTTTCGCCTCCTATGTTCAGTGGATCGTTTTTTTTGCAAAAATTTTACAATACAATATACCCGTCTACAAAAAAACAGGGCTAATATAATAAATTTATAATTAAGAATAATTTATGTTTATTAATTATTATAAAAATTAAGTTTAAGACTATTTAAACAGAACTCCCTTTCGTGGTGAAAAAAACCGAGCTGTTTCATTATAATCTAATATCGCACTAGTAATAGGTTGGTAAAACCTCATAACGAAATCCATATTTTATAACACATACCTAGAATAAGATTTTTGAATTTTTTCCAATCGGTCTGTGTGGACTAGATAATTAGAAGACCAAATTGCACTGCCATATTCAAGTATACTCCTCACTAAAGAATAATATAAATTATTTAAGGTGCCAATATCGTTGAAATGTTTAGAATTTCTCTTTAGAAGGCGTAACATCGAAAATGCCTTAGAACATATATAATTAAAATGATAAGAAAAAGATCATTTAGTATCTAAAATGGTTCACAAGTCTTTGATTTTATGAACTATAAGAGGCGAAGGACCTAACATATAATCAACCATTAATGGATTCAAGCATCTATAAAAAGAAATTACCGAACATTTAGATATATTTAAGGAAAACCCATTACAGTGACACCAATCAAGGAGGATATTAATATCCATTTGCAGTTTCAATCTTCAATTGAATTAATTCAACGAACAATTTTAGATCATCTGCATATAAAAGTATGAAACAAAAACGAAGGAATTGAGGCAAGCCGTTGGTCATCAAAATAAATAAGAAAGGGCCAAGATGGAGAAACGTTGAATGAAATCCAAGCATTCCAAGTTTTACAACTAACAATTCAATAGAGACCTTGTCGAAAGCTTTAGAAAAGGCGATTTAAATAGCATCAACTTGAAATCCTTTTTCTATAAAATTAATGATTTTATGAACATATACAATGTTAAGTTTGTGGTAGTGGATCTACCAGCCATAAAACCATGTTGAAATGGACTAATTGAGTTTTTAACAATTTCAAAGATTTTCACTTTTACGATTGCTTCGAATAACTTTGGAATAACTAATAATTTTGCTATACCACGATAATTCTCTATTATATGCTTAGGACCAGATTTGAAAATTGTTTAATAGATGAAAATTTCCACCTATCTAAAAAATGCCTGAACTTAGAAATTTATTAAATATGATATGTAACGGTTGAACCAAGGAGGTTATTTGCCGAAGTTATAGCAAAAAAACCTCGAATAAATTTGATTTTTATTTTCACAAGAACTCTTTTTTCATGTTGGTTAAAAATATAGAAATCTTTGTCCGATTTTTTTTTATTAATGAAATTAAAGATTAAAATCTTTTTTTTCAGAATCTATATGGTTTTTTATTGCATCTTATAAATTGAGTACATTAGAGAGCATCTAGAAGGTGGCTCCGTACTTCCAGAATATTTCTCAAGTTTTTGCTATAACTTTTCCAAATTCCCGGTCCATAGACAGCTATATTGGAGAATGTCGATGTTTTACGCCCAAAAAATGGCATACTGGATTGCATTTTTTTTCGGAAAAAATCCAAATTCTCCAGTTTAGACAAATTTGATATATATTGACGCAAAATTTTAATTATAACAAAACTTTCCAAACAAAATTGAAACATCTTTTAATTTGCCCAAGTTATAGCAAAAAAAACCTATAGAATTTTATTTTTATTTTGACATGTACTCTTTTTTCATGTTGGTTAAAAATATAGAAATCTTTGTCAGATTTTTTTTTATTAATGAAATTAAAGATTAAAATCTTTTTTTTCAGAATCTATATGGTTTTTTATTGCATCTTATAAATTGAGTACATTAGAGAGCATCTAGAAGGTGGCTCCGTACTTGCAGAATATTTCTCAAGTTTTTGCTATAACTTTTCCAAATTCCCGGTCCATAGACAGCTATATTGGAGAATGTCGATGTTTTACGCCCAAAAAATGGCATACTGGATTGCATTTTTTTTCGGAAAAAAATCCAAATTCTCCAGTTTAGACAAATTTGATATATATTGACGCAAAATTTTAATTATAACAAAACTTTCCAAACAAAATTGAAACATCTTTTAATTTGCCCAAGTTATAGCAAAAAAACCTAGAATAAATTTTATTTTTATTTTGACAAGAACTCGTTTTTCATGTTGGTTAAAAGTATAGAAATCTTCGTTTGATATTTATGTTTTATATATGAAATCTCTTTTTTCAGAATCTATATGGTTTTTTATTGTATCTTAAAAATTGAGTACATTAGAGCATCTAGAAGGTGGCTTCCTACTTGCAGACTTTTTTTCAAGTTTTTGCTTTAACTTAGACAAATTAAAAGATATTTGGAATTGGTTTGGATATTTTTATTATAATTAAAATTCCACGTCCATAGGCACCAAATTTACCTATATTGGAGAATCTCGATGTTTTACGCCAAAAAAATGGCAATGGCTTGCATTTTTTCGGAAAAAATCGAAAATCTCCAGTATAGACGTATATCGACGCGAAATTTTAACAAAACTATGGAAAAAGAATTTAAAAATTTTTTAATGTGCCCAAATTATAGCAAAATAGACATAAATTGTTTCATAAAATTATCTTTTCGTCTATTCTAATGTCGAGTTACCATAAGCTATGGTCAGTGATATAAAAATAATTAAAAATTGGTTCACTAATTAATAAAGAAATTCAATTTTTAATATATTTCATCAAATAAATTTGCTCTGATATGTATTCTTGAATCATATACATATTATGTATATGATTCAAGAATACATATCAGAGCAAATTTATTTGATGAAATATATACATATATCTATACTTAAATTAATATGTAATTGAAAACGATTTTTATTTGTCTATACAGCAATCATAAAGGAAAATATGTCTTAATCTTATTAAAATATCAATGCCCTGCTTAAAATAGTTTATTCAACAAATAATATTCAATGTAATAGATTCCATAATACATAAGTATATAGGTATTTTTACAATTATAGATATTATTTTTTTTATAAATAAAAATTACTTTATTTTAAATTCAATAGCCAACGATAATTAAGAGTACATTCTTTTACTATATAGCTACAATTACATATTTTTTTATATACATAATTATATATTATATCTAAAATATTTTTTATTATTATTTAAAAACTGTTTTAGATATTGTATGCATGTTATTATCATTGTACGTTTGTATAGTAATTTATAATTAAATTTCTATTTTGCACAAAAAAAAGAGGAAATATGTAACATTAAACATAATTCATTAACAACTTCGAATCCTTAATGTTTTTTTTTATTGACTTATTTATACAACAATTATACCCTATATATACAAAGGAATCATACATAAAAATGTTCTCCGCCTATTGAATTATCGATACAATGGGCCGCATGCGTCAATAATTATGTACATTTTTTGTCGTGTTGTACAATATATTATTTCTTTAAATGGAAGCTAAATAGTGTATGAAAGGAAATTATATACTGTAAATAATTTTTTATTGTATGTTTCAATAAATATGTATGTTTATACATATATAAATTAAATACTTTTGTCGTCTCTGCAACATACATACATACATTCTTCAGGTTACGTGTGGATTTTTTTGTATTAAAACTTTCAAACTTAATTTTGATTGGGAATATTTTTTTATTTTAAATTGCTCTTCTTATCAAAATTATGCCCTTTTTTTTAATTTACTTATTTAATAACATAAAATATAGTTCATTTCTTACGACACATATACCACCCAGCAAAAATATCTATAATATAAACAGTAACAATTAATTTGAATGAAGGCGTGGTTTCAAAGTGTTCATATTATATGTTCCATTTCAAATGCGTTCCAAGTTTTGATTCTAATTTGAAAATTCAGTATACATAGTTCATATTCTGGTTGAAACGATTTACTTATATTTTTTTTTATTAAAGTAAGTATACTATTTTATTTATATATTATTCGAGAATTTACAAAAATGGGAATGTTTTATTTTGATATATGTATATATGTGGCACCAGTGATGGTTATGAATCAGTGATTGGACTCTTATATTTTTTTCATATACCAGTTTATATATATATGTATATACATTATAATAATTATATTATGTATATATATTAAAAATGTATAACTCTGTTTTAGTTTGGTTCAAATATTTAATATACTAAAATTTAAACGTTTCAGTCGGCTGCAATCATCATAGTTCAATTATTCATTATATATAATCTTATAATTATTATTTAGTCTTTTTTAGATTTTAAAGTGCTAACTTCTCATAATATATATAAGTGAATAGTAATAGTAATATAGTAATTATTAATTAGATTTATTGACAAATATATGACAAATTAGCTAAGTACTATATAAAAAGGAATAGCTAAAAAATATAATAAATCAATTTCTTTTTATTTTATTTGTTATATAAATTAAAAAGAGAAATATATACTCTTTTTTTTAATGAAATAAAAATGATTTTAATAATTTAATTTAATTGAGAACGTATAATACAAAATATTATTATAAATAAAAGTAAATATATTACAATCAATCTGGGTAGTCCATTAGTTCATATTTTGGGCTGTGATAGCTCAAAATTGAGTGTATTATCTTTAAATAAAAATCAATTGGATATTAAAGCTAATTGTGGAAAAGGATTAGAATTTAATTTATCATCTGCATCTTTTTTTAATGTACAAGGCTATTATGCATTAAATAGTGAAATCAATAAAGATAATAATTTAAATCCATTTAATAATAATTTTAATATAAAAAAGAGTGAAGAAAATATTGAAAATATATTAAGTGATTATAATAAAAGTTATTATATGCGTAATAAAAGTGACGAATCTTATAATTGTCGATCATCTATTAATAATAACACTGATGCATTAGATAATTTAAATGAACCACAGGAATTTCATTCTGATCGGAGTATTTCTTCATATCAAAGTGGCTATTTGAATAACAATAACAATCATCATATTGAAAATAATAATAATAATAATTGTAATTTAAAATTATTCGGAAATCATATGGAAACTTCGCCATATCACGTGACAGTTTCGACGCGGTATAGATCTCAAAGTCCTGAATATAAAAGAAAATTTGATAATAATAGTCCAGTGGATAGTTCTTTATCATATTCATTTAGTCAAAAAAGCAGTGAAGAACATAGCCCGCCGCCGGATAGTATAGAATCGCATATATCCGATAATCGATTATATGAACCGCATTCTGATAAACATTTATCGGCCGAAATGTTGGATCATAAACTTCCATTAAGCTTTTTAGGACCACCATTAGCTGCATTACATTCAATGACTGAAATGAAATCACAAGTAAATCAAAATGAAATTCTTAATGAAAAAAATGAGAATCACATAGCAAATATAAATTCTGGTATTATTACGATGCCAATATCGCAAAGTTCACATATAACATCAAATCCTCATGGAATTGATACAATATTATCAAGACCACCTCCAGTGACATCAGCTGGATTAAATGCATTAACTTCTGGTAAGTAATATTTATGTATATTAGTAAGAAGAAATAGTAGTACATATTGTAATAAATATCTTCACAATAACTTGTTCTGTCTTTATAAATTTTAATTCTTCGAATTTAAAAATTATAATATTTTTCCGGGATCCAAAAGAAAATTAGCATTTCCAAAAAAATCTTTTATCATCATTCCACTGATGACAACATATGCACAAATGATTTTTTTTTGAAATGCTATAATTTTCTTTTGAATCCCGGAAAAAGATTATAATTTTTTAATTCGAAGAATTAAAATTTATAAAGACAGAACAAATTATTGTGAAGATATTTATTAAAATACTATTATTTCTTCTTGCTATACCTTGAAAAAATATTTACATCATAGTGAATCATATGCGGTATTCTGAAAATATTACCATATCCTGTGTGAATCATCTATGTGTATAAAATTAACTCTTCAAAATTAGTGATTTGACCAAGTTCCTGTAAAAACCACTGGAAATATTATAAGCTCTATCAGGGAGCCATAGTCTCCTTCTAAGGTCTGCACTCTATCGCAGTTTTCGAAATATAACATTAATGTAAGCCTCGCTGAAATTACCGTGAAATTTTCTGCTAAAATTGATAATATTCTGTTAATATTCTCGTCTTTGGCGTGCTACTTTTTCCTCGTTCTATTGCTAATGGTTGAAATGAACCTCTTTCTCGCAATCTTGTATATGGAAATTGTTCTGTATTCAATAGTTTGGCTTCAGCGCGATTTTGTCGTACTTCACCACACATAAATTAATACTTTGTCGGCATATTCTTCGTCAGAAAACATTTGTTTTAAATTTAAACTTTAGTTGCCAATTACAGGTTTTGCGCTCCAAATTCAACCTTTTGGATTCCAAATTCAACCTTTTGCAAGACAAATTCAACTTTTTGCAAATCAAATTCAATTTTTATAAAAAACATTCAAAAAATTAATTTTTACTATAAGTTAAACAATTAATAATTAGATAAATTATAATCTAAATAATAAAATAATAATCACATAATAATAATTATTAATTAATTCAAGTAATAATTAATAATTAGATGATGTATAATCCAAGTAAAATTAGAAGAACGCATATGATTATAGAAGCGTGGTTAATTTTAGACAACGTTCGGCTCCTCAAAACTCAGAAAATTCGTGATCTTATTCCGCAGAAAAGACATACTGTCTTCTATTTCTGCCACCATATTTACCAATGATGAACCCGATTGAAGAGGTTTTTTTCCAAAATCAAATTTTACGCTCGAAATTTATTAGCTGATTGTGTAAATTCTCCGAATTTGAATTTAGTTGATGTAATTGAACAAGCTGCGGCAACTGTTACCCCTGAAGATTGCAATAATTATTATCCACATATATGTATATGCAGTTGCTTTTAGACGCTGCAGGAGAATCACTATAGATGATTAGTAGTAATCATGATTTTTTTTATACTGAATGACTATTTATTTCAAAGAAAAACAAAATTCTAATTTCTAATTTATTCTCATAATTTCAATTTATTTTATGTTAATTAATGGGAAAATTATTTATGGTCTTTATAAAACCATTTTATCGGTTTTTGCAAAAGATTGAATTTGATTTGCAAAAGGTTGAATTTGATTTGCAAAAGGTTGAATTTCGAGTGCAAAATCTGTAATTGGCAACTAAAGTTTAAATTAAATTTTTAAAAGTTAAATTTTTACATTTTAAAACTTTACCATCTTATTAATTATTGAACAGGAAAAACAATATTTACTATACAGGTACCAAAACTAATATTAACAGGAAAACCCAAAATTAATAATAACTTACGGCATAAAATTATTTTCATCTTAAACTACTTTTTTATAAAATTTAAAATATCTTAATATGTATTTACTTACTTTAATATTTTTAATATTCAACCACCCGCTTTCAATTGAAATTAAATTTTGACATTCCAAGTAGCGATTCCAAGCATTCTCCTCAAAGTTCCTTGCGAGTTTTCTCTCAATTTTTATCATATACATACAATAAGTAAAGTTAGAGAATTCTCGCCAGTAGTGTTATGTGATTAAACCGACAAATTTCCCGTTTTCGAAAATGAGGGTAAAATTTGCGAGTTTTCTCACAACTCGCAAGCACTTGGAATCGCTAATCAGGTATTGAAGTAGATTTATTTGTATTTGATAGAGGATATTTAATAGAGCGTTTGTTATCAACAAAAAAATAATTAATAGCTTATTGTTTTAAAGGTTTGTCTAATACCTATATCCAACAACTCTTAAACAACCAGTTTCATACGTTGAGTCCTTGATAAGTTATGGACCCAAATATGATGTTACTTTTTTTTAGAGGACGAATCAGAAGATGGTGTGTAGCTTAGCTTCCAATACTACCACTAACAGCATACCGTTGATCACCTTTCCTAACCATCCTATGATTTAATATTAATTTCTATAAGATAATATCGAAATATGTTTTAGTCAAATGGCATAAAACTGTTACAATTTATCCAGACTTATTCTTATCAATATATTTAGTATAGGTAATTTCGATCCAAAGGTATATGTGTCTAGATTCATCATGTCTATAGATTCATAAATATATTTCTCTATAAATGACTCAGTTTATTTCTTAAATACCAATGAATGAAATTGAAATATACTTCCAAAGTATTTATGTTGAACTTTTATACACATATATATTTTATACACATTTTGTAATATTTTATACACATTTTATTTAAAGTCGATTATATCAGTGTCCGACCGATGTGAACAATAATGAAGCTGAAGCAATTACTGTTGAAGATTAGTAAATGTGCACCACAAATTTATGATATGCCATGTGGTGGAAAGGTTGAAATATATAGAGAACTAAAAATGTAACCGACAGAAAGTTAATATTAGTCCGGTAGGCAGTGTTAATCTCATTTTGCCAACACATATATTTGCATATCAAAATTTCATCATATAGTAAACTTTCAGCAAAATAAAGTATGCCCAGTACTTGGAAAGGAAATTTTTAGTACGATTCCATCCAGTAAACATTATTTCAAATTTCTGCCACTGAATTATAAAATATATTAATATTAACTTTATTTTTAAAATGGACAATCCCAAAAATGATATTTGTTGAGACGCTTTAGAAATGCACAGTTCAAGAGAATCTCGCACTTTCAATCTCAATTTTAAGTAATTTTAATTTCTGCCAGTACATATGTAGATAGTGTAACATATAATTATGTTTATGTATATAAAAATCTAATTGAACATAGGTAATTTTCACCACAAATGTAAGAAAAACCATCATTTGAATTTATTCACATAATCGTATAACCGTTCAGCTTTATATATTAACAATCCTAAAGTTAAAAACGCTTTGTTTGTATTACATTTAGAAAAAATACTTAAAATTAAAAACGAGTGAAACATATCTTGAATTCGTTAATTTCCATAATACGTTTAAAATTCTGTTGGATAGCAATTATAATAACTATCTAATTAATATGGCTGCTCAAATTAAAACTAATCCTAAATCCTTTTGGAAGTTTGTTAATTCTAAAAGAAAGTCAGATCAATTTCCAAATTTCATGACATTTCAAGGACAATCTACAAAGGATCCGATACTTATTTCAAAATACTTTAAAGATTTCTTCTCTAGTTCATACTCTGATACTCCTTTTATAGTTGATGAATCAAATTTTCAATAAATGCATAGTTATCCGGAGATGCCCCTATCATCACTCAATTTCTCAGTTCAACAGGTAAAAAAATACATGGAAAAACTGAGTAATGATACATTTCCAGGTCCAGATAATGTACCTGAATCCATTCTTAAGAACTGTGCAAATTCTTTAGCATCTCCACTGAGAATTCTATTTAATAAATCTTTAAATAGTGGGCAATTTCCAGAATTTTGGAAAACATCGTTTATTAGACCTGACCACAAAAAGGATTCAAAAAATGATATTACCAATTATAGACCTATTGCTAAACTGTCTAGCATTCCTAAGTTATTTGAGCTAATGATTTATGATTCTATCTATAGTTACTGTTCAGGACTATTAGTACCTAATCAACACGGTTTCATGAAAAATAGATCCACTGTAACCAATTTAGTTGAATCATGTTCTTCTTTCCTCACTAATATGGAGGCTGGGTATCAGACTGATGTCATCTATACTGATTTAAGTAAAGCTTTCGATCTGTTACCTCATAGTGTAATTTGCTTTAAACTAAAAAAATTAGGTTTTCCTGATTTCTTAATTAAGTGGGTAAAGTCATATCTGATAAATAGAAAATATTGTGTTAAATTTAGATCTGAAATTTCAGAACCCTATTATGCCAACTCTGGTGTCCCACAGGGTAGTCATTTAGGTCCATTTATTTTCATTTTCTCAATTAATGACGTTACTTCTGTAATCAAGTATAGTAAATTGGGAATTTACGCCGATGATATGAAAATCCATAATAAGATAAGTTCCTTAAATGATGCTATTACACTACAAAAGGACCTAGACTCTTTTAAAAACTGGTGTAATATTAATAATTTATCATTAAATGTTGATAAGTGTGCAATAATTAGTTACACTCGTCGTAAAACACCAGTGATTTCAAATTATACTTTTGATAATGTTATTATCAATAGAGTTACTCACTTCAAAGATCTAGGCGTGCATTTCGATAGCAAAATGACTTTTAAATTGCACTTCGTTACCATAATTGGTAAGGCAAATTCAATGTTGGGTTTCATCAAGCGATGGTCTAAGGAATTTGAGGATCCATATATCCTTAAAACTTTATTTACTTCTCTTGTTAGGCCGAATCTTGAGTATGCTAGCCAAGTTTGGTCTCCCTATTATCGGGACCATATAGAGAGATTCGAATCAGTGCAAAAAAAAATTTTGCACTTAGATACGCTTTACGTAACTTAATTGGTTAAACCCAGTGATATGACCTCCATACAAGGACAGGTTAAATCTCTTGCAATTAAAATCCCTAGAATCAAGGAGACTAATTGCGGACATTCTATTTATAATTCAAGTTGATAATGGCCAGATCAACTCTGAGTATATCAAAAACCAAGTTCTTACGCATTTAAATCATAGTACTCGGTTTCGGTCGGAAAATATATTTCGAGAAATATTCCACCGTACGAACTATGGTAAATTTGAACCAATTAATAGAATGTTCAAGGTTATTAACAACTATAAAAGTCACATAAACCTTTCTTTTTCCAAAGAAAAAAATAAGAAAAATTTAATTTTACACGTGTCATAATATTTTTTATTGACTTAGTTTTTTTTAAGCTAACTATGGTTTTTAATTAATTTTTTATTATTATTTCTTTTGACGTAGTTTCATTTTAACTTTGAAACTTAATTTTTATTTTATTTTTAATATTACAAATCTTTTTATTATAATTATCAATATTTTATTTTATATGATAATTGTGTAATTTAACTATAATTTTACTTTAAGTTATCAATATGTTTTAATATGTTTGTACTAAACGTAAATAAATAAAAAAAAAATAAAAAATACGGGATATGGGATTCACCAGCCCAGTTTCGAACAGGTGTATGTATATCGTAGCCGTGAACGGATAACATACCCCACCCGATTGAAAATATTTATATGAGAAATGTAAGTGTAATCGTTTCAATAGTTTTCCAATTGTGGAAACACACATATCCGACAAACAAAGGAGCAGCGTTTCATAGTCTGTATAATTTTATTTCTGTTTTCTATGTACCATATAATTGATATAAAATTTATAACAATTTATAGATAACAATTTATAGATTAAGAATATTGCTTGTTATGGGAACTAAAATAAATAAATAAACAATGTTGTGGTGAGGCAAACACATTAACAAACTTTGTACAATATGAAATTATAAAACTATTTCAAAAAGTAAAAAAGTATGAGTAAAAAAAAAATTCACTTAAAGAGTAGTGGAATCACATAAAGTGATTTGTGACTATATCAACTATCATATTTTCAATTTTGCATAGAAATTTCTATGCATCGATAGACTACAGTTCCTACAAATTGAAATAATATGTAACAACTATAAAAATATTTTAAAATAAAAATACATATAACTAAATAATATAGGAAATAATGTTTATTAATTACAAATTGAAAATTATATATTTTTCAAACCATGTATAAAAATTAATGAAATAAACCAAAATGCATACCTATTTGAAAGAAAAATAATTTGCATTCTTCAAATTCCAATATACACAGGTGGAGTACCACGATTTTCAATAGCAGCAGCTGCAGCAGGTATGGCACAATATCTATCACAAAATCAAGGCGCATCACTTAAAACACATTCAGGCCACATTGTAGATAGACCACATCTGTATTGGCCAGGACTTCAAGGTTTAGTAGCGAATCCAATGGCATGGAGAGATAGATTAACAAATTCTTGTAAGTCCAAACAAATTATATAAATATCTTATAGTTGTTCAATCAAGCCAAATTTTTGTGTTACGACCGAGAATAAAAATAGTAGGTCGCAGCAGAATTGTTTAGTAGTAGGTTAGAAGCTTTAATAATTATTTCACACATGTTCTTTCACAAATATATAACAAAAAATGTAAAACTATATAAAAAACTAAGAAAAACAAACCCTGGTGTTTGTTAAAAGCACATTTCCTCAAAATATAGGGCTATGAGGTATTTTAAACCAAAGGGAATTCCTATATAGTATTATTTACAAAAAAATGATATGGTTTAAATAAAAATATAGGTAAAATAAAAATGCGTGTCCCTCTTAATATTTTTTCGGATTTGGTTTTAATTTTACACGTATCATAATATTTTTTAGAAGATTTGGTTTTTGAATTATACACATTTTATTTAAAAAATGAAAAATGACAACGTTTATATATCATTGTAAAGCACAAATGTTTGCCCTTTATGGCCCTTTATGTTGCCGTTTAAATGTCAACAAATGCGAAGTACGGCTGGCAATCTCTTACTATTTTAATAAAATTTAAGATGACATTGTTCATTGTTGCATATTTGTGAACACATGGATGACTTATTATTAGCTGGTTTGATTATTTCCTCCTCAAATTTTTTTTTCTTCGATTTGAATTGATTCATTTGGAAACATTATTTCAATCAAAAATTCCACGAAGTTTACGAATTGTTTTAGCAAACTTTCCCCATTTTTATAATGAGTTTTAACGATAATAACTCTTTGGTCATTCGTATAGCGTTCCATATTTACTAATCTCAATATTAACCCCTCAGTTACTCTCGCCGCTCAGGACGCTGGCGCGTGTAACGCAGAAGTTTTGAAATGTCAAAAAAAGTTCAAATGTATGGAAATGTATAGAAGATGAAGATGATTAATTCGCCGTATTCGTGACGCGCTTGACACTCTTGCCGCAGCAAACTTCGCGATTCCAACTACTTCCCGCAAATTTCCTTGCGAGTTTTCCGGGAAATTTCGAATAGGTACTGCCAACTTGGCGCATCTGAACGTATCCTTTCGAAAATAGTGCTACTGAACTCATTTTTTCAAAAATTATATTTGTTAATTTTTCAAAAACAAAATTATAACATAAAATAACATAGGTAAGTATGTACATCAAAATGTACAAAAGTAAATTAAGATAATATGAAAATGGAAAAAAGAATTTATTATTGTTTATTATTGCGTTGAAAATGCGGCTTTCTATTATCTATTAATATTATTCTAATAATTAGACTAGAATATTTCCATTATTCAATTAAAATATTTATATACTATTGAAAAAATTGCTTTTAAATTTCATTTATAGTATATAATAATTAAATCACATAAATAATATTAAAACAAAAATACAAAAATTCTTATAAATATGAATTTGTGTATGGCGAGATCTTTCTGACTATATATGAAATAGGACACGGGAATTCTCTGCCAAGCTCGGGTAGCTCGAACTACTCGAGCTTTCATGAAAGCATTTTAATTCCTATAATTTAAAGAAAAATATATATAGTTAGATAGTTAGTAAAAAAAATAATATTTTATTAATTTCATAAATTCAGTTTCATAAATTCAATTTCATAGTGCCCGTATGACAATGGCTTGAGAAAATCCAAAAAAAAACTAAAAAATGTCTCTTTGTGCGACTGAAACAAATATTTTTCAATGAGAGACAACTATTGTGTCGTATTGATGCTGTCAAATATATTGTTTTTGTTTTTTAATCTGTCATATTTCGCTGCTGGAATACTTGTTTGCTTCATACGCCTCTGACATTTTCACTTTGCTCCATATCCACCCTAAATTTGCAACTTACAATTTACACATGTTAGACTTCTTGGTCCGTGTTTCAAGACGGGTCCCGAAGATAACTGGCACGGCTCCATGTCCATCTTATAATATAATGACTATGAAAATTACTATGGATATAAGGCAAAAGTAAAAAAAAAAAAATTTGGCATTAAAGTTCTATATCAATGAGCAATGGATATGGAGCAAAAAAATTAATTTAATATTAATGTTAATGTTTCATGTACATTGCTCATTTATATAGAGCAAAAAAACATTTAATAAAAATAACTTGAAAAATGTATAGAAAAGTTGCTTACGTGCTACCTTTTTTCTGATTTTTGAGAAATGAGGCAAGCAAGCATTGAAAAAAAAGAAGTGGATGTGGAGCAAAACTGCTACTCGATATCTCAGTAACTATTAGAGATAAGAAAAAACGAATTGCAGTTTTAAAAAGAGAATCTCCCAAACACTACAGATATGGTCCTAACTCAAAAAACTCTAAAATGGCGTATGAAGCAAACAAGTATTCAAGCGGCGATTTGTAATAAAATAATAAAAAAAAATGCTTGAATATTGAAAAAAATCATGAATGTCAAAAAATATACAAAAAAAACTAAAAAAATTTCGATTTTTTTTGACAGAAATGGTTTTGTTGCTGCTACACAGTGACAAATCATTAGCGACATGGATTTTTTTTGGATTTTTTTTTACTTTCAGGATTTTTTTCAATATAGCGTGTTACTCGCACTCATATCTTTTTCTCATATAAGAAATATTACCTCTCCCTCTAAATGGATACTTTCTGAAAAATTGAAATTTTCAAGCCATTGTCATACCCGCATAATAAAAAAATTTATATAAAGTTAAGAAAAGTAAATTTGAAAAAACGTAAATATTTATTTAGCTCTGATAAAATAGCCTTTTAAAATTAAAATAGCATTGAAGCTATTATCATTTAGCCTTTGCCTCTTTATTGTTACCAGGTTGCTGGCCATTGAAAAAACTCTTTCGCTTTCGGTAGATGTAGGCTGAAAAGTTTTTAGATATTCAAAGAGTTTGTTTAAGTTTGGGGTAATTATACGATACCAGTACTTTCAAACATATTTATTTCATTCTGGTAAGATTTGTTTGTTTTTTCTTTAACATTCATTGGTTTTAAACAATTTTCAACACTCATTTTAAGTTTTTCTGATAATGAAACTTCAGAATATTGTATATCTATATCACCCTCCTTCTCCTCATCTGAATAAACTTACACTGCACTAGCACTTAATAGCAAAAACTTTGAAGCTATTTCCTTAATACTTTTAATAATTTCAGTTTTATTATTCATTTTAAAAAAATTATCAAATCCTAATGCGAAGTTCTCTTTTAATGTTGATGGATTCTGTAAGAAATTAATTGTAGAGATAATATTCTTGTTTCTTCGTTCTTCAAGACGTAATTTCAATGCTACTATCATTGATTTTACTATAACAGTTTGTTGTGTTTAGTTGAATATATATAAATTTAATAACTTTTTAGCTCGAGCTTTTTCGAACAGAAACTCGAGCTTTATCGGTCTCCTTTTAGACGATTAAGCTCGAGCCGAGAAGCCCGAGAAGCCCGAGCTGCCAAATCTAGTGTTGCCTGATAAAAATGACAAATTTCCCATTTTCGAACATGAAGGGAAATTTGCGGGTTTTCTCGCAACCCGCAAGCACTTGGAATCGCTACTCTGGTGAACCTTATTAAAAAAATGCGTGATATTTAAATCCGACACTCTTATTGGGACACCCTTTATTTATATTTTAAATCAATATTTTTATTTAAAAAATCCAGGATTAATTATAAATAAAATTATAAGAAAATTAAAACGATTTCGATTGACATTAATTTAATTTTCTTCTTAATGGGCATTAAATCTATTTTTAATTACAATTTTTCAGTTTTCAAGCATATGAACGTCAGATAAGAATATAAAAAAAATAACAAGTTAGCACGTTTTTTACGCCAGTGGATCGAATTATTCATAGAATTTATTATACATTGTGTCAACAGCGCAATGACATTATCAAGTCGAATGTAAAATTCCTTAAAATAATAAGGTCATTTCATCGGACGAATATTTTTTTGTAAAATTTGAATTGTTAATAGTGAAATCAAATTAAACAAAATATGTTATTATTTTGAGGTATGCTATATTATTTTTTTTTGCTGAATATCTTACTACAGTATAATAAAGCGCATCAATTGTAATGTGTATACAAAGTGTCGTTATAATAAATATATCTAGCAAGCTACCTAGTAACTAAATTTGATATACTGATGTGTTATAAACTGCTGCATATTCTATGATAAGAGTAGCATGTATGGTTGCATCCATTCGCTGGCTTGATATTTAGAAGCTTTAGCATTCAAAATTTTAATTATATTTGCTAAAAAAATGATAATATTAGACAAATTAGACAAAAAAAAAATTATTAATATTCTCAATTCTCAATTTATTTATTTGATAATAATTTTTTTAATCAAGTTACACACCTATCCTCATTATCTATATATAGTATATACATAAAACTTATCATATTAATAATACGTATTATGAAATTAATTACGTTTATAAATAATTATGTACTTTCCTCGTATATTATAATCGTATATTATTGTACAAATATAAATATTGATTATTATAATGAATAAGTTTATATATGTATATTGATTGCATTTACGTTTTACGATCAATTTATACTTTTAATTTTAATTAATTATGACAATAGGCAAGTGACATATGTTTACAAAAATAATTAAAATCGGTAGTGAAATCATTTTTTTTACCAATTGCTATACAAATAATGACTGACATGTATTTGTGAAGAAGAATATTTTTAATATAAATTATATCATTGATATATATTTTACATTTAGTATAGTAGTATCAATATTATAATAGTATGTATTAATATTAGCTGCGATTTTTTTAATTAATTCTGATTAAAAAAAAATGATAGGGAAAGTAAAGTTTTTTATCATGAACTACTTAAAGCAGCAATGCGCAACCTTATTTTTACTTAAACCAAAAAATTAAATTTACAGCATTCGGCGTGCTAAATTTTCTAGGCGATCATACTAAAAAGTATAATTCCAAATAATATAACAGATGGAAATTAAGTGCATTTTTGTATGTAAATGTCAGCTTTCGTCATCAATTTTTTTTATATTACCAAATTTGTGTTTTTTTCTCACTAATTAAAAAATAAAAATGATTGATAACATAATTATTAGAATTAAAAATTATAAAAGAATTTTTCTCTTTTTATAAATTTAAGAAGAAAGTGTGGTTAGTGCTACAGATTAATAAAACATTTTCCACTGATTATTAAAACACTTCACAGAAAAACTTTTAAGTTTTGTTCTAGTGCGATGCAAAATATATTAATATTATATACATATGAACATATGGAATACAAAAACAGGATAAATTCAGAATTTTAGTTTATATTTTAATTTTAGAATTTTGGTTTTTTTTTTAGTTTTTAGTTTAATATTAGGAAAAATCTACACGATTTAATAAACGATTCGAATGCCAGCGAATTGAGGCTGTCGGGCCAGATTTGACACGCGGGCCTTAGTTTGAGCATCACTTTATTAAAGCTAACTTCATATTGTTTTTTTTATAAATATATTTCTAAGTATCTAATATATAAAAAAATAAGTTCAACTGATCTATAGAACTATTTTGCACATGTTACTTTCAAATAAAGTAATTTTTATTAAAAACAAAAATAAGCATAATAAAATCTGCTATAAATAAAAACCATACAATCTCAAATGTTTATATAATAAAAATTAGAAATAAAATTTTTAATATTTTTAAGACTACATATCAGCAGAATTCTCGATTCGCACTTAAAAGTCGATTTTAAAAACATATATTTTTAGACTAAAAGGGCTTTTATCAATTCAAAGTATATTCTCATTATATTTAAAACCAATTTCATCTATCTTATCTTTTATCTCAATACTTTAAATTATTTGTATTTTTTTATATAAGTGTTAAAATAATTTGGAGTTGCAGATAGAATTGTGTTTGTTAAATCACCATTTTTATCCTCTGAAAACATTAATTTGGCAAAAACCATATAGACACAATTATTGACTTAATTATAATGCAAAGCGTCTCCAAAATACTTCTTTACTCCAGCGGCGGTGGTATGCGAATTGTGATGGTAAAAATTATATCTATTTATCTACCTACTTATAAAAAAAAGTAGAAATTTAGAAAAAAAAATTTCTAATTAATATTTATTTTCAGAATTTTTTTTTTACACCACACCATGGCGGGAATTGTCAAAAAACTGTGGTGTAGGAAAGTGTAAGGTGTGAAAAAAAATACTTTTATTACACCCTGACAAAATTCTTTATAATTTTAAATTGTTATACTTTTTTTCATAATTTGTGATTAAAACATTATTTAATTGACGAATAATATATTTCCACCTTAAAAAGTTAAAAAAAAATAATTACATCTCCACTTTCTACACCTTCAAATTTGAGGGTGTAGAAAAGTGTAGAAAAGTGTACACTTTTTCTAGGCGCCGATTTAAAAAAAGTGTAGAAAGTGTAGTCAACAGAACGCAAAAATTTTCTACACCATGGAGGGTGTAAGAAAGTGTGTCTGAAAATAAATTGGTCTTAAATTCTTATAGTAAATATGTTTTAAATATAATAAATTATATTTTACAGTAAATAGTAAATAAACATAACTATTATATAGTAAATAAAAAGAATTAAATAGACTCTTCAATTTGTTTCCTTTTAATTTTAAAAATTTATATTTGAATTTGTCTTGAATTTGAATTTGAATGGGGTTCAACGAACCTGAATGATTTAGGATATGCGGATGACATCAGCATGATAGCTAACAACCATTGTGATATGCAAGATAATATTAATTCTCTCAGCAATATAGCACAAACAGTGGGACTAAGAATGAACACAAACAAAACAAAGATACTTCGCATAAATGATACGCATAATGATTCTGTGATGTTAGAGAATGAGCCACTTGAGGATGTAGAAAACTTTGTATATCTGGGTACAATAATACCAACAAATGGAGGTGCAGATATATTCAAAATATACAAAATAGACTGATGAACGCAAGGAAAGCATTCGGCCGACTCTATAAGATATGGCGTTCATCTCAAATAACACGTAGATTAAAAATAAACATTTTCAATTCAAGTGTAAAATCAATTCTGCTATATGGGTGTGAAACATGGAGGATAACCAGCTCTAACATACAAAAATTACAGGTATTTGTAAACAAATGTCTTAGAATGATATGCAAAATCTTCTGGCCTAATAGAATAAGCAATCTGGAGTTGTGGAATTTAACTAATCAAAATAAGCAATCAAAGTTAGAAGATGGAAATGGATTGGTCACACTCTAAGGAAATCATCGGACAGTATTACAAGACAAGCATTACACTATAATCCACCAAATGGAAGAAGAAGAGTGGGAAGACCTTGTACAACATGGAGAAGAACAGTAGACAAAGAATTAAGAAAGATATAACTACAAGAGCTTAAGATAGAACTACAACTACAAGTACAGGCGGTTGGGTTTTTTTAGGTTAATATCGATAAAAAAATGCATGAAAATATTTTATGATTATATTATATATTTTAAAACTCTATTTAATTTAATATATTTTAAAACTCTATTTTAAAATTTGGTTAGTTTTAATTTAATTTGAAAAAGGTTGAATTGAAATTAAAAATTTATTAATTCAAAATAGAAAAGATTAAAATATTTCTAAAAAGATTAAGATTAAAATATTAAAATAATTATATGTTTAATTCATTTTAAAAAGTACTAATTTATTCTTAGTTGTATAATCATAAAATATTTCATGCATTTTTTTATCGATATTACCAAAAAAACCCAAACGCCTGTACTATTCTTACAATATAGAAGAAACTATTTTTCTTTTTGCTAAAAATTGAAAATTGGAATTTATTTATGAATTAGAAAATTTTAAAATGCACGAATACCAACAAAATAATTCTTAAAGATATAGAATACAATCACATATATGAGAAAACAAAAAAAAAGGTTTTTTCCTACGAATAAGAAATATATGGAAGGAGCATAAATGTTCCCTCTCTTTTTAACACATTAACATTTTAATTGATTGAAAAATTTGTTTATGAAGCCACGATTTCGATAGTTCTCTTTCTTTTCACCACCGAACTATCAAATTAATAATATGAAAAATATTATAACAGCTGATTTTAGATTTACAGGGCTGGCTTCTGTTTTTAATTTTAAGAGTCTCAATATAAATTAAAAATATTAACTAGCTAACAAAATTACTCTATTTTACTTTCAATTTGTATAATTATCAATGTGCGAACTAAAATATTCCTTAGGATGATCTTTACATATATTTTTCAAAAAAAATAAATTTTCTCTCCTTAAAAATTGCTGCCCGAATTAAAAAAAACATAGTCCGGCTCTTATTTGCTATTTATTAATTTTGACAGTTCGGTTGTGAAAAGAAAGAGACTACTATATCCAGGCTGGCTTCAATTTTTATTACTTATGCTCCTACCATATATTTCTTATTCGTAGGTTTTTTCTATAAAAAATTATCCTCTCACGCATGCACATAATCACATATATGAGAAAACAAAAAAAAAGGTTTTTTTAATAAAAAATTATCCTCTCACGCATGCTTATATTAGTCATTCATAATATTTCCTTTCCTAATCTAACGAAAATATATAACAAAAAAACGCACGTTGAACGTTGATTTTTTTCATTAGATTAGGAAAGCCAAATCAGAAATTGGAAATTTTTTTGTTCTACTTTATAAGTCTATATATTATTATTAGTCAATGCCTATACCCATTTTGTTAAATATCATCTTTCGCATTATATTTTGATCTAGCAATTAAATTATTACTTATAATTTCTTTTTTTAATCTATATTACTCAATGTCATACAGTAATTATAGACTATACTATACAATCAAAAATAAATTCGCAATGTAATATATTTATGTATATCATTATTTTATATATAAAGCAAAGCGCAAACTCAAAACTCTTCTCCGGTTAAAAAAAAGGAAAATTTTGTTAAATAATGCATGTATACATATACAAAAATGTATTATCTATGTTCAATTTTATGAAAACATAGTAATACTATAAAATTACTTATTTATATTTATGTATATATGGATATACATATGTATATGCAGGAAAAATATATGTATATAAATATACTGTAGCAGTCCATAACCACATATGTAAATCACAGAAAACATTCTGATACAAATGAAAAACATATTTAGGTACATGACAGAATATAAAAAGGAAAAATTTATGTATAACAAGAAAGTTAAAGTTGTTAAAACAATGAGAAAATATTGTATGTTTTATTGAATGTTTATAACGCAAACTCACAAAATATGAAAAATAATTTATTTTAACTCATCATTTTTATTTCATTATAGTATAGCGTTTGTATACCTCATCTTTGTATATAAATACATATTTTTTATTTCCTTCTCTTTCTTAATACAAATATAAGAAAAATTTATTAAATTTATTCATCTATGTAAGGTAGCTTTTTTTAGAAACATATTGCTGATACAACAAAAAAATCATTTTCCACGTGTAACGCATTTTATTTCTAATATATAATTTGAGTTGTTCTGATATCGCAGCAAATCATGATATCGTTCATTGGGGGGCGGTGTTTATAAGTAAAAATTCATGTTATTATAAGATTATAGCAGATTAATTTATATATATGAGGGCTGTCCGAAAAGTTCATAGCCTAGCAATGAAAAACAACAGTTACATTTTAAAAGTTATGTTTATTTTTCAATATAATCTCCCATAACATCAATGCATTTATTCCAACGTTTTTCTAGCAATTCTATCCCTTGATTAAAATAATTTTCCTCGAGCTCTGCAAAATAACCGTTTACAGCTGCAATAGCTTCATCATTTGATGTAAAACGCTTTCCAGCAAGGAATTTTTTCAGGTTTGGAAACAGATAATATTCACTGGGAGCCAAATCTGGCGAATACGGTGGATGATCAAGCAATTCGTATTTTAATTCATTCAATTTAGACATCGTTAAAACACTTTTGTGAGCAGGTGCATTGTCTTGATGAAAAATGATTTTTTTCTTCACCAAACCAGGTTTTTTTTCACGAATTTTTGGATCCAGTTGATCCAACAGGCTTGAGTAATATTCTGAGTTGATTGTTTTACCTTTCTCAAGATAATCAATCAATAAAATACCTTTGTAATCCCAAAAAACTGTTTCCATAATCTTTCCGGCTGATTGAACTGTTTTTGCCTTCTTTGGTGCACTTCCACCAGCTTCAATCCATTGTTTTGACTGTTCTTTTTCTTCTGGTGTATAATTATGGATCCATGTTTCATCAACAGTTATGAAACGACGGTTAAAATTCAGTTTATTTTGTTTAAAACGATCCAAACAGGCTTGAGAAATTCTCATTCGAATGCGTTTTTGATCGATCGTTAACAAATGCGGCACCCATCTTGCACAAAGCTTGTTCATGTGTAATTCTTCATGCAAAATATAACCAACTCGATCTTTTGAGCTGCCTATGGCATCAGCTATTTCACGCACTTTCACTCGTCGATCATCTAATACCATATCATGTACTTTACGTATGATTTCTGATGTTGTTGCAGTTTTTTAACGTCCTCTGCGTGATTCATCTTCAATGCTTTTACGACCACGTTTAAATTCAGCAATCCAATTTTTTACTGTTGCATACGAAGGAGCACTTTCACCTAACACATTCACCATATCAGTATGAATTTCCTCTCCTTTTAAACCTTTCTTAAATAAATATTCAATAACTGCACGATTTTTCAATTTTTCCATTACTAAAAAAATCACTGACACGTCAATTTCAAATGGCTTGTAAACAAAGAATGAAGTTACAGATTGAAATGAAATTTAACATGTGTTCATATGACAGGTAGAATTTTCCACTACACCTACCTGTTTGCCGTTTATAACGCCTTTTATGTGTCAGGCTAAGAACTTTTCGGACAGCCCTCGTATAGATAAAATTCACATAAATTGTTAAATTTTATTTGTAAAAAAAAACTAATGATATCATTTTAAACAAGATAATTTCTGTATATAAGTACAATATATTTATGGTCCTTTTTTTTAAGACAATTTTCCGATGATTGTCGATTGTTTGGGTTGAATTTCTTTCTCTTATGTTGTAAAATTACTTAGTACATACGTTTTGATTTTTTTTATGGAGTAAATTTCAGTGCGCATTGAATATTTTCTAATTTTGCAGAATAATTTAGAAATTTTTTCAAACGAATTAAACATTTATTGATAATTTAAACAATTATCCCCTTGTAGTTTTATTTATTTAGATAAATATATCTGGAAACATTTAAAGTATTTCCTAATGATTTTTTTTTAAATATTGGCAGATATTGCAACATAAAATGAAATCACCAAACTTATAAACAATGAGGGCAGTGTTATTTAACTGATAGATATTATAGAGAGATCAGCTCGAGATTCAATCATAAATCTATACACGACTCTCTGGCTCGTGAGATTCATTCAAATAATATTTAATTTATCATTAAAGTTGTGAACAGATAGTTCCACTTCCGACACTGGTTAACTTGCAATTCGTTAAGTGTAGATTCCTAAATTGCCTATCGATTCCTTTTTTATGCTCAATCATCTAATAATACAAGGTCTGCTTGATAGTTCTATCGATGAAATATATGAATTAATCGGGAAGATATTTTATATGAAATTAATGATGAACAGTTTCAAATTGATCGGATTGATATGAGCATAAAATATCAATCCGATCAATTTGAAACTGTGTAATAAAAAAACTTAAATTGATAGAACAAATTTAAATTTAAATTTTGATAAATAGATTTAAAAATTATTAATAATTAAGAGAATCAAATACAAGGATATAATCAAGGATACAACGTAGATTTACTTTGTAAAAGTTTTAGAGATATTTTAGTTGGCTTGTCCTTTAATTTAAATTGTTATATTTGGCGTGTTTCTTATTTAATCTGTACATCGACTAGATTCTTTTAAATCTGATATCAGATTAATTTGACCTGTAAAATAAGAAATGCAGTGAGATTTTTCAGATCAAAAAATGCTACAATGTTTGCCGGGTAGAATAAAAATCTTGGTAGGAAAGTCTGGGATTCTCAAATTGATTGATCTGAGCCTAAATAAGAAACAGTTTCAAAATGATCGGATTGATATGAGCATAAATAAGAAACACATAATTAATTTCATATAAAATATCTTCCCGATTAATTCATATATTTCATCGATAGAACTATCAAGCAGACCTTGTATTATTAGATGATTGAGGATATGGTTTAATCGATTGTGATCTATAGTTACGTGGGCAAGCATAAAAAAGGAATCGATAGGCAATTTAGGAATCTACACTTAACGAATTGCAACTTAACCAGTGTCGGAAGTGGAACTATCTGTTCACAACTTTAATGATAAATTAAACATTATTTGAATGAATCTCACGAGCCAGAGAGTCGTGTATAGCTTTATGATTGAATGTCGAGCTGATCTCTCTATAATATCTATCAGTTAAATAACACTGCACTCATTGTTTATAAGTTTGGTGATTTCATTTTATGTTGCAATATCTGCCAATATTATTAAAAACAAATTATTCGGAAATACTTTAAATGATTCCAGATATATTTATCTAAATAAATAAAACTACAAGGGGTTAATTGTTTAAATTATCAATAAATGTTTAATTCGTTTGAAAAAATTTCTAAATTATATATACATATATATATGCACCTATAAACTTCTTGAAAATTTTTAAATGGCGGTACGACTTTTTGGTTTTCAATTTCATATATATATGTGTAATATATGAAAATATAACGAAATTAAGAAAATTCAAAAGGCTGTGTCGAGTGATTCCACTTATGACACATCCAATTCCAAACAATCTAAGCTAAATTCTATTTTTTATGTTTAAGAATTTATTGTTGTACGAAAACTTGTTTACTATTCAAAAAAATAATTCTTTTTTGAACCGACGGGACAAAATAAATAATCTCATAAAATAATATTATATAGAAGAAATAATATAAAAAATAAAATAAAATTATTGTGGATTGAAAAATAAATATATATTTTAAAGTTTAAAAAACCTTTTGCCCATTTCACTAATTTTTTAATTTCACTATTTATTTAGTTACAAATTTTTTTCTACTGATACAGAAATGATATAATATTCACAATAATTCGAATAAAATATATGACAGGCTCGACCAGTGTTCACACAGGGTTCGTTCTAGTTCTACTCAGCCTCTTCGCATTTCGATTTCTGTTGAGAACAGCCAGCTTAGTAAGTAGCCGAAGCCGTCTTGGTGTTGATATATACATATAGTGACTGTTTTCTTTTATTCATTCTGTGGAAGGAATAGAAGGAATAGAATATTGATGACGTCATGCCAGAATATTCCAAACGCATTCGGTTATAAGAATGAAAGAGGAATAAATGGAATATTTTTTCTCATACGTAAAATTAAATGTTTTCTTTTATTTACATAATTATATATGCTAGAATTAATTTAAATTATTATAGTTTTAAAGTATATTTCTTATTATTATAGTCATGTTAAAATTATAAAAAAATGTTTTTCCTTCAAAATTTTAGGTTAGAGTAAAGAATATTCCTTTTATTCTACCTTTAGTACGAAAAAATTGTATTCGGAATATTCCCAATAAATAAAAGAACACGAAATGGAAGGAATAGAATAAATAGAATTAATAAAAGAACGTTTTTTGACATTTTACGCGTGTTCGGAATATTCGGAATGAATAAAAGAAAACACTCAGTATATTCTAAAAATGACGAAATTATTAGCCTTTAAAAATGCTCTTATAACTTAAAAGTTTCCAGGACTTAGTTGAAATATGGTCTACATAAAAACCCTAAATCTCGATGAAACAGTTTAATATAAAAAATATTAAGCAATAGCAACTCAAATTGGTTATTTTTATTTAAAACTTAAAAATTATCCGTTTCTAGTGTTTCTAGTAATACGCATAACTGGAATATACCAGAAAATATTATAGTAACATCAGGAAGCAGATTATTGATATATGTATATAGTAATTATTTAGCAATTAATTTTACAAAAATAATAATTAAATATGTATATAAACATATTTAATAATTATTTTTGTAAAGTATAATCATCATGTACATTTTTATTAAATCAAAAGTACATTTCTTACATTTCAAATATTATTCCTATATTGTATGAAATACATAAAAAAAAATATTGTGGTTAGTTGTAGAATAGTCCTTTAATTAATATAAATTTTACTTAGTAATATGTATTACCAAAACAGTTATTTTACTTAATGAACTAAAAAACAATATAAAAACAAAGCTTAACGAGTACACATTTTACTAATACATATAACAATGTTGTAACTTTACAAATTAAATAAAAATTCAAAATCCTTATAGTAATTATTAAATTAAACGTATATAATAATCTTTAGGCTTTATATACATATTTATTTGTAACATACCATGCCTATTTACGTATAGCCATTTCAAGTAACCACATGCACAAAAAACACTTGAAAGGGTGTTCTTCCAAAAAAAAAAATCAAATTAAGACCCTTTTCAAAACTTTTGTTACTATTATATTTTTTTACGTCCTAATAAATTTCTTAAATGAAAAGAATATTATAATAATAAAATATCCTGTATCAATTTTCTTTTATTTATACTTATATTTCATATACATATTTTTTTGTGTACTTTGAATCATTGCACGTAATTAGGGATCGTTTAGTAATGGGGTGACATTAATTGTTCCTCTGTGTAATCTAAAGAATAAATTTAATCATATGTATGTATATATATATATTTATATATATATATAAATATATATATATATATACATATATATATATGTGTGTCTGTGTGTTCCAATTACATTAATCGCTTACTCGAACCGAAACATACAAATTCTTTTTGCTGCGAAAAACTGTAGGAAACTCTATTGGTCTATTGGTTAACAATGGGTATTGAATAAATGAAATTAAATAATTTTACATTTATTTTCGGTTATATCAGTATTATATGTATATGTATATTGGAACACACATCCAATATATATATATATATATATATATATATATATGTATTTAAATTCAAATGTAGTATATACGTATTAGAAATTATAAGAAATTTTAATGACTTGAAATATAGCAGAAAGTCGCTCGATATCGATAGAAGATATGCGATTTTTTTTTTAAAAATTTTGTATGGCTGGTTCATCATGATTATCATGAAACCATAGATTAGTTAGATTATATTAATAAGTGCGACATTAAGGCTGTACTTATTTCCTCCCTGCACCGCGACCTAAAAGATCTATTGTCAATTCCCTATTATTTGGTTCAGTTGATATCAAGGGTATTGTAAAACCCCAATATTTTTCTGACCGGCAGAGTTTTAATCTCTTGCGAGCTTACCCAGATAATTCAGCCTTTTCGGACAGTTGCCTGATTTATAAATATCGCTAGCACGCTTTGAAAAATTGCGATTTCCCATCGCAAAGGTTAAACTGTATGAACTAGTGCCTGATTTATAAATATCGCTAGCACGCTTTGAAAAATGCTAAATTTTCCATCGCAAAAGTTAAACTGTATGGAATAGGAACATTGTATTTATACAGTCGGATAGAAAAAATCAAATCGCAAAAGTTAAATTCAATTATATTTCATTACGATGCGCTGACAATACTGTTCGAGTTTCCGTATAAAAATACAATAATTTTATTTCCCCATCACAGCCATAACTGAAAACATTGTGACACATAATTTAAAACAATCTAAAAATTTAACTATAATCAGCTTTTTCCTCTATATGCAATATTTTTTTTTTATTTTTTTTTCTGTTAAAATATTTGTGCGATATTTATAAATTATAGAATTTTTCATAGTGTTTTTGCGGTTTACAATTACGTTTTTTACATGGACCTAGCAGTATAGGTATTTATAATTCAGGCAAATGGCTTCGCCATCGCAAAGAATGTGCTCTGCTGTTTCTTCATCAATTCCACAGAATTGACAGCCTCTAGTATGAGACTCCGATTTTATTCAAATGATACCTCAATGGGCTTGTGAGAAGACTAGTAATAAAACGAAGCTCAGGTTTGCTAAGTGTGAGTAGCTCCTTAGCTCTCTTTTTTGAAAAATCTATGAATTTCTTCTCCTGTCTTCTGCCCGGGGTGTTTGGGTCCTGTGAGAGGCGTGTTATCACCATTCCTAGCAAGTTCATCAGCTAATTTATTACCCTCATGCACTGGCACCCACATCAGAGTGGCACCCACATCAAATGTCGCGTTCATAAACTAAAATTGTCTGCAGGCCAGCTAAAGTCTAACCGCTTCATAAACTATCAATATGAAGTTTGCCGAACGCAGCTAACTATAGTAAAGTTAGTATAAAAGAAGTGGCTGCAGGCAAAATATATTTAAAAAATTCAAATAAAAATGTAAGTACATACATAATTTAATTTATTGTTATTAAAAATTAGTAGGAACTGTATGAAAATGTTTGGCCACCCTATGGTTTCTAAAAACTTTTTATTTTTTGGAAGAAATCTATTTGGTGGCCTTTTTAAATAATTTTTTTTTATTTTTAGTTTCTTCTTTTTACTTTTATTAAGTTTTCGCGGTCTTACTTTTTTTCAGGCCCTGGTAAAAGTATAAAAATTGGACTCAAAATAATTTTTCTGTTTTCATCCATCCTAATGAATTTCTTTATTAGCGTTTATGAATGAAAAAACCAAAAATATTTCTTACAGCAAGTGTTTTCCATTCATAAACTTCTGATCACAAATCTGCAGTTGTACAGTCGCAGAAAGTCTGACGTTTATGAAGTTGCCTTAACTCTGTTGTTATTTTCCAGTTGCTTGAGGGAGGATAGATATTCCCATACAAGTTTTGATTCAAAGGTACATGAGTCTAAAGCTTTGTGGGCCGCTTGGCTCTCCGACATGTAGTAAATGTTTGTACTACATATCCGTCTTTCGACCCATTCTTTAGCACAAAGCTCTATTGCATGTGTCTCCGCTTGGAAGATTGTTGGTTTGGAAAGGCGAAAACGGGGTATGTATACCTGTACACCTACGCAATTTTAGAGTCATTTGTGTAACAAACAATCTTGTTCCCAAGAGAGGGCTCCCCTGAGCACCATACATTGCGGTCCGTGAGAACGACTTTGAAGGGTTTTTCGAAGTCTAGCTGCAAGTCAGTTAGAATTGCTAGATGATCCACCAGATTAGCAGGTTTGAATTCGGTTATCCTTTGCAGTCTGAGCGCACCCGGAAGCGCCTCTTTTAGGTAAGGAAGCAGGTCTAGACGAGCTTCCATGGCTGCGGACGGGCAGGTTCCTAAGCATGCAAGCCGTTGCACTTTTTGCAACTGGACTTCTGTGGACTTTGTTATGTTTTTGCCCACCACACTAACGCGGCATAGCTTAAAATGGGTTTGACGATCGCACTATATGACCAAAATATTATTTTAGGTTTCATCCCCCATGGTTTTCTAAGAAGACGGTTACACGCCCATAAAGCCCATGCGGCTTTTGTAGCCGTTTTCTTTACGAGTGAGTTTAAATTTAGTTTCCTATCTAGGATTATTTCTAGATATTTCACTTCGTTGACATACTCAATATTTATACCGTTTAGTTTGGGAGATTTTAAATATCTTCTTTCTTTTTGTAAATGGTATTAGTATAGTTTTATTACGGTTCACGCAGAGACCTTCTTCAAGGTACCATTTATACACAGTATTTAAGGCCCTTTAAATGAGCTCTGACAGGGTTCTATCATGCTTTCCTCTTATTACTATTACAAGATTGCCCAAAATACTGTGTAAAATACCCCCTCCTTGGGGGCAACATTTGACGGCTGTTATTGTGACTGATTCATCCCCTAGTGTAGCCGTTATATGGCGGCATTCAGCTCTAATCCAGCCAACCGTAGGGATTTCAATCCCTTTGCTCGAAGCCGCTCTTTATATCGAGTCATACGAAGTGTTGTCGAAGGCACCCTCTACGTCCAGAAATGCACATAGAGCAAGGCACCCTCTACGTCCAGAAATGCACATAGATTCTTTGGCCACGAAGGATTTTTCCAGCTTGATATTTTTACCAACTTGATAATTAAACTGATGTTTGTAATGGTGACATTTTGTTTGAGAGCGTTTTGCTTCATATATTGAAAATATATGAAGCTTTGTGGCGCGGTCTAAATTTCGAAAAATTTTTTTTCGAGATTTTGATTTTTCTGGACGTTTTAGATGTCAGGTAATCAGAATCAGCAAAAAAAAAAATCCGTGTCCGCCGTACGCAAAGTAAAAATACACTTTTTTAAACGCTTAGAAATAGTATAACCACTCGTGCGATTTGTACAAAAATTGTAACATATATAAAGTAAGGATGGAAATTTATGTGTATGGTATCCTTTTTTGAATAGTTTCCCTGCAACCCCCCCTAGCGGAGCGTTGAAAATGCACAATTTTGTACACTTCAAAAAAATACCCCTAAATATAGTCGGATCTTTACATTGTTTCACAGATATATGTATAGACGCCATATAAGGAAGATTGTAAAAATTTGGAGCCCTAGGTCCTCGCCCCCCTATTTTATAGTAATATTAAAACAAAAATTTTGAAATTTGAAATGGCTATAAAACCGGTTTGATTTTATATAAAACATTGTTACTTCTAACATAGATGCAGAAGGTAAGTGCATTTCGATTTCATATAACAAATTTACCCCCTACCTTCTTTAAGTCGGTGAGGGGGCTTATATATGAAAAAAGCTACACCCCTTGAGCGGGGAAATGAATTGAAAAAATGAGAAATTATGTTCTTAAATATACTATGTTACACATTCTGCAGAAAAATTAGCCTCGTACCTTTACCCCCCTTCATTTTACAGGTGAAAGAATTTGTATGGGACTATTAAAATTGAATTTTTGGTATTTAAAATGACTATAAAATAAGCTGCATTTCAGATAGGATCTTATATCTTGTAGGTTTGGTATAATAGATTGGAATCTTTCGAAACCATTCGAAATTTTTACCCCTTTCCCTTTTATTATGGGTGAGGGGATAAGTTTATCAAAGAGGGTGCAGCACCTCAGTGGGGGACTAGATTGAAAAAATGAGAAATTATTTTCTTAAAAATACTATCTTACAACTTGTGCCAAAAATTTATTTCCTTACCTGCAACCCCCTCTAAGTTACATCAGTTAGAAATATTACATTTCAAAATTTATTATATAGTTTTTGAAAATTGAATATTTGGAACTTAAAATGACTATAAAATAAGCCGCATTTCAGATAGGGTCTTATATCTTGTAAGCTTGGTATAATAGATTGGAATCTTTCGAAACCATTCGAAATTTTTACCCCTTTCCCTTTTATTATGGGTGAGGGGATAAGTTTATCAAAGAGGCTTCAGCACCTCAGCGGGGGACTGGATTGAAAAAATGAGAAATTATTTTCTCAAAAATACACACCTACACCTTCTATACAAAATTCAGACACGTACCTTCAACCCTCTTCATTTTACAGGGGCAAAAAGTTCGAAATTTATAGAATAAAAACATAATTATGTATATTACATTTCGAGTATTTAGTATATATACATATATAGTATTACAAATTCAAGTATACTTATTTATAAAAACTTGATTGTTATTTTATATTGTACCACACTGGGAGTTTTGTAAAAATCATAATTTTTATTTAATTCTTCGTTTTCACTAAATCCTAGGTAGATCAAAAGGGTATATGAAGCACTCTTCCAAATTGGCAGCTTTTTTCTTATATGTAGGTCAATAACCTATTTCCATTGCTTGATAATCAAACTTATATGTAGGTCAATAACCTTTTCCATTGCTTTTAGGAGAAAATATATAGAAACGATAACGAACACGCTCTCTTACATAATAAATCTCATCTCTCAAAAATGTCTGTGCTTCACAATAACAAAACATATTAGTATACCGTTAATTACACGCCTTGGGTATAATGTTCATAATAATAAGTGAATTATCCGCTAAATTAACCTTAATTCATGTCCTGTGGCATTAATTCACATCACACCTATATAGCTATAAAAAATTAAATTTCAGACATTATACGTCGTTTTATACATTTGCCATGTCGTTTAGTAAGATGTGAGACGATTTTTAAATAAGTTGACAATTTTTGTGGTGCAAAAAGTCAAATAAATAAACGTATAGATTTTATTATTTTATAATGAAATATAAAATACAAATATTATGTATAGATTATTTTAGTTTATGCCATAAAGTTTTTGGTATTACCAAAAACTAGATTATATATTACATTGTAGCTTTTTTCCCATCGAATACAATGTATTTTGTTTTAATTAAAATTTTTAATTAAAAAAAACAATTTTTTAATTAAAAAAACAGATTTTATATAAGTAAAGAAAAACTAGATTTTTCTTATAAATGAACTTAGACAAAATAATTAAAATATACTCCACCGTCCATTTTCTTTTAATTATGAAACTCTTTTTTATAAAATTAAATGTTATCGTATAAAATATACTTTTGGTGTTTCGTAAATAACTAATTAGATTAGAATCCTTTACAGTATTTTTTTTCTAATTTGCAGCAAGTGCAATAACACAGATTGACACAAATATAAGAAAGATATTGTAAAAGATTAAATATTTTTATTGCACCTATTATATTTTTTTTCATTTTTTTACCCCATGAACCTTTTTTTTTTTAATAAATAATTTTTAAACAAAGTTAAAATATGAATAGAATAAATCCAACATTTTTATGAAGAAAAAAAAATTATCGGATTTTTCTCTACTGTCGATAACATTTTTTATAATAGTATTTTTTCTTTTTGTCAAAAGGGACCACATTTACCCTTGTTTAATTGAAAAGTTAAAACGGAATGTTTTTGGCAAAAGAGGAATATGAATCATGTTTATGTTTTTTTTATACATCATGTGACTTATGGGTATCATTCAGTTTTTAAATGTTGTTAACGCCATGAGATAAAATATTATAAAGAATACAGTAATAATTTGTATAATCTTGAATTATGAAAATGGGGTGCTGGTTAAATTATGCCCTTCTGTGTTAAAGGATATGAGTATATAGTAATATGCAATTTTAATCCATTATTTATAATAAATATGCAAAATGGATCAACTATATTTATGTACATATATAGAATATTATAAATACATTTAGAATTTTAGATATACATATGTAAAAAATATTATTGATCTTAGGCGAGTATATATGGTTAACTTTATAGAATATTTAATACATATTTATAAATATTATGTAGATATATTATTTTAATTTCAGTGTCAGCAAATTTATCACAATCACATAATAATGCGGATAAGGATGGTAAAAAAAAACATACAAGACCAACATTTAGTGGCCAACAAATTTTCGCATTAGAAAAAACATTTGAACAAACCAAATATCTGGCTGGACCAGAACGTGCTAAATTAGCGTATGCCTTAGGAATGACTGAATCTCAAGTTAAGGTTTGTGAATTAAAATAATTATATTTTTTAAACTTTGAATTATAATTTAAACATATGCGTAAGTAATCGATTTTTTGTATCGTATGATATAAATGGAAATGATGGAATATGCGTATGGAATTCTGCAATCATTTTAGAATTCTAGATATAATAATATAGAAAATTAATAATTCACCTTTTTTCCCAGATTATACACATAAGTCTATTTTTTCGTAATTTTTGATCCAAGTCAAGTATTTAAAAACAAACATTGTTAAAATATAACCGCTTCTAAGGATATTACTTCGTGTGGAAATTGATTACTTTTGATAAAATTAATCAATTTTCTATGTATACAAAACGCGCCATATTTATTAAATTTTGAAATTTCGTATTTATTTCGCCTGCAAAATGTATATGAACCACCATTTTAATAATTTGTATAATTTTTCAAATAGTATAATTTCTCATTTCTTCAATTGAATTTCTCGCGGAGAGACGTGGAACTTTCTTCATAAAAGGACTGCTCCACCTATAACAGAAGCAGGGCGTTATTTCTTTAGATTATATCGAAATTCCACAACCTTATGTTCCTAAATCAGATTATGGCTCTATTATTCCATTTTTTTTTTGTAGACGAACCGACCCCTAAACGCATAGACAGCTTTTAAAAATATTAGTTAATTAAATCAGAATTTTTTACCTAGGCATATCCATGATATAACCGCATTTAGTTTTCGTTAACATTATTATTAATATCTAAAAGCATATAATTATTAAATTTTTTCAAAATTTATTGACTCAAGTTTTGATTTTGTAATTTTAAATGCGTACCTAAATAAGTTAAATAAAATCACTCTAAGATTATTTTCCAGGCACATTTCTCATAATTCTTCGTATAGGAAACAACTTAGGACTTTAATTACTTCTTCACAGTTTAATGAGTTTAATAATTTTTCAATATTTCTACATGATAGTCATGTAGGACTTCCAATTATTATTTTAAATTATTTATTCATATTATAAATATTAAATCTATTTGAAATCACATTTCATTTTCAAGATAACTCAAATTGCCAATTATTGGATTAATATCAATTAACAATTTTCTAGTTTGGTCCCCATATTGGTGGGGTTGCAATACGTTTAGATACATCAGACTTTTTATACTCTTGCTTATTCTGGAAAACTTCATATTTGAGATTCCCTTCACTTTGCGTTTCACTTTCACATAATTGGAGTATTCTAGAAAACGATCGAACAACTACATAATCATACGTATTCAAAAACTTAAATACGTATTCGAAAAATTAAAGTTTTTAATGTCAAAATCGAAATAACAATATAATATAAAATTAAACCATCCGTATAGCTGTATTATTAATTAATGTAATTGAAAAAATGCTTCGTTTCTTTTTTTCCAAATTTGCACCAATTTCATCTGTTGGGCGTTTCGAAAACCCACGAGAAATGTCCTTATTTAATTTTTGAAATTATTTCTTGTTTTTTGTTTTTTCCTAAATATGTATATTTATATTTAAATTTAAATATTTGGTAAATATGTATAATATAAATGTTAAAAAAATTGTTAAATTATTTTTAATTGCATTTTGAATCTTCTAAAAGTAACAAATTTACAGCGAATGTCTACTATATGAAAAACATTTATCTTTTCGATTCGATAGTATTACAGAATATTAAATTTTTTGAATCCATAATATAGTTTTCCCATCGAACGTTTTGTAGAATAACAAAAATTCAAATACGAACGTATTTCAAATAAGAAATTTTCCCGAATAAGCTTGAGTAAAATATTTTTTTTCAATATTTTTAAAAATTATTATAGGTACAAAAATATGTAATTACGATTACATTTATTTACTTAGCTACATATTTTAAAAAAGAGATTAGTATACCTATAGTTCTATTTCAATATTATAATTTCGAATTAAAGATCGAATCATATAATAATTTTCACCCTAAGCTGTTATTAGTTTTCAAATATAAATAAAACTTTTGAAAATATTCCTCCTAATAATTATAATAACAATATTCATACATATGTATATTCTCGTTTTTCATTATCTAATAATAATTATCTGTTACATATATTTTATTTTATTTTTCATAAAGCATTTTCATAATAATTTATTGACATACATAATGTTTGTATTTAATTCGAAATTATACTTAGATAAGGAAATATATTTTAATTATTAAAGAAATTAGAAGGACTGGGTAACATAAATAATCCTGAACTATGATATCCAAAGTGTCATAACTTAACTATCAAATTAAAAAATCCATGGAATACATAGTTTATGATTATACAATATATTCATTAAATTAAATCAATAAATCAATAATATTTTCTGATTATACTATATATTTAATAAATTTTAGAACTATATATTTTAAAATTTGATTAACGTTAATTTAATTTTAAAAATTGAAATAGAAAATTTATTAAATTAATTTACAAAAATTAAAATATTTCTAAACATGTTTAAAACTACTAATTTATTCTGAATTGTATGATCATAAACTATTCCATGCATTTACAACAATATTTAGAATAATATTCTGTGGTCCAGAACCAGATAGAGCCCAAAAAATAGTCGCAGCCTGTTGTGTTTTGCATAATTAATTACTTTATTGGCAATCAGATATCAAGCTATTGTCCTTTGAATTTTGCCGATTCCTTTGATGACAATTGAAAAATTAATACCAGGCGGATGGAGAAAATATGTTACCCAAAATTCTATGTACAAGAACGTTATAGTATCAGAAAGCGGTCGGCAAAAAGATTTTTCTAAGAATATCAGAGATAATTTAAAACTTTATTGTAATTCTAATTCCTGGAGGTGTAAGTTGGCAACGAAAAGCTGTTTTTCTAGATTAAAAAATAAAATCGCAATTAAAAATTGTGTTTTTATTTATTTCTCTTTGTTTTTTAATTTCGTCGTATTAGGGACAAGAATTTCATATTTAGATCTTCAATTACAGCATTTGGTAGCTGCGATAAGATCCTGTCGAAATTCTGCAACATTACTCCATGCGTCAGCTTCTCTTTTTCTTTGTTTAACAGTTTGTCAACATTTTCCACCATATTCTGCAAACAGTCCATGAGAGGATCTTCTCTTTCTTATTTTCAGTCATTTTAGCTTGGTAGAGAAAATAATATTATATGGTTTCCAGATTTAAAAAAAAGTTCTATATACAAACATATATAGGAATAATTAGAGTGTGACTTATACCGAAATCTTGGTTATTTACGCTCTCAACTTCGTTCGGACTGTCGACCGTAGTACTGCTAGATATTATTCTGAAAAAAAGATATTCGAAATTATGAAAGTCCGTGAATTTTTTTGTTTTTATTTACCTTCGTTTTGTTTGCGATGACAACGTATTAATAAACGACATACAATTCGCGAATTCCCAATCTACACCATATTCCATCATTTCTTCTAAATCTACGGTTTAACTGTCATCCTAAGCATCTGAACCAGATTTCTTTTTTGGTTTTGTTCGAGCCCACTTACATACATACTATCACATAACGATTTCCATGCAATTTTACAATCTTCAACTATAAAATTTTATAATTTCCTGCACTAACAAAACAAAACCAATTTAATGCTTTAAAATTCTCATTTTTTCAATTTACGCTTTTTGGTTGAGGTTGATGTTGTAGCTATAGGTTCATTCAGAGTTAATTCTGATTCTGGTGGTTGTCTCTCACGAAAACTTTCATAATTAACTACCTCCATATCTTCTAAATATTCAAATTGATTATACTCTGATTGATTTTCCATTTTAACTGTAAATATATGTTGTTTTAAAAATAAAACATAATTTAGAATTTTATACTCACCTTTCGCTTTCAACGTCTCAGCTATTCCAATTTCTAATCGAAATAAACAAAAAAAGTGTTAAAATTTCATCGTGAAATAATGCTCTGAACATTATTTCACGTAAAAATAATCGGGAGACTTTTGCCTGCCATTTGTTGACAACAAAAAAATATATTTTTTTACGATGATTTTTTCACGCGAGCTCCGTACCTCTTGAGCAAAATCTTAAGCCAAATTTTTCATTTCTGATTTCACGATGTTAAACTTGTTTGAAAATTTCATTTTGCTTGACCATACCATGCAAAGCTTTAGTCATAATATTTCCTAATCTAACGAAAATAAAACGCACATTGATTGTTGATTGTCATTGGTCATAAATAACTCAGTAGAATTTGAGTATAAATTAATTATAATTTGAGTGAATGGGGTACTATAATTTAGAATATGTATGTATAGAAATTCAATTTTGTTCCCAGCCGAGTTCTAATGGAAACAACCATCTAGTTATACATAATATTTGGTAATATCATTTTTTTCCGCTGTCTGTATGTGGAACGTACACGTTCCACTGGATTACTTGAATAAGCCTGAATGTATATGTTTTAACTTGTGCCTTGTGGAAACTTGTTTCGTGTATAAGTTTAGAAATTGCTACTTAATCTGTAATCTGTAATTGTAAAGCACTATTATTTTGAAATTGCAAATTACTGGTTTTTTTCATTATCGAAGTTAACGATAAAATTGCAATACATTTACATATATTTTTTCTAAAAGAAGAATGAACTTTTATTGTTGAAAATATGGTAAAAAATGCCATCGTTTGAAATCATGTTCGAATTCAACGAGCCATTTTAAATGTATATCCATAAATTCCATAAATTAATGGAATGGAAAAGTTTCATTACATTAATTTATGGATATACATATATACTAACGGAAAAAATGATGTAACGAAAAAAAATGAGTGACAAGTGTAGAGCAGTGATGAGATATTTAGTACAATTGTACTAGACTTAGTACATTTGCTATTTGTTTAGTACGTTAGTACTCCCCACTCTAATCTAGTACAAAGTAAAATGTATCAAGCAATACCTGATGCAATAGATCCACAAAAATTTTAATATGAAAATATAACTAAATTTTGGCATAAAATATCCAAACTAAAAAACATTCCAGGAAATCCAATGTTTCTTAATATTTCCAAAATAGCAATGGGACTATTAACTTTACCACATTCTTCAGCATGTGTAGAAAGAGTATTTTCTGTTCACTCGCTAAAAAAACCAAAATAACAAATAGATTGCCAATTTTAACATGTGAGGCTCTAATTGCAACCAGAGATTTAATGAAATCTAATAGTTATGGTTGCCACGACTTTTAAATAAAAGAAAGATATTTAAAAGATAATTTCGCATCGGAAATTAATGAAGTATTTATGTTGGATTAAACTTCTTTTTTGCATTCTACTATTTTCTTTCTTTTTTATAATTTTTTTTCTTTGTTATTTATATATTTTTTATATTCTACAGCTACGCTGTAAATTAACTATACTTTAAAATTTATGTTTAAAAAAATGAACTTTGTGCAATAAATTGAATTTTTTTTGGTAACATTTGTGTTGTTTTTTAGTTAATACGTCATTTAGTACTTTCATTTTGTTATTCGGTACATTTTAGTACTTTCAGGTATTCAATCTAATACTCTACAGAAAATTTCTCATCTCATCACTGGTGTAGAGTGCAGCAATGATAATGAAAGAGCTACAAGAGTGCACTGCTTATGAATCTTTGCTATCAACTTTTTTGTTGTTAAAAATTAAACGTATTGACTTAAGAGTGTGCGTCAGCATTGAATATAATGTTTTTGCAGAATAAATCTACACATAATTCCCCGAACATATATATAAATATATGTGTTAGGTATAATATATGAATTCCAAATTTAATGGTAATACAAAAATTTTTATGGATGGTAAAATGATAATAAATTTTTATGATGTACAATATTACAATAAATCAATTTACGTATATTTTTTATAGTTTAATAAAATGATTTTGATCTATAAGAAGAAATCTATGTGTAATAAAAAATCCAAACAAAAATTTGACAAATTCTTAAACTTGAAAAATATAAATTCAATTATAATTTTTTTTGTATTTTAATTTTAAAATTAGTAAATATGTATATAAGATTCTGGTTATTTTATATATGTTACATACATCCAGATATAAATTGTATATCAATAAAACTAAAAAAAAAAGATTTCTTTATGTTATTATTTATAATTCTTGTCAGGTATTAAAATGATTTATGATTCGGTTGAAAAACAAACAACGAACAAAGTAACAAAACTTCTTACTGAAATAAATCTTAGTATATTCAGATCGTTATATTGTATATATTTATATAGGATCGTTGGCAAATGCAACATTCATGAATTAATATATATATATGGAAGAGTATATACTGACGGTAGCCTATACTACCTATGCTTGATCCGATACTGACTGCATATTACACTAATGAATCACATATCATTTTGATATTTGACCGTTCTTGTACAATTATATTTATAAATATAGAATTGTAAATGTATTATAGTGTCAATAAAAGAAATAATTCTGTATTTCTGTAATATTGAAATAAGATTTTTCAGAAATAAATCTTTTTTTAAGTTGTTATTAAGATAATTAAAAATTAATTTTCAATTTATTATATTTTACTAATGCCATCACTATTATTCTACACATCATTATAGAATACTTTTAATACGCCCTTTTAATATAGATTTTGGTATTATAATAAAAAACCAACATATGTGTTTAAAAAATAATATTTAAGTTTTTTATATAAAATCTTGAATCAGTCAAATTAGCAAACTTTGGGGAGCTAAGTTAGCAGACGGAGACGATGTTATTGCATCAACTAACGACGCAGCCAGCAATAATGTAAAAATATAGCTATGTATATTAGGTATTTTAAATCAACTTTCAATCAACTTGAGGAAAATTTAAATCAATCAACTTGAGAAAAATTAATATGTTACGACATTGGCTATTGATTTAGATCAAATTATAAACAATTTAAGAGGTGTTATTGGAAGGTATAAAAAATCGGCTAGAAGCAATCTATTTTGCATCAAAATATAACTCAAGAAATGGAAAAAAAACAACTTAAAATTAGACAATAAAACTTGTGCGTCTGATTCGACGATTTTTAATTCTATCAGAATGTATGAACAAATTCTTCGCCGAATTGAATTTTGATCCCATTCCAGAAAATTACAATTGTTCGCTACAAAACCTTGTTGATGTTCTCGCACCTGTTGAAACTGCCGTTACTGAATTGAATAGAAATGAAGTAAATCTCATATCAGCTGAAGGAGTTTACAAATTTTAATATGTTAATTAATTGTTTGAAAATTTGCATCCAGTGCAAACTAATATAGCCACAAAACTGATACATGCTATCAATAAAACGATGGAAAGGATGGATGAGAAGAGATCCAGCTTTAATAATAACACCGATCATTTATCTACAGAGTGGAAATATAATAAGTTCTAACGATCATTTTAAATATTCCTCTAAAAATGCGGAAATTTTATTCGATGTTCAAATTACGGAACAAATTGAATATTTAAAATGAATAAAACAATGTTTTATTCATTTTAAATAAATTTTTTATTCATTTTAAATAAATTATTTAATTTTACTGTTTTATTTAAAATAATAGAATCATTCAAAATGAAATATTAAACGCTTTTTCTTTATTAAATTATTTATTTATTTGATATTCGAATAGTTGAAAATCTCGAATAGGTGGATGGTCTTGTACATTCTGCAATGTACGTGAACGTAGCATTTGTATATATTTAGTTTTTATTAGAAAATGTAATGTTTAATAAATGGAATGTTTGACATTGACTTATTTTCCAATATCCCTTTTTTCTTTAAAAAAAAACAGTGAAATTAGAAACAAAAACAACAAAAATTATCGTTAAAAACAAAACGGAAATTTTTTGCTCCTGTCTTTAGCTTGAAGTTATTTTGAAAGATAAAGTTGAGTTGAGAGTATAAAAATCTGTCTAGGAAATTCGATCGTAATTCTTTAATTATCTCCGTTAATTAAGTAATAGTCATTGTATGTATAATCTACCAGAATTTCAATTCCAAACTAATTCCGAAAATTTTCTTGACACATTTTTATACTCTCAACTCCACTTTATCTTTCAAAATAACTCAAGCTAAAGATAGACGCATATAATCTGAATTATAAAACAAAATGAATAAGAGGATAAAGTATTGTTGTAATAATTTCAAGCGAACTACTGATATAATACATATGTCAGGAAACAATTATTATTATAGGTACTATGTAAAATGATTATTATTTCCATTCTTTCTTACAAGCTTTATGACTTACAACGATTTAACTATACATAACAGTGAACTAACTGATTTTATTTTAATTATAACATAAAATATTATATTAATGCGGATATAAAAATTTTGTTTTCTTGACAATTATCCTTAAAAGACATAAAACGTTGATTTTGCTATTATGATAATATTATGTATATTATATACAATTTTATTATTAAATGGTAGTTATAATTAATTAAGGGTGATTATTATATTATATATAACTATATGTATGGACCACAGATGGTCCAGTGTGTTAGATTAGATATACGAATATTTTTAATTGTAATATCCCCTTTTCTCTAATATGACTTTTTTGTTTTTTTTTTATATTTAAAAGGGGAGGAAAACCATAACTGAAAGCAACGCCTATCCACTGATGTGGCCACAGCGGCGGCAAAATTTATTTAGTATTTATGTGTAAGAAAAACCCGTGACAAATGATCAATATTAGAACCGTATTTACACATAATAGATATAATCCTAATTCGAGAATTAATTCTTCAAACAGATTATAAGATTTTTAATAATTCCAATTGCAATTAATAATAGAATAGCATTAATAAACAGAAGATATTTTTACGCCCAATATATATGTAGTTAGATGATATGAGTTTTACCATTTCTGCAATAAATATTATAATATAATACGATAATCATTGCATATTTTTGGAATCTTATTTAAACGATTTTAAAATTTTTATTATTTTGTAAATATGTATTCGAAATTATTTCTATAAATATATTTATTGTTTCTATATATATTATTTTATTTTACAGGTTTGGTTCCAAAACAGAAGAACAAAATGGAGGAAAAAACATGCAGCCGAAATGGCGACCGCGAAACGAAAACAAGAAGAACTTGGAGATGGTGAAGGTGATTGTAGTGAAGCCATAGATAGTGATTCTGAAAGTTTAGAATTAGTTGATTCAAGTCGAAAACGGTGTAGAATAGAAGATAATTATCGTCAATAATATGGATTGAAATTTAAAAAATTAGTTTTTTAAAATATGTAAAATATTATAAATTAAACGATTTAGGTACATATTATATGTATATCAGTTTTAACAGAGCGCGTAAATTTTTATTTGATTTTTTTATTTTTCTCATAGAAAAGACTTTTTAATTATATCATATAAAATAAAACTTATTTTATTCTTCATTCTTATTAATTATATTAGCTATATAATGGGTTGACAAAAAAATAAGAAAAGATATCAAAAAATTAATACATATTGAAATATCTTCTGTAAAAGCATTAAAATTAACACAAATATGTTGTTTTCTCAATTTCTTAATTAAATTACCCATTATCAAACAAATTGAATTATGTATATATATAATATTAAAATAATATATTTAATAAATAAATCTATTGTTTATAAATTGGATAGTTTTATTTATATAATAAAGATACTTACAAATATTTCTTTTAATTTATATACGTTTATTAGATCAACTTGCTCCGCAGCTGCTGCTATAAAACATTATTTAATAGAGAAGTTAAAAATAAAAACAATTAACAAAAATCTTACAAAATCATAATTAATAGAAAAAAACATAACGTACAAAAATATATGTTAATTTTACTTCCTGCAATAAGTTTGAACAAAACACTTTTAAGACCGTCGCACAATTGCAATCGATAGCCCTTTAAAAACAGAATTTTGGTAGTGACATTTTTGATTGAATATTGGATATGCAATGATAACTTGGTAAAAAAAATTGATTTTTACCAAGTTTTTGGCTGCCAGTATTAAAATTGTCTATATAGCGCTGGCGTAAATTTTTCAACATTCTTAAAACTCATCACTAGTTTATTTTTTGGCTAAAATTAACTGCTGGTATTGTGTTCGCACACATTGATTTGTTGAAAAATCAACTTTTGAAACTTTTGCAAGTTAACACTATCGATTAAGACTGCATACTTGTGCCGGCCTTCACATATAATTCTATTAATATTTCACCAGAACATAATATAAATTTAAAAATTGAAAACTGTAAAATTAACAATTAAAAGTCAATTAATTTGTATTTGTTTAAAAATATAATTACATTATAAACTGTGTCATAACGGACATTACATGTGATTCAGATCATTAGGTAAATTCTTATTCATCATTCTATCAATGTTTTTATATCAAATAATCATTTTTTCAACAATCATCTTTTCAATTCTTTTTCAATTTTCACAAATTGTTGTTTCATAAATGTTAGGTGGGTGTATGATTGCAGTCATTAGGAAATGTAAAAAAAACCCCAGGGCCTCATTATCGTTCTTAAATTTATGAAAACATATAAAGACAATCTATAGTTATTATAATGATTATTATAATGTTTAATAACTGCGATGATGCACAAAAGAATATGTACAGGAAATTTTTTCGAAATTTGTCAGATCTATATGCTTAAAATTAAAGTTAAAATAATTGTATAATTCCGTTCTAATCATCTTAAAAACGAATTCAGTTCTCACATATGACTTATTATGCCTATGAGATAAATGTCGTTAATAAGCTTTGTACAATATGTTATTTTAATTAATTAATTAATAGTAAGTTAATAGATTAATAGTGATGATGCATTAGAAAGATGTAAAATTATGAATTATGAATTTTTAAGAATCAATTTGTTTAAAAGATATGTGATGAAAATATTATAGCAACGTTTCATCTGAAGATTATATTAACAAAAAAACATAATAACAATAAAGATAATAAAAAACATAACAAAAATATGAATATTTTGCCAGATATTGTAACGTGTTTTTAATAGTATTTTTGGGTTTAATTCTGGTAAGATTGATTGGAAGATTATTGTATAATTTTATGGCAATATAGATGGATGTATAGATGATCCGTATTTTAAAGTTCTTGTTGTTTCTTGATGAATTTTGATGAAGATGATCCGTATTTTAAAGTTCTTTTGTTTCTCATATTATGATCTCTTTGTTTTGTTATGTCTGTATTTGTGTGAATATTCGAGTTTTCTATATGTCACAAATATATACATTTAGACTTAATTTTAATATGTCATCATGTATATTTTTGTACACTATATATATGAATATGCTCAATTTTGGTTAGCCAATTATACTTTGGATACATGTTTTTAATATCATGTCAGCATATAGAGCGGCGGTAGCTTACTGTGTAGTGTACTATGCCGCGGTGCAAGACGTCGTGAGTTCAATTCCCGGCCGATGCATCGATGTCATATTCTAAGTTGACTCAGCTTTAAATGAGTACTGAGTATGAGTACTTTAAATGATAATGAAATATATACATATATTTTTAAGACTGGAAAAAATACTAGGGGTCGAACGAATCCAATTGCTGACAACCATTGACTCACTACAAAGCCATTAGCTTGTTGCAATAAAAAGTTTCTGCCCGCTACATAGAAATTAATAGTTCGGAATCCATATAAAAATTAGTAGGTCCTAAATTGTAATGTAATATGGGAAAAACCTCTAAAGAGTTAGGCCTAGGCTCACATCAGGCTATTGTGCCGAAAGAACAAATAGAGATATAGATAGATATGAGCATTTAATTTTCAGTTTTTATATATACATCGTTTATTGTGAACAAGAATTGGTCCTAATTCGTAATATGCTACTTTTTGGAATTCCATATATAGTTATGTTTGCTTTTTTTTCTTTTTATAACACTCAGTTTGAATATTTTATGTATGCGACCGGAAAGATATGATTTTTGAAAAATGATTGATTTCCAAACCAGGTAACAATTTTAATAATACCTAATTCAGTTTTTTTTAAACGGAAACAGTCAACAACAATATAAAAAAAATATTTTTATTGTGGATAATTCTTTCTTTCATATAATTTTATTTTCCTTTTCAAAAATTTATTTGTCTCCGATAGTTTTATATAAAATTTGATGGATATATGAATACCAAAAATACCCATAATTGAATTTAATTTGTTGAATTTAATATTGTAGAGGTTATTTATTATTTTTATTTTATATATAATAATAATATTAATTGATTAAAATCTGTAAGACTTTTATTAATCATAAAAAATAACACAAAAACGTTTGAAATTTGGATGCAGTTAATCATTGGAAATACATACAAAAAATATTAAACCATAATTACAATAAAAAATTTCTCAATTTTTGATTGATATACAATTAATGTAATAAGCTATACTCTCTATTCTATAGGTATAGATAGAGTAATAAATAAATATTAATTCATAATTAAGATGAATTGCTTTGATTATTGTTATTTTTGTTCGCCGATTTAGAGTTTAGTTTAGAGTATTTGTTAATTTAATTGCTTTTCATTTATATAGAAATATAGAAAGTGACATATTTTTTATATTTATTTCAAATTGCATGTATAGGTATAGTAATTTACATTTAATACTATGCTATATTCCTGATGGCACTGGCAAAATACAGATCACTGTAGACAAACCAAAATGTTCATTTGGTAATTTTTATAACCTAAAAATATATTATAATAAATCTTTTTAAAAAAAAATTAATATATTATATTGGTAAATTCAGATGATTAGTGCGGTACCATCATCGACTGAACTGGACCCAGTCAGGATGGCACAGTTGATGCATGGGTGAGCTTGGCTGATAAGGATCAGGGTTTTTGTCTAACTCTCGTCTGGAATATAACTACAGTGCTGGTTATTGAATGCGGCTCACACTATTCATTGACGAACAAATTGCATATGTGAAAAGCTACATACCCTGCTGAGAATGTTGTGAAGAGGTAATTATGAAGAGGTGGTACAGTTAGTAACCTTAATTAAACGCAATTTTTAGGGGAAAGAGAGTTTTTTACCTATTTTTTTTAATCAACCAAACATTCATTGATAATAATATAGAGAGAAAAAATTGTTATTTGTTATTTAACTGCATCATTTTATAATAAATATATATATATATAAATAAGCAAAACTATATAATATTTTATTTAATAATAAAATTATATATATACATTTATATATAATGATATATATACAAATATATATATATATATAAATGTCACATTTCTATTTGTCCTAAAGTGCAATAACAAAATATAGTTTTGAAAAAATATATCATCAGTAACAACTTCAGACCGGAATTTATAGATATACCGAAAAAAGCAAACAAAACAATGAGTATAATATCCTTTATGAGGATAATAAAATCAAATTGAAAAGGCATAAAGTCAAAAAAATGTTCTTTTAATGCCTTTTTCAAAAAAAAGGTAATACAGGAACTGAAATATAGCCAGGTGTTTCCATTTAATTGGATTGAATATGGATTACTGAAAATGTGTATATATACCCTTAAGGGTGCAAGAACGCACACACGCATATTCAACACATTAGAATATATATATATACCCAATAATAATTATACAACATATTTTTCAATTTCACATAGTACCTTAAAACTAATTTGGGATAATTTTTTTTATATTGTTGTGAAAGCAGGCAGAAAATTATTAAACGTGCTATTAGTTCAAAAAAGAAATACATATTTATTGTATACTATTCATATTATGTATATTTAATTTCAAATCTATGTGACAATATAACCATTTTTCCAAATGATTAAGCCGGCGTATTATACGTATATATATATATATATATAATATATATATATATATTATTCTTGTTTATATTCTTTAAGAAATCATTATATTTTTGTTAATCGAAATTAGATAAAATAAATGTTTTGGAACTTAATATAATTATTAGCCGGAAATAAAAAAGGTGCAATTGATATTTTTTTTTAAAAGTCAGATTTGAAATTTAAAAAGACGAATTTGAATTTAAAAAAAGACAATGGTATATATATATACGAAAATGATACTATATTAGCCGACGACTGAATTTGAGATTTCAATAATATACCAAAACTTTTAACAACGAGTCGATTGATTGAGTTCAATAATAATCGAGAACTTCTTCAATATTGCTAAAAACTGAAATATGTATACCATAATATTCAATATTTTTAGGTGATTCACAATATGGAAAAAATCGTAGTTAGACAGGAGGCTGGGAAAACCAGTCAAAAACGGCTCCGGGAAAACCAGTCAAAAACATTTCAGTCAAAAAAAAAAAAAGAAATTTTTTACCAATTTGGTTCGAAAAAAAAACAGCTTCCTTACGAATACGAATACGAGTAACAAACTCACAAATCACTTTACACAATAACACTGATGGGTTTTTTCTTTAGTGACGTCGAGACTTTTTGAATGAAAAATTTTTCTAACGGTTTTCATTTTAGGTTTCTTTTTGAACAATGTTAATTAACTAAACTCACAATGTATACGTCACCAAAATTCACATTTTTCTTACAACAACCAACTTTTATGAGGAATGCAGATTTCTCTTAATTAATGAAAAACATCTTTATTACATAAGAATATTGATTGATTTCAAGTAAGTAATTTTTCGTTTTAAGAGTCTATTGGAAATGAAAGAATAAATTATATACGTATTTATGTATTAAAAATAAAATATGTTAAAATATGCAGTTTCATTCAATTAAATTTAGATTATTAATTCTCTTCCAGTATATTAAGACTTTTGGCTGTTATACTGAATTAAGTATAGTAATAAACCATATATGTATTCCATTTCCATTCAAGTAAAAATTATATGTTATTTATTTTGATTTTTTTTACATACGATATACATATACATTAAATTTCATAATATTTTTTTTTTGTTTTTATAAATGGCAACAAGATATTACCATAAAGTAATAATATATAGAGAAACTATATTTCATATATGATTTTTTGCACAAATTTTTATAAAATAATATAGAAATGTAAGACCCCAAGCTTTTTCATAGGCTAGAACCTTTATTTTAAAAGCCCTCTATTCTATTTTCAAAGCTCATTAAAAAAATATTTTTTTAAGTATAAAAAGTATAAAAAAAATTGTATTTACATAAAACTGCATTTACATTATCAGATTTTTCATAAAACATTTCATGCGATTTTTTGTCTGATCAAAAATCGTACAATATGAACTTAAAAATACCTATAGTCTCATGCGATGTTTTATGAAAAATCTAATGGTATGCATTTTCATACGGTTTTTTCGTACGATTTTTGATACGACTAGTCTTATGAAAAGTCTGATAATGTAAATACAACTTTAATATATCAAATTAATATTTTTATTATGACTTTATAATATTTTAAAGTCATATAATATTTTGTGAAATTTTTATTGTTTATTCAATCGTGCTTCTTTTTTTTCAATATTTTTTCAATGAGCTTTGAAAATAGAATAGAAATAGAGGGCTTTTAAAATAAAGGTTCTAGCCTAGCCTATGAAAAAGCTTGGGGTCCTACATTTCTATATTATTTTATAAAAATTTGTGCAAAAAATGATATATGAAATAGTTTCTCTATATATTATTACTTTATGATATTACATATTTAAGTTAGTTTGTGAAAAAAGTCTTTTCTTTTCTCGACGGTTCGACATCGATAGATAGGCTCCTCGTACATGCGCTTTGTAACTAAATATTCTGCTGTGTGTGAGGCCTGGTTTATTAGTGTGTATTCAACAAGGTTTTACAATTGCCAATGTTTGTAACAATCGCTACAAATTTTTAACGGTTCTTTGAACTAACGCCCAAATGAACTAATGCCTAAAAAAAAAATGAACTAAAGCAAAAAAAAAAATTCCATACAATTTGGGCTGAAGTTCATATGAACCAATCCCCAAAAATTTAGACCTTAGTTCATTTTTTTCGGATTTTAGTTAACTTTACTTTTAGTTTTAGTTCTTTTCTAAATTTTGGGCCATAGTTTATATATATATAGTTTTGGGCATGAGCTTATTTTTATTTTGGGCGTTAGTTCAAACAGCCTTTTTCAACATTGTTGTACATTTTATTAATATGATATTCTTTTATTGTTCTACATTAGAAGTTTAATAAACATATGAACTTTTACAGATTCGATGAAACTTATGTATTATATCACACATTGCTTGGTTAACAATATGTTATAAACATCAGTGCCACTTTTATACTTTTTGGAGTACAAATTCCTATAGTTTACGTACTGAAGAAATGATTGAATATTTTATATATTAATATTTTATATATTTTCATTTAAATTAATGGATACATTAACACCACAAAAAGCGTTCATTTTCAGAAATAAAATGTTCTATTCAGAAAAGCAACCTTAAATCATTAAAACTTAATGATATCCAAAAACTAATGAAATCAAATATAATCTCGGAAATGAAATCGTTATCAATTGATCATATATATATATATATATATATATATATATATATATATATATATATATATATTATACATTTATACAATATACTCCTATAAGATTGCGTTTAGTTTACTTCAATTGAAACATTTATAAGGCTACAGGTTTATTCTATACGAGATAAAATAATGGCAATGAATGACTAATCGCAATGCAAACCAAACGAATACTGCTGCAATTACCTTTTTTTAACGTACCCCATTTTACACATCTTATTTCTTATTATTCTCATTTGTTATATACAAAGAAAACGAAAATACGACTTTTTTTCGGTTGGTTATTATAAATGAATCTATATATGTATGGAAAATTTTAAGTTAAGCTCCACCTACTTCAATAATATATGATATGCCATTTTAATGGCATACACACAAATTTATACCTATATAAACAAAATTATGTTTTATTTCATTTTGTTTCAATTTAGTTTTAATTTTTTACATTTTTAGATAGATTACATATATTTATAATAGTAATAGTAAGTAACTCCATTTAATGGATTTTGGTGGAAATAAGTTCATTTTCTTGTTATTTAAATTTTATCGGTATAGTTTAAACATATATATTTGTGTAACCAAATTTACTTATTGGTTTTTAATCAGAAATAATAGACTAAAATAATCCCACGACACAATTCAATCAAAACAAAACAAAAAATATAATAAGTGTCTTAAATATTATAATGTATTATAAAAAATAAAATATTATGTAAAAAATAATCCAGAATATTTGGATTCTATATTTTATTAAGATTAACTTTTAAATGCCTACTTATTGGTTTTTTGAACTTTCCTATTTTTTTTTTGCTCAAGTTATAATGATTTCTATCAAAGGTTTTACATTACCAGGATATAATTATTTTGAATTATAAAAATGAAAACAATTTCAAAGCCAAATTTAATTGGTTATGAATTAACCAATGAATTATCAAATCGAAGTATATATATGTATGTCAAATAAGAATAGGTTTCGACATATTTTTTTTTAAAATTAGTATCCCCTTTAGTTTTTCCTATATATTATATCTGAGAAACAAATTGCGCAATGATAATCTCTTGATATGCATTTACTGTAAAGTGAATGGTCCTGTCCCCAGCTATGGTTATAGAGCAATTATTGTAATATTATATGTTTATATTAAAAGAGAAAAAGCTTTGATTAAAATTTTCACAATTTTGCTAAATTTTCTTTATACTTCTTCAAAAATTATTTAGTAAAAAATATAGATAAAAAAAAGTTTTTTCACAAAAATCTGCTTTTAAATAAACGTACTAAAATGTAAAAAATTACTTTTGGAATCAATCACAAGTTAATACCAGATTTTTAAACCAAGAATTAAATGTAAAGTGCAGAAAAGCAGGCCGAAATTTCTATAACATTCTGATTAAGACTTTATAAAATTTCACCCAATTTGCTTTTCTGGAATAATTAATTTTTTTTAAATGAAACTATGATTAACTATGACTATGATGAAACTATGCACAATAAAATTGTGAACTCAAAAAAATTACGCGTTTTTTTTCGCCATATATTATACGACAATTACATTACAAGTTTCTTAGTAATAATAACTGGATGTATAAGAATTTGGAATTTTTTATCAAAGTTAAAGAAGCATCTATAAATATGCAAAATTAATAAATATGTAAATATATAAATAAAAAAACAAATAAATATACAAACAAATAAAGTTAATTAAAAGCAATTAATAAAATAATATATAAGAATATAATCAACTAAGCTTTATTACCCGTCTTCGCGCGATAGTTTAAAATAGCAGAGTTGACCTAGAAATGGCAGACACAATGACATTTGCAAATATCACGTTGATTCCCTTGGCTGTTCACCGTTTGGGAAGAGTTCTTGTTGAGTTACCAGTTACCATGTTTTAGTGGAACGGAGTATTGTTTAGTGTGTGTGTATAGTAATATGGTGTATTGTTCATAACGTAATTGAAAACCATGTGCACTGTCAAAAACGAATTACATACTGGTACTCATTTCGACATGTGAATTAAATATTGGTTATTTATCCATTAGCCATGATAATTTCCATTTCCATTTCCATTTATGGATTTAAAAAAAAAAAAAAACTGGGCATTTGATGGACGGAAGTATTATTCGAAATATCATTGAAATTTGTATTATATTTTGATTTTCAACGTGTAAAGTTGTTTTGTATTGGTAATATAGTATGTTGTGAATACAGAACGAAAGTCATAATTAATAAATGAACCATAAAATGAAACCAAATTTACAAATTAAACCATTTTCCGCCATTTTCTTTTTATCATAGAACGCGGCCATAAACTTATCCATAAATGAACGTTCATATAAACATAAAGTTATCCATTTATGGAATTGCTGATGGCCATGCTGGTTTCCATTTCCATTTCCATTTCCATTTATGGACAACATCACCATTTCTTAATTCCGTGGTGCCCCTATCGGAAAAAGCAAACCCCAGCCCATATAATTAGATAGTAATGATTTTAAATTATAATTATGGACATGTGTGTATTGTCCACACATATATCCACATACACAATTCTGCGTTCAACTCTTTGAAAATTGAGTACTTTGGAGGACTCTTTGAAAATTGAGTACTTTGGAGGACTCCGAACCCGAAGCTCTCTCTTTGCCCACTTTTTTCCAAGATTCTTTGCTATAAATTGAGCGAATTAAAAGATATTTGGATTTAGTTTGGATATTTTTATTTTTATTATAATTCCCCGTCCATAGACACTAAATTTACCTGAATTGATATCTTATATCAAATCATTCGCATCGCATCATAGGCCAAAAAAAATTTGTCACATTACTATAATACTATATATATACATATGTATATAACAAAATTCTAAATAAAAAATTAAAAAAAAAATGATATGTAATTTAATTATTTTTTCTTATAAAGAACTTTATCCGTCTCCACAACCTAAAAACACAAAACTCCTGCAAATATGTAAATAGCTATTAAAATCAAATATGCAATAATTATTAACGAATAAAAGAGCCTAATATCTCGACTCGAACGAAATAATAATCGACTTTAGCACAAAGCGTCATGTATAAAAATAGTAGCAAAATTTAACGGAATCTTTGATTATATCTAATGAACAAACCATTCTACATCAAAAACAACTACTAACATTCGCTTCATTTTATAAATAAATGTTTTCGCTGTTATTATAAACACAAACCGAGATAAATTTTGTTTCGCTGTTAACCTATATTATATACTATATAGAATTAATAGAATATTTTCTAAACTAAATTATAAAAAATGCCGCGCAGCCGAACTACTGATCAGTAGTTTTATAATTACGGGCTTTTTTTAAATTCAACTACTCTAAATGAATATTTGGAGTATATGTTGTTATTCGTGATTTTATACTACTACTTACTAAATTTCAGATGCGACATTAAACCTATTTTTTGGAGCTTATTCACAATTGGAAAACACATTTTGAAAACTCTTTTTCCATATTTTAGTATTTGGCGCCTCTACCGGTAGAGATTTGAAATACAGTTAACGGCATCGTATTCTACTCTTAACTACCTTTCCAACGAGTAGTCGCACTTCATTTTTGGTGCACATTTACTATATTAAATTCCAGCGCTTGCTTTCCCTTCATTTTTGGTAAAGATTCACCAAGTTGAATAAAATTTTTATAAAACAATATAATTTATATGTTTCACCCTCTAGTGGTAGAATTTAAAATTATAACAACTGTTGTTTTATATTACTACCTTTCAGTTGCAACATTAAACCTAATTTTTGGGGCTTATTGACTATTGCAAATCACATTTTAAAAATTAACATTTTATATATTTTAGTTTTAAACGCCTCTAGCGGTAGAAATTTGAAATACTGTTACTAGCATAATATTCTACTCTTAAATACCTTTCCAACGAGTGGTCAAACTTTATTTTTGGTGCACATTTACTATATAAAATTACATTTTTATTCGGAAAAAGGTGTTTTGGCATAATGCGAATTGCGCCACCTAGCGGCCAAATTTTGAAATTATATCAATTACATCTGGTTCTAAATAAATCAAGCTTTCTATTGGTGGGTCAGTCATGAACTTGTGTGTACAGTAACTATGTGAAATAACTGGTTTTTATTGTTTACACCGGACGGACAGACGGACAGACAGACGGACAGACAGACGGATAGACAGACGGACGGACAGACGGACAGACAGACGGACAAAAGCGTTAACATAAGGGATTTTTTTTAAAAAAAAAGCCCTAAGAAATAAAAATATTGAAATATAATACAATATCCTATATGCAGCTCGAGCGTAACGAAATTTTAACAAGGCCTCGAAACTCTCCGTAAAATAGTTGTAAAAAAATCGTTAAAATAAATTTCCGGAGAAAAATATAAATTGACAATTTAAATAACAAACTTGACTAGTAGAAAGCAATTAAATTGATTTTTAAAAAGCGACATCTACAATTATTTTTAATTATCAAAATATTTAAAATCAAATACCACAATTTCATTGTCAAATAATTTTCAAAACCTTATATGAGATTTTTAGGCATCATCTACTGGCAATTCACAGATTTCCGTGCGATAATCTTAAAGTAGTTTACCTTTCGTTTATATTCCGCATACATATAAATTTTTTATCTATATTTCTTTTATCTTCAGTATATTGTATATAGTATGTATCAACCAACAGTATGTAATTTTTTAAATAAAAAAATACTGTCCCTTTTTTTATTTATTAGAATTTTTTATTTCTTTTATTTCATAAATTTAATTATTTACATAAATTAGAATTAAAATAATAGTTTAACACTTAAAAATTATAAAATTTAAATTTAAAATTAGAATTTTTTTTCACTTAATTTATTCTTTACGCCTATTAATTCTTTCTGGGATCCATAAGATATAGCTACTTGATCTAAAAATTGGACTGATCAGTTTTTCTTGAATAACCTCGAAGCAGCAGGTAAGTGAAAGCCGACTAATTTGATTTCGTTTATTAAGGGATTTGGGATGAATCGACACATTGTAAGTTAATTCCATGGTCGTACAGAGCGTACAATGGTCCTTATTCCCCGTGGTCGTGGCTTACGTGGCGAGAAATAGGTGCCTCCCACTAACCAACCATGCACCAACTAACCAAAGGGAAAGGATATATTGAAATGTATACAGAAATATTAATGATCAAATATCAGCAAAAGTTCAAATTACAAAATAAAGTAGCATTTTAATATTAAATACATTCCTCGATAAAGATAAAATACTTCGTCTTATTAGTAGATAACACAATTCAATGTAGCAATATGGACGTCAACATCATCCAATAACTGCATCCTTTGCAACTGTAAAGCGATTGCGCGGAAAATGTTAACATATCCAGAAAACGGATTTCTCAACCCCAAGATTTTAAAGAATCAGCCATTAGGAAGATTCTAAGCTTTTACAAAAGTCTTGGAATCATCTGATACTAACTATAGCTAGTTGAGTTTTGCACAACAGATCTTTTAGGTCGCAGTGCTGCTGAGTTGCATAATTGCCTTAAGAAAGACCCCCTTTTCTAATCGGTAATCTGTATAAGTATTTATGATAAATACAAAATACGCTATAATCACGTTAGCAAATTACACTAAAAAATAAATAATTCTTATTTCATGTGATGATCTAATGCTTGCAGCATAAAAATCGTATACATACCTGTACATTATATAATACAACACAGGAATTGACTGCAAACGATAGTATAACTATTCTTATAAAGCTACATCAACATCAGTATTTATTAGATTATAATCCTGATATAATGCAAGACAGGTAGAATGATCATTTTTTGTGAGCATATCGATGACGAATTTTTTAAATCCTGATATAATGCAAGATTGGTAGAATGATCATTTTTTGTGAGCATATCGATGACGAATTCCGAGAAACGGAAGCTATCCACAATCAATGGAAGGGAATGTGAACAAATCCAAATATCGATTTCGAAAAAACCAAAAACCCACATTTTATATATTTAAATTTAATTTGAACTATTTTCCTTTTTCATAAATATATTATTAAAATTTCTATACTCTTTTTACAAAAGCTTAATACTTAATTACTTATTATCATTTTGTTATTTGTATAAATTTTGATGTGAAATTTTGTACAATAAGTATAATAAACTAATAAACAGTGTATTTTGTCTGTGGGTATTTGATCTTTTTCATTTAATATTTTGTCTGTGGGTATTTGATCTTTTTCATTTCAATTTAATTTGATAAGCAATCAGATTTGTTGTTATAACTCCAGACTCCAGTATTATTCCATTAATTTTATTTATTAAATATTCTTTAATATATTTTTAACAGAGTGATTTTGTTGGTTGGTTTAATATTAATTTAATTATATTGTTAAAGTGGTTGGTTATTATATCATGTTTATTATTTGCTATATCATGTTCATGTTATCTATTAATATTAAACTATTACAGACTGTAGCGGAATTAAGTGGAATTACAGATTGTAGCGGAAATCAAATTTAAGATTGCACTACAAAATCAAGAGGCTGAGAAGGATAGGATTTTTAGTACCACGAAACAAGGTACAACGGGCATTGTTTTGTGGCTTACGTGGGCAGTAGTCAGGTGGCCTACAGTGCTTTAAATTTATTTGTGTTTTGCCCTAGTTGTCAGGAAATTTAAAATATTTTTTACATCAAAGTGCATCATAATTCAATATAATATATAATATATTTTTTACATCAAAGTGCGTCTGTATATACATATTGTGCGGGAACTGGACTTCTGATATATGTATGTTTGAAATCACCCTATATAATTTACTTTATGTATTATTAAATTAAGCGATTTGTTAATATATTTTTCCCATATAATGATCGTGATAGAATACCCCATACATTTAATTTCACCCATTGTGAACTTATTAAACTTGTATATTATTAGTTTTTTGATAATAATAATATTATTATACTTATATATATATATGTTGCTTTTTGACATTTTACCGGTAGGAAAAAAATATATAAATAGGACGACTGAAATTTAATTTATTGTTATTTCCTTTTAGGATTTTCATATTCAACTATCTTCTAGCTAGAGTACAGAAATTATTTACTTTTGAAAAATGAAATATTTAGTAGCTCTTTTTGCTCTTGTCGTTGTGGTAAGTGAATTGTTTTTATACATACATACATATATTTTTGTAAATTGTAATTATGTATTCAATTTAACAACAAAAGTGATTTTTTATATTTAAATAAAGGCATTAGCTGATGAATGGAAAATTAATACAAATGATGATTTATTAAGAGTTCGTGGTGAATGTATTGAATTAAAAAAGGTGCCTGCTGATCATGTTGAAAAAATTAAGAAATGGAACTTTCCAGATGATGAAGTAACTCGTTGTTATTTGAAATGTGTTTTTGAAAAAATGGGTTTATTTAATACTGAATCTGGATTTAATTTGAATCATTTGGTAAAACAATTGGGCCAAAATGGTAAAGAAGATGATGTTAAATCGGAAATAGAAAAATGTATTGATAATAATGAACAAAAAACTGATACGTGTGCATGGGTATATCGTGGCGTAAAATGTTTCTTTGCTAAAAATTTATCATTGGCAAAAGAAAGTCTTCAGAAAAATGAATAATAAAAAAAAAAAAATACAATTAACTAAAAGTTTAGAATTTATAAAAAAAAATGTGTATTATATATTAACAGTAAAATAAAAATCATATAATAATAATTGTTAATGTAATCTTTTGAAAACTGTTTTAAAATGTATCTATCAAAATCAATAAATATCTTAACGGTATGATTAAGAGAACAGAATATAATAATTCAATTAAAAACAATAAATATTAAAACAAAAAGTTTTGGGCAACTCATTGAATACGAATTGGAATAGATGCACAATTCGGTGAATTTCTGTTCTAGTTTTAGAAAATTAAAGTATATAATAACAGTAGATGCTATAGAAATAAAATATGTCCGAAGAGAGAATTTTATACAATTACAGGCAATCTGACAGCAAAATCAGGCATTTTGACAGATATTGCAAGTAAAATTGAAAGAAAGAAAAGAAAAAAATTGTCAAAAAGAGCTTGTAGGAGTAGAATTATACTATAACATCTATTGGTATTATATACTCTAAGATTCCAGGATGTAATTTCACAAAACTTTGTACAAATTGCAAAGCGCTCAAACAATTAACGCTCAAATTGAGGCTTGATTTGTTTAAAAATATTAGCATATAATAAATATTAGCATATATTATAATTCACTATAGACGAACTAAAACGATTTGTCTAATATTTCCATTATTAGTCGACTGATGGCATATCTAAAATCATCTAAAAACGATACTTCAAAATTATTCGTTAAACTTAAAAGATTAAAAAATGTGAAATAATTTTTACCGAGGTTAAAGATATTTTAATCGAGGTAAATATTTTTTAGTGTCTAAATTGGTTAAAATTTGGTGAGTTCAAATTAAAAATTAAATTCAAGATGAATACAATCGTAAAAATTTATTTCCCAAGATAACTTTTTTATTGGAATATTTTTAAAACAATCAATGCTGATTTAGATGTTTCTGCATTTCCTTTAATATATAATTTTTGATATTGAAATATTTTCATTACGATTAACATTTACTAAAAATATTAAAAAATATTTTTTAGATTAGAATCTAAAACTTTTATATTTTTGTATATATTGTTTGCAAAATTATATCTAAAGATTATATGTATTTGTAAAAAGTAATTTTACTTATTTTTTTTTTGTTATTAATATTCAATTTTTATAACCAAAATTAGCTATATATAGAAATTTTTTTGTACATGGCAAATTTTTTTCTAATTATACATATTTTTCTCCAAATGACCAGTAAATTGTAATTATATAATTTTCTTTTACTAGCACTTTCTAACACATTTTTTTTTTCACTTTTTATATGGGTAAATAAGTTGTAAAAAAGTGTAGGTCATATTTTTTCTACAGCAAAAAAATGTTATTGTGCCCTGAAATATACAACAACAATTTATGGAAAAAAGAGATATATTTTAGGGTCTTTTTTTATAAGTAAAAAGATCCGATATTACATATTGAAATACATATTGTCCTTCTTAATATTATTATTTGTAATGCTAAAGGATACTGAAGAAAATATAGTACTTAACATATTATAGTATAAAAGGTGTAATAAAAAAATGAAGGGTAAAGTAATAAATTTTGAATATTTTACCTAAAAAAATAAAAATTATAAGATTTTAAATTTTTATTGATAAGTTAGTTATATCATAGACACAATTACTAGATCGGACATTTCATACAGCAAATGTGAGCGCACCAAACTTAACATGCCAATAGATGGCCGTATATTTTTAAAATATATTTCAAAATATATTTTTCCCCTTCAAAGCAAAGAATAATATGTAGTATCATTGATTTTAAATAACTAGATAAATCAAAATCACCGACGCTGCATACTTTCGTCAACAGGTGCCGCCACATACACCATTTTCAGAAATTTGAAAAATAAATTGAAAATATGTGAGCAGCAAAATAAATTCTCTCTTTCGGTGAGAAAATAAGAAAAAAATGTATATTTCTTTTCCTTTCCTTTATTGCGTTTTTTCTTTTTTGTTGATTTCTTAAGCCTTAGAATTTTTATTTTTTTTTTATGTTAGTGAAAATTAATATTTGTCAAGAAATTTGATAATGAATGTTTATTATTTTTTTACAGGATTTTTGATTTTACTTTATTATATTTAAAAAAAATTATTTTTTGAAAAATTAATTTAAAAAAAATATATATTATCTCTGATGGGGATTGAACCCGAATGTTATTTTTCATACAAATATGTAGGTATATGAAAAAAAATAGTTTTGTCTTATATATGATTTGATAACCTTATAAACATATATATAAAATTGAAAATTAAAAATAAAATTAATTTGTTTAAAAATGCTATAAGTAAAACAAAATTTATTTAAAAAAATATCGTCCCTGATTGGAATTGAATTAATTTGTGTAAAAATGTTATACACATATAAATATATGAAAAATATGAAGCAAAATTAGTCCTGCCTGTCTATGAATATTGATATTACAACGATGGCAGATTCTTTCCTTATTCGCATAATACAATATGTATATATTTATTATGGCTCCGGGAAAACCAGTCAAAAACATTTCAGTCAACAAAAAAAAGTAATTTCAGTCAAAAAAAATACGATAAACAAACCCCGGGTTTGACAAAAGCACATTTCCTCAAAATCGCCTCATGTAGAACTATGAGCTATTCTAAAACAATGGGAATTCCTATACATACGTGTATATTGTGCAGTTTTAGTAGTATTTTCAATGTACTATAATATTGTGCAGTTTTAGTAGTAAATATTGTGCAGTTTTTGTAGTATTTTCAATGTACTATACATAGGAAAGATAAAAAATGATATGGTAAATATAGGTAAAAAATGTGTCCCTGTGCGATTTTATTAATTTTTTTCCTTCCAAGTTTATTATTCCAACAAAATACATATATATAAACTTATCATTTAAGTTTTCCCTAATTTTGCTTTTATTTGAACATATAATGTGATATGAAATAATATCCAATATTCCATTTATATAGCTCCTAAAAATATGCAATTTTGCAAAATTTTACATGATTAAGAATTTTGATTAATTATAAGTGTAGGCAAATGATTATAATTTATTAATTAATGCACATTAAAGAAATATGATTTTCGAAACTTTTCTCAATATTTGTTTTTAAAAATATTGTGCAGTTATAATTTTACAAGTAAATTAAAAATGTAATTTTTTGATTTTCGAAGGGCCACAACGGAAAGGGGAGGAGAGATACGGATACAATTTCGTCAGAGACTCTAGTTATTTTTTAGATATCTCTTTGGTACATAAATTTCAGCCTTCCATAATAAGCAGTTTGGGAAATACAGGGTGTTAAAAAAACTAAAAAAAGTTGTATGAAGATAACGGTATTTTTATACATCAAAGAATTAAATTTTAAAAAATTTGTTAATTTCACAAAAAAGATAAAAGATTTTTCTATCTTATGGCTTTTACAGACCTCAAAAATTTTTATTGGTTTAAAAGTTATTAGATGTTCAATATGGGCAATTTTCGTAGTTGGAGGGGGAATAACTCAGAGGGGAAAAGAGATAGAAGAAAATTTTGTTCTACTGGACCTATTATTTTATTACTATCTATCTATATTAAAAATTTTAACACTATATCTTAAAAGATGTAGAAGTTTGTGTAAACGGACGGACGGACAGACAGACGGACAGACGGACAGACGGACAGACAGAGTGAAACTAATATACACATTTCTTCCAATTTGGTTGGAAATGTGCTAATAAAAAGGCATCTGGGTCAAAATAATTTTTGACTGAATTGCCATTTAAGAAGGAAATTCAGTCAAAAAACTGAAAAGGAATTCCAGTGAAAACCGGCTCAGGGAAAACCAGTCAAAAACATTTCAATAAAAAAAAAAGGAATTTCAGTCAAAAATAAAAAGGCATTTGTGTCAAAATAATTTTTGACTGAATTGCCTTTTAAGAAGGAAATTCAGTCAAAAAACTGAAAAGGAATTGCAGTCAAAAACGGATCAGGGAAAACCAGTCAAAAACATTTCAGTAAAAAAAAGGAATTTCAGTCAAAAATAAAAAGGCATCTGGGTCAAAATAATTTTTGACTGAATTGCCTTTTAAGAAGGAAATTCAGTCAAAAAACTGAAAAGGAATTCCAGTCAAAACTTTTTGATTGGGATTCCTTTTGGATTTATTGACTGTAATGAGAAATAACTCATAAGAGCAAATATTATTACTTTAACAGGCCGTCTCCAGTATCCATGACCGTTTCCGTTTCCATTTCCATTTCCATAGCCATTTCCATTTATGGATTTCCAAACAAAAAAAACTGGGCATTTCATGGACTGAAATATTATTCGAAATATTGAAATTTGTATTATATTTTGATTTTCAACGTGTAAAATTGTTTTGTATTGGTAATATAGAATATTGGGAATACAGAACGAAAATCAATTAATAAATTAACCACAATATGAAACCTAATTTACAAATTAAACCACTTTCCGCCATTTTATTTTTGACATATTCGTTCATAAACTTATCCATAAATGGACGTCCATAAAGTTTGCCATTTATGGAATGGCTGATGGACGAGTGGGCTCCATTATCCATAATGGTTTCTATTTCCATAATGGTTTCCATTTCCATTTCCATTGCCATTTATGGACAACATTGCGTCTTCCAATTAATTATAAGTGTAAACACAACAAAAAAAAACTATACTTTTTTGTGTTTAAAGAAGTCATTTTCTAATAATCGCTTGCGAAAAATGAAACCAGCAATTGTAAAAATCCGCATCAGGATAGTTTTTTTTCAAAGAAATGGAAACACATTGACATGAATAAATTTAAAAACTGATTTGTAGCATTCTTGTGTTTTTGTAGACATTAATACATAGCTGAATGGAAAGTCCTATAAAAAAAGTAAAGATAGTATTTCAATTAATAAATTTTATATTGAATTATACCTGTTCAATATACTCCACATACACAATCAAAAACTGTACAGGAACTATACTAAAAGTAGCATCCATATAAAAGTTTCTACGATCCACAGCAATGTAGTTTTTAATATTTGCAATAATTGATTCTGAAGCAAATATACAAAAAGAATATTCTGGTGTGTCAATAGCTCCTTTGTAAAAAACATATGTTTCTGTGTGCTTTGATTTTCCAATTGATTCCATTACAGCTGGGTTTTCAAACGCTTCAATTATCTCTTGTCCGGATTTAGGGGACCTCGGATACACATTTTGTCGTATAAAAGTTAAGCTACGTCGCATTTTATCAAAATTTAAATTTTTGGCTACAGCCTGATTGTTTTCGCATTCCGAATAAAAAATAGATCTAATTGTTTTTCTGACGCTGTGTTTGCTTTACACTCATCTTTAATTTTATTTTTTAGAAGTAGTTCCGTATATATTTTTTCACTATCGCCATGACAGTGATTTTTAAAATTTTTAACTTTTCTACAAATACCGGCTACAACCTCAATACGAGATCGCATCTTTCAACAATGCATGTATAATACATTTTTTGTTTGTAGATATTTTTTCTTCTAAATAATTGCTTTTCATCGACACAATACAAAAATTTGCTATTTTCACGAGAACCTTAATTAAAGGTCTATCCATTACCGTTTCAGTTTATCCATAACCGTTTCCGTTTACATTTCCATTTCCATTTCCATAGCCAAAAAATTTATTATAGAAGAAAAAATATCTACAAACAAAAAATTTATTATACATGCATTGTTGAAAGATGATCCCGTTATCAGCCATTTCAAATTTAAAAAATAACACAATGGCATTTGGATTTGCTTTATTAAAATTCCACAGCAATGTAGTTTTTAATATTTCCCAGTATGCAGAATTCGGAATTTAAATTAATATTTCCCAGTGTCCCAGTGTGCAGAATTCGGATCGGAATTCTTATAACTAATATTTTGAATATTTTATAAAAATATTTTTAAAAAAACTTTATAATTTATTTAACCCTTCAGTTATGCTGGAGTTACAGTTATGTTGGAGTTAAATAAATTCATCAATTAATTGTAAATTATGGTTACACATGTAACATGTCGTTCAATTATAGAAGATTGTCATAAAATTGATGTTGGTAAATATAATTATGAGTATATTGGTATTGAAAATGATTTTATTAAATCTGGTCTTGATCAAAATATTAATAATTATAAATATATTATATAATAAATATATATATTGATATTAATTGGTTATCACCAGATAAACCATCACCAAATTGGCAATTAGTTTCAGCAAATAATTATCTTAATATTGAACCACATAAAAATATTGTATTTTTACAATTTTTTATTTGTAATGAACCACCATAACCATTAATTTCAACTAAACAATTATCTAAATAAACAATTAGCAAACTTTATGGACGTCCATTTATGGATAAGTTTATGAACGAATATGTCAAAAATAAAATGGCGGAAAGTGGTTTAATTTGTAAATTAGGTTTCATATTGTGGTTAATTTATTAATTGACTTTCTTTCTGTATTCCCAATATTCTATATTACCAATACAAAACAATTTTACACGTTGAAAATCAAATTATAATACAAATTTCAATGATATTTCGAATAATATTTCAGTCCATGAAATGCCCAATTTTTTTTGTTTGGAAATCCATAAATGGAAATGGCTATGGAAATGGAAATGGAAATGGAAATGGAAATGGAAATGGAAACGGAAACAGTCATGGATAGTGGAGACGGCCTGAAAAGTAATAATATTTGCTCTTATGAGGTATTTTTCATTACAGTTTACAGTCAATAAATCCAAAAGGAATCCCAATCAAAAAGTTTTGACTGGAATTCCTTTTCAGTTTTTTGACTGAATTTCCTTCTTGAAAGGCAATTCAGTCAAAAATTTTTTTGACCCAGATGCCTTTTTATTTTTGACTAAAATTCCTTTTTTTTTTTACTGAAATGTTTTTGACTGGTTTTCCCTGAGCCGGTTTTGACTGGAATTCCTTTTCACTTTTTTTGACTGAATTTCCTTCTTAAAAGGCAATTCAGTCAAAAATTATTTTGACCCAAATGCCTTCCTATATTTTTGACTGAAATTCCTTTTTTTTGACCGAAATGTTTTTTGTTGGAACCCAAAAGGCATTTAGTCATAAAAAAATTGAACTGAAAAGGGGCTTTTCAGTCAAAAAACTGAAAAGGAATTCCAGTCAAAAAAATTTTGACCGAAATGCCTTTTTTTTGACTGAAATTCCTTTTTGAAAAGGCATTTCAGTCATAAAATTTGTATGAAATTATTTTTGACTGAAATGCCTTTTTTTTTACTGAAATGTTTTTGACTGGTTTTTTCAGCCCCATTTATTATATATGTGTGTAATATAATTATGAATACATATAATTAATGATTATGTATATATGTATATAATTAATATATGCATCACTCACAAGACAAGACAATTTTTTTCATATGCTTACATTTTGAAAAATAACCATCGGAGACAATATTTTTTTTAATAATTAATTTTTTTTTAATTATTTTTTTTAAAGCATTCTTAAAAAAATTAATTTAATTTCAACTTTATTTAAAAAAATATATATTTAGATGTTTATATGGTTATACTTATCATTAATAAGGACAAAGCTAATTTTTTTCATATATATTTGTATGAAAAAATTATGAAAAATAATATCCGGGTTCAATCCCCAGAGACAATAATTTTTTTTTTTTAAATATTTTTTTTTAATTATTTTTTAAAGGTTTTTTTTAATAAAGTAAATTCAAAAATCCTATAAAAAAAATAATAAGCATTCATTATATAAATTTTTTTGACAAATAATAATTTTCGGTAACATAAAATATGATAAAATAAAAAAATTCCCTACATTGAATTTTTCTATTCTTCTCAAAATGAATTTTTCCTTTATATAGCAAAATAAAAATTCTCAAGGCCCATAAAAACAACAAAAAACCCAAAAAAGGAATATGCAAAAAGCATAAATAATTTTCCCACTGAAAGAGAGAGAAATGAAAAAATAATATTGTTTGTTAAAAGCGATACATGCGCCCTCTGGAGCCCAAATATAACAATACTTTTTTTCAAATGATGATTTATCTAGTTATTTAAAATCAATGGTAGTATATAATATTTTTTGAAACTCAAATTATATATTTTTTCTCCTCTGCCTGTCTTCTAAATTTTTTTTTACACAGGATCTACATTTTACATCATTCGTGTATTCGTGTATAAATAATGAATTTTCGTTCATTTTCGTTGAGAAGCAAAAATTCTACCTGTTTTGGGTTTTTTCATAGAGACAATTACTTGTGTTATTGTGTCTATGGTTATACTGATATTCTTAATTTATATTTTTTTTAATTTATAAAAAAATAATTTTTACTTTCAAATTAAATAAATACCTAAAGTAAAAAGTATATGTTTTTAAAAATATTCTGAAGACTTTAATGCTGGGTTTACATTATGGCGAAAATTAGATTCTAATTTTAAAAAGGATGCAAGATAGTATGTTTCCGTAAGTGTGATAGAGAGAGATATGTCGTCGAGAAAAAATTTCCCCTTTTTTGGACGTCGACAAATTTTCTCCTCTTTTTTATTGGACGTCGAATTATGGCACAAGACGCCGGCTGGCGTCTTGTCCTATAATTCGACATGAGAAAATGAATATGATATGACGACATAATTTTATAGTGATATGAGAATATCATATTAGGCATAATTTTATAGAAATTTTAACAAAAGCGATATAGAAATTTTGTAATATTAAAAAAACTACGACGAATTGCACATTTGTAGTTTTTGCATATTGTAGATTTTGAAATTTTACAATTTCTGGCATTAAAAACTCAATTTCATAAAAAACGCACATTCGCGGTTTTGGCATGGGACGTCGGTCCATATAGGAGTATAATATATATTATATCATACATATCGTCAACTCAATTTTTAAGTGTTCACTGTCCAAAAATAAAAATGTTAAAATTAAATTGAAATTAATGATTTAGCATAAAAGTTTTTATACTTTTTGCAACATTGCAACAATTGTAATTTTTTTTAGGAATATTTCATTTGTTTTTTATATATAGAAGTGATAACAATAATATTTATAAGTTGTAATTTATTTTATTTTTTAACAAAACTACTGATCGATGTCGAATTGGATATTGAATAGTACTATATGTAGACCGGTAAATTGTTCTCATTTAGCGGATATTGAACAGGAAATTTTGAACAGATAAGCCCATCATTTTTTAATTATAATTTCATAACAGAATTATATGAAAACAATTGCAAAATGTAAAGTTCTAACCGATGATATGGATATTGCACAATTAATATGAACATAAAAACTTAACCGTAAAGTGTGACATTTTTAAATTTTATTAATATTGTGCAATATCCATTTCATCAGTTAGAACTTACCGATGATATGGATATTAAACAATTGATTAAAAATATAGGATTTGCACAAATATGAACTGACTTTTACTTTTGAAAATCTTGGGTAAGTTTCAGCAATGTTATACATATCCTCTTAAAACTATTGGATATTGCACAAATATCCGCGGTAATAATTTAAAATTTTGGCCCATTGAACATAACTTTTCAAGAATATCTTGGAAACGATTTGTGATAGAACAAAACGTTTTACACCAATCGAAAAATCGTAGTCAAATTAGTAAAACTGCATATAACACATTTTGTCAAAAAATTGTCTATTGAACACTTAAGAACTGAGGTAACGATATATATATAAACAATTGATTTTGTGAGTCAAAACCAACACTACTAAAAAGCCCTGAACAAAGTCTGTGCACTAACTAACACATACATACCAAAAGGTAGTCAGAGAATTCAATATGACATATAATTTTTTCTTTGATAAAAATTATGTTTTTAGTGATAATAAAACGAAATTTATAATTTTTTATAATTAATTATTTTATTAAAAAAATTAATTACGTATAATTGATATATTTTGTGATTTTTATTATTTAAGATACATGTAATAATACGCTTTTCTAATAATTGTGTACCATCAGATAGTGTTTTTACATCAATAATGTCTATTGATAAGATACAAATTCACCAATTGGCACAAAAATGCGTATTGTTACCTGTATCAGAAGTTAAATATTAATAAATTCAAAATAATGTAATTATAAAAAATACTCCTGCAGAACATATACGTCCCCTGGAACACACTGCATAACATATATACGTCCAGCAGTTTCACATGAAAAAATAAACAAAGTCTTTAAAAAATTCATTTTTCGTTTGTAGTAATTTGGGTAAATATATTTAATAATTCTACTTGATTTTTTAAAATATCTAAATATCTAGTGAGAAAAATCGTTTTGACAGTTTTGTGCTTTTTTAAATATAAAATTTCGCGGTTTTCAAATATCGTTTATTAAATATTTCTGTATCTCGCGAGTAAATTTTCAATTTGTGACCATAAAAAAGTTAATTTTTTACTACAATTGGTAAAATCCAGTGCAAATCATTATATGGAAATTCAGATCCATGTAAAATAACATTTTTACTACTAAATATTTATTAATACTAATTCGGACAGAAATATTGCATTTTAAATCGTCGTGTTGGTTTTGTGTGAGTTCAAATTTAAAAAAAAATATTTTAAATTAAAAAAAAATGGACAATAATTACTATAAAATTTATTTATGTCAAATATTTGCTATAATTCGCACCTACAAATAATAATTTTTTGTTTCATTCCCTCTTTAGGTTAATTTTTTCTTGCTATCTCTTTTTATTTTGCCGAAAAAATAAAAATTCTCCATAATATAAACCTAGCATAATAGATTTATTAAAAAAATCAAATAATTCTTATAGTATAAAATTTTTTTTTTCAATATTAATTCAATACATACAAATCTGACCTAACAGAAACTAAAATTTATATACATATATGTATAGTATTATATAATATATAGTATTATATATATTATATACAATGTACATAAATATACTTACACGTTACACCATACAACTAGAAAGTATAAAATATAAGAAAAAAATTATACATACGACATATGTACTTATTAGAAAACAAAACTGAATTGAAAAAACACACAAAACACAATGTTGAAACCCACGCAAACAAAAAAGAGCTAAAAAAACTATTTTAAAATTAGAACTAGTTCCCTAGCGGTAACTTTACATAGATAAATCATCATATTTGAAAAAAATAGTTATCTGGAATATTTTCTAGCACCCCTGGATAGATTGGGCTGATATCTGATAAACACGCTCATTATAGTGTCCTATTGTTAACTATGGCAGTGCTCCTCCATTAGCTCTACTTGGAAGACGGTTGTATGATGAAAACGTGATTTCTGATGTTTTGTTAGAAATAATGGAGGAGCACTGGCATAGTTAGCTATATGACACTATAATGAGTGTGTTTACCAGATATCAGCCCAATCCATCCAGGGGTGCCACAGAAAATCCCAGATGAAAATATTGGCATATATAATTGTAGAATATAATTGTTTTGTAGAATAACCCCCATTATTTTAAATTACGGAAAATACCACAGAAAATTTATAAAAGTTAGATCAGAACATTTTTTACTGCAAAAACAAATTCCCACCGCCATCTAGTTCCCAATCAGGTATTATATTAAATAAAATTTTACCCGAAATTTTACTATCATTTTTACCAGCCTGAGGTGCGTACTAACAGCATACTTAGCTTTAGGGAAAATTTATATTTGTCAAAAAATTTCATAATGAATGTTTATTATTTGTTTTACAGGATTTTTAATTTCACCTTTTTATATTTAAATTTTTTTGTTTTTTTGAAAAAAATAATAATTAAAAAAAAATATTGTAATAACATTCGATTGAACCCGAATGTTATTTTTCATAATTTTTTCATATGAATATATGAAAAAATTTTGTTTTGTCTTATGAATGATAAGCAGATAACCGTGTAAACGGGTGTATAAGTATGTATAAAGTTCAAAATTAAATTAATTTTTTTTAAATGGTTAAAAAAATAATTTTAAAAAAATATTGTCTCTGACGGGGATTGAACCGGGATCTAATTTTTTATAATTTGTTCATATGAATATATGAAAAAAAATTAGACTCGGCTTACGATACGAATGACGATAATGATAACCAAACCAACCATATCGATATATGCATATGAATTGAATAAATTTGTATATTTGTATGTATAAGGTTAATGATTTTTAAGGTTCCTTTCTATGGATATAAATTAATGGGTTTTTTATTTGGTTTTATTATAGGTGTATTACAACATTGTTGTTGGCAGATTTTTGTCCTATTAATAATTTCGAACCGGGGACTTTTTTTCTTGCGTTAAAATTAATAAATATACATAAAGGTATATGAATATATGTGTAATTGTTATTTCATTTAATTAAAAAAGTAATAATTCTCCATAAATAAATTTCATTGCATATTTTAAATTAAATATACTTTTCTTTTAATTTTTGAAGCTTATTGTATACCTAAAATTGATTTTAAAATCATAGATGATATTGTGTAACAAAATTACTAGGAAATATTAGATAGAAAAGCACTAGCGGATCTAAGGGGGGCAATGGGGGCAAATGACAACAGAACAAGAAATTATATAAAATCGGCATCACCGCCAACGAAGCAATTTAACAAAAACATATTTTTCAATTCTTAAATTCAATCAAAAGTATTCTAAATATAAGCATATAGAATTTTTTTTCATAAATTTTCTTCCCCTCTTACACTTCTGTACCCATTGAATTTAATTTTTATTAATGTATGGACAAGGGAATCCCACAAATACAACTATATTCATTGCATGGACATATTGCACAACTACATTTATGTTCACTATATTCTCAAATATTAGTTTCCTATATAATTTTTCAGAATTGCTATTAGCACATAAATTCGATTTAATAAATTGAATTGTTCTGTTGTCATTTTATTTACAATTTAGAAAAAGTTTTGGTATAAAAATTGGTAATTTTTATTATGATTAAATAAAAATTTGTATAATTAGAATATTAATATGAATTTTTTTCGTATAATTTGAAAATATATTACATTTTAAAAATACATAATTGTATTTTTTTCATAAAATTTAAATTGTATTTGGCATACAAAACTTATATAATAAAACTAAATTAGTTTTCAACATTATAAAAAACAATAAAGAAAAAAAAATTCATATAAATAAACACCGCAGCAAATACTCTGTTTGCTATGACGATTTTCATTCAAAAATTTCTATAGGCAGAAAAAGGAAATAGAAAGCATTTTCCAAAAAAAAATGCTTGCCATATTTATTTTCTATTTTAATTAAATATGCAAACCAGGTTATTAATTTGCAAACCACTTATCCAAAAAAAAAAGTTAGTACATCTGCTGCCACTGCATACATTTGGCGTAGAATTTCTGAATCGGGAATACTATATGATTCTATATACAAAGCTACTACATATTATACGTATTTCGTTCTTGCCAGAGAACTCGTCAGGTGGATAAATATGTTAATACAGTTGTTTTACGTAGGGCCTGTCTAAATTAGTTAAAAATAGTTAAAAATTCCAAATTTTGACAAGCAAATTCGAAATTTTGACATTCAAATTCACCTTGTCCAAGCGCCGAAAATTTAACTTTTATGTCAAAATTTCATGACGGTCTGAGAAGCTATAAATTTTGACAAAAGAGTTAAATTTCATTCTAAACTAAAAAATATTTTAATATCCGCGAAAAAGTTAATTGCAATGACAATATTTCAATTAACATAAATTGTATATTAAAGGGAATGCGGAAATAACTAATTCTGCATTGATTATTTTTAAAATATTCCAATAAAATGGTTATATTGGGAAATAATTTGTTCCGATCTTGATTTTAATTTTTAATTTTAATTTTATTTTTTATTTTAATTGGCAAAATTTTAACCAATTTAGACAGTGTAAAAATTTTTACCACGATTAAATATCTTTCACCTCGATAAAAATTATTTCACCTTTTTTTAACTTTTTAACTTTTTAACCAATTCAGACAGGCCCTTGGTGAAAAATTGTAAATTTCTACTGAGAGCGATTTTTATATTTATATCCTTTGTTCATCTATAGGCCTAACCCATGAGGCCATGATATAAGAAATACAGATATCAGTCTTCTTTGAGTGTTGATGGGGGTCACATCTTAGAAAATAAAAAATAAAAATAACAGCAAGAAATAAATCAAAGGAAGGAATTATTATTAAATAACGGAAAAAATTATTTAAATTAATTGTAATTATTAATTATTATTATTAAAATGTAAAATGAAGTGCTTTGTGTGTGGAAATAAAGTTGAGAGACTAGATGATAAAGTTCAATGTACTGATTGTAAGCAATACAGTCATGGTCATTGCGCTAAATTAAAAAAAGCGACATTGAATACCTCACGAAAACAAAACAAATATATAGATGTATTGGTTGCACTTCATTACGGAGAAAATCTATTATATCGGAGAACAACCCAATTATATCTAATAATAATAATAATAATATTAACAAAAATCAAATCAACAACGTTTCTGAACCTACTACATCTATTAATTCAGTTCTCAATCTCAACTCTAATCTATTGTTCACTAATAATTCCAGTATTGTCTCTGAGATTAATCAATCTACAGCTTCAGTTCAAGTCTCTGATAATACACTTTCGATTTCTGATAAGCTTTCAATGCTGTTTAATGAGATTTTGAAATTACAACAATTAAATGCTGATGCACTCTCGAAAATTAAATTATTGGAAGATAATAACAGCACTCTCTCAAAGCGAATTGATTTTTTAGAAGCAAAAAAAAATTTAAAATTGAGTAACAATAATAATTCTGGGCAAAAGTTAAACATTACTTCTGTCATAGAGTAAAACCGTATGAAAATGCATACCGTCAGATTTTTCATAAAACATCGCATGAGACTAGGTATTTTTACGTCATATTGTACGATTTTTGATCAGACAAAAATTCGCATGAAATGTTTTATGAAAAATTTGATAATGTAAATGCAGTTTTATGTAAATACAATTTTTTTATACTTTTTATACTTAAAAAAATATTTTGTCAATGAGCTTTGAAAATAGAATGTAAATACAACTTTAATATAAAAGTCTGATAATGTAAATACAACTTTAATATATCAAATTAATATTTTTATTATGACTTTAAAATATTTTAAAGTCATATAATATTTTTTAAATTGTTTTTTGATTGTTTATTCAATCGTGCTTCTTTTTTTTCAATATTTTTTCAATGTGCTTTGAAATAGTTCTAGCCTATGAAAAAGCTTGGGGTCTTACATTGCTATATTAGCCCTGTTTTTTTGTAGACGGGTATATTGTATTGCAAAATGTTTGCAAAAAAAATAGTTCAACAGTGCTTTTAAAATAGTTCTAGCCTATGAAAAAGCTTGGGGTCTTACATTGCTATATTAGCCCTGTTTTTTTGTAGACGGGTATATTGTATTGCAAAATGTTTGCAAAAAAAACGATTCACTGAAAATAAGGCGACAATTTTTTTTATTTCAATCACAATTGAATTTATCACATTAACATCAGAGTTTGAAGAGTAAATCACATTAACTTTGAGTTTTATAAAAGTAAAAAAAAAATCATTGAATATCATTAAAAAATATAAAACTTGCTTTTTTCTTTAATAAATTGCCATTTTTTAATGTAAAAAAAAGCATAGGCTATGCCTTTTTGGTCCAATGTATTTGAAATAAATGAAATAAAATGAAATGAAACGGAATATTGACAACAGAGTCGTCTACATGTCATATTATGAACTATTTATCAATTACAATTCATTTGCAATATATAAATAACTACTGTAATTCTAATTTTTTTGCCAACAAATTGTTGTTGTTTTCAATGTAAAAATTTGCTGTACAATATACCCGTCTACAAAAAAACAGGGCTATTATTTTATAAAAACTTGTACAAAAAATGATATATGAAATAGTTTCTCCATATATTATTACTTTATGCTTCTGTTAAATTCAACTCTTTGGTCACGAAACGTAAAATAATGAAAAAAATGTATACTAAAAAAATTAAATTAACAGCTGATATTTTTGGTGCTGAATTCAAGAACAACAACAGTAACCATAAAATTTTTATAAATGATTGCCTTACAAAATACAGCAGAGCTTTATTAAAAGAAGCTAAAATTCTAAAGGAAAGGAAATGTAAATTAGTTTGGACGAGGGAATCATCTATACTCATCAGGGTGAAGGAAGGAGACAAGGTATTAAAGATTAATTCATTTGAGGATCTCTATAAACTTAATATTTAAAATAATTTCATTAAATTTCTTAATTAAGTAATTAATGTTAAATACAAATTTACAAAATGATTATTTAGATCCTCTGCAATTTTCTAATGTTAATATTAATTCTCCTGACTCTTCAAACTCTGATGATTACAAATGTTTATGTATAGATCACTGTAATATTGATCAAACTTCAGGTTTTTCTATAATACACCAAAATATTCGTAGCATAAGAAAAAATTTTGATATATTCTATTCTCATCTTGCCGCACTTGATCATCTACCGGATCTTATTTTTCTTTCCGAAATTTGGATATATAACTTTGAAATTTCAAATTTTTCTATTCCAAATTATATATTCGCGGCTACTTGTAATAGTACTTATTCTTCTGGTGGGGTTGCGGTATTCTATAGGAGTGATCTAAAGTGTGATGTAAAACATATTAATTTAAATAGTGCTGATTTAATTAGTGTCAATTTTAGTATTTCTGGTACTTTTTACTGTTTTGTTGGTGTTTATAGATTTCATAAATATAGTGTTAATACTTTTATAGATGAATTTTCTGTTTTTCTGAACAATCAAACATGTAAAAATGTGGTTCTTTTAGGTGTTTTTAATATAAACCTTTTACAGCACTCAAACGATGTAGACAATTTTATTTCTGTTTTATCGTCTTGTGGTCTTAAATCTTTGTTGGCTGAACCGACCCGAGAAACTCATAATTCTAGCTGTTGTCTGGATCATGTGTTTATTAGATTACACAGACACAGGAATAATTATATTAAGTATAATTGTACTGTATTCGATCTGAAAATAACTGATCATAGTTTAATTAGCCTGCAATTTGATTTCAATGTTCGTAGGAAAGATCAACTATATACCAATGAAATAAAAAAATTGACTACGCAGCGCTAAAATCGTGTCTAAATTTTGAACTATGGGATGAAGTTTATTCTTCTACGGATCCCTCAGTTGCATTTGATGTGTTTCTAAATAAATTGCAAATTCTGATTTCTAATTGTAGTCGCTCTATTAAGCAAAATAATAGCAAATTTGTTCGTTTAAAACCGTGGTTGTCTTCATCTATACTTTTAAAAATAAAAAAGAAAAATAGACTCTATATTTATGTTAGAAAACATCCAAATAATATGAGGCTAAGAGATTATTATAACAAGCTGTGTCATGAATTGAAAAAAGATATTTTTAAATGTAGAGATGATTTTTATGGAAACGTACTTGCTCAAAATCTAGGCAACACTAAGAAGGAATGGCATTTTGTAAATGAAATATTAAATAGAAATAAGGATATTGTTGACATTACTATAAATAAAGATAATTCAATTGAAATTGAATTGAAATTGCAGATTGAAATTGAAATTGCAGATTTGTTTAATTCTCATTTTTCTAATATATGTTGTTCTTATAATAATGATGTTATTGACAATAACTTCCATAGTGATAACACCATTAAACAAGAAGTTTTTCAGCGTGAAAGTTTTTTCTTTGATAACTTTTCTCCATTTGAAATACGTAAAATTATTTCTACGCTTAAATCTTCTAATTCAACTGGCCATGATAATATTTCCAGTAACATTCTTAAAAAAATCTGTTTTCATATTATAGATGTTTTGTGTTATATTTTTAACCTTAGTGTACAAACAGGCATTTTTCCTGATTCTCTTAAAACTGCTATTGTAGTGCCATTACATAAAAAAGGTGATACCACGGATTTAAACAATTACAGACCCATATCTCTTTTATCAGTGTTTTCTAAGATTTTTGAAAAAGGTATAAAAACTAGAATTTTGTCTTTCTTGGATAGAACTAAATTTCTGAGTGATTTTCAATTTGGGTTCAGGAATGGTAGGTCAACCGAAGATGCGCTTTTAAAATTAACCAGTGAGATTTATAATTCAATAAATGATTCTGAAATTCCATCTGCACTTTTTATAGATATTACGAAAGCTTTTTACATGGTTGATCATGATCTGTTGCTAAAAAAAATTATTTAATGCTGGTTTCAGGGGTTTTGTGCATGATTGGTTTGCCTCTTATTTAATAAATCGTAAGAATAGAGTTAAAATTAAAAACAATATTAGCTCTGAAAACTTAATACATGTTGGTGTTCCGCAAGGTTCCGTATTGGGTCCTATTTTGTTTTTAATATTTGTTAACTCGTTATTTATTCAATATTTCAAAGGTAAAATTACAGCATTTGCTGATGATACTGCTCTGTCTTACTCTAATATGAATCATTTTGATACGTTTACGGAAGTCGTGCTGATGATACTGCTCCTCGTCTGAAAACTTGCGTCGTTGGTTCAAACAGCATAAATTTGTGATTAGTAATAAAACTAAATTCATGTTATTTAACCTTAGGGGAACAATTTGTGATGATATGTCATTTATATACCACTCAGCTAACTGCCCAAAATTTAAACTTGCAAACTATAACACTAGCACTGATCAGGTAATGACTTTTTTATGACAATTCATTATGTACGGATAATTGCTTTAAGATTGAGCGTGTAGATAATTTCAAATATTTAGGTGTTATATTATATTCTAGAGTTAGCTGGAATGATCACTGTTCATATCTTAAACAATATTTAAATAAAGTTATAAGGCAAATATATCATCTTAGTCTGTACTGCTCACAATTAATCTTAAAATAGGTCTATAATGGTTTATTTAAGTCAAAGATTCAATATGGTTTATGCTGCTGGGGTGGTACGTATCACAATAAAATAGAACCATTATTTATTAAACAGAAGCATTGTATTCGTATTATTTGTAAAGTTAATCGTCTAACTCCAAGTTTTGTTTTGTTCAGAAATCTTGGTTTTCTTCCATTAAAACACCTATATTTTTACAAAGTTTTGAAATTATTTTTTAAAAATTCTGGATATAATTATGTAAGATTGCAAGCTTCATATGATTTACGGGTAAACACCAGAAATCTTGTTACTGTACCAAGTATTAATAAATCACACTTTAGTCATTTCTTTAATGTTACTGCTCCTCGTCTTTTTAATGTACTACCAGTTAGTTGCAGGCGGGAAAGGATAGAAAATATTTTTTTAAAACAAATAAGATCTTGGCTTTTTTTTTTGATAATACTCAAATAAACTTGCTAATAAATCCTGTAATCTGATCATCATATTTATATATTTTTTTTTTTCAGTACCAATATCAGTTTTTTCTAATATCTAATATCTAATAAATGTTTCTACATATTCTCTAAATTTTGTTTTTTTTTGTTTTTGTGCTTTTTTCTTCTTTTTCTGTAGTCTACCCCCATCTACAATAGATAAGATTTTTCAATGCTATATTGTTACATTCGTCACTTGTACAATTTGGGCAACAGAATGTTCCTAACTGTTTCTCCCTATCTTACTGCTATATATTACCTCATGTTGTTTTTTTTTCCACTTTTCGTATCTAAATGTTATTTTAAATTTGTATTTCTTTTTTTTCTTTTTTTTTATATTATATTTATAATTTTGTTTTTCTTAACAATTTTTAAATACATATTGTTATATTTTATGTACATATTATTAATTTTCATATGTATTACTTGAATTTACTGAAATTTTGTTAGAATCATACTCATTATATTTTTTATTTTTTTTTAATTTATTAATTGCTTAACTATTGTGTAAGTTAAATTAATATTTGAATTTGAATTTATAAAGAAGAATTATCTTGAAATGAAACATATTGTATAGCTTTAAGTTTGGTGAAAAGGAAAATGAAACATATTGTATAGCTTAAGTTTGGTGAAATAAAGATTTATTTTATTTTTTATTTAAAAGATAACGACAATGTCAGTTTCATTTTTGCATTCTACTGTGCATGACGTCACAAGTGAGCAAAGTTATATATGCATATATGAAAAATGTATGAAAATGTATTATAGAAGATAAAGATTGGTTGAAATAAAATCAAATAAAAGAAATAATTTAGAATAAACAAACATTTTTATATTTATTAAAAATAGCCAAACTTATTTATTCTTTATTTAGTATTTATTCTTTTTTTTTTAATAAATTTAATAAGAATATGTTATTTATTACATATATATTTTTTATGTTATTTTTTAAATATTGTGGTACATATATACATTAAATTATATATTTTATTGTACATAATTTTAAATTTAATAATAATATATTAATTTACAAAAATATACGTATATATACATTAAATTTTAAATGTTGTTTTAAGCTGACAAATGGATTATTGTAAATTAATATACAGTGAAGTCCCGATTATATGAACTAATTAATGCCACGCTAATTCATATAAACGGGACACACAAAAATATTTTTAATAGAAGGTTTTTTTTATAGATATTTATAGAGAAGCTTAGTTTTGAATTCAGTTTATTCAACATTAATAAAATATAACATTTTTTAATTAAAAAAATTATTTAAGGTCAATTTTTTGTTTTGATTTTTTTAAATTTGCTGCAACAGTCCGTTCCCTTTTTTTCAAAAGCGTTAATTCAAGACAGGAACCACAATTTTTTTCAGACCATTGTATTAATGTATTTAGCGCTGTGATCGCTTCGTTATAACGCACTCTAGGGATTTCAACAACATCTTCATTTTCATTTTCTCGGCTAAACCGTACCTCGTAGCTAATACAATAGCTGAAACACCACTATTTAATTTATCTAAAATTAAACCTTTTTCTTTAATATTTAAACACTTCCGAACTTTCCTCACATTCATCATAATTATTTATTATTCACAGCACAGCATACGACTTTCGCTCTTAAGATTTATTACCCAAATAAAAAATTATTGAGAAAAAATTTTTTTTTGAACATTTGTAACAAAAGAAATTCTCTAGAAAATAAGTAAGAATATATGTATGTACTGTATGTACAGTATACTTATTCCTAGAAAAAATTTTTGGGGCACAAAAGTTCCGTTAACATTTCCAGACTGAAAAAAATTTCAACGACAAAATATTTTGTAGCCATAAAAAGGAGTTTCGATTATATGAAATTATATGAACTGACAGTTCATATAAACGAATTTTCATATAATATTTTTAAAGTTCATATAACGCAGAATTCATATAATTGAGGGTACATATAACCGCGACTTCACTGTATTATTATTAAATTTAAAATTATATACAATAAAAACATTGTGCCCTTGGTAAGCCAACAAATGAAGTTTCCAAAAAGAAACTGCAACAAAAAAATGTTTTTATTAATCAATATTATTTATAATAAATTTCATTTGTACTTTGATCCAACATCTTCATCAGTAATTATACTGCTATCAACAAAACAATAGTAAATCCTCCAATTCCGGGCAATACAACTCCTTTTAGAACCTTGCAGTTGCATTTATTAAGCAAATATTTGAGTTTTCTAATAAGTTTTGACCATTCTCACCCCACAATCTATATTAATATTATTTATATGTACTTACAATAAATCAATGGAAAAATTATTTACCTAATTTGACGATCACATTTTTTAGATTTATCCAATAATTCTGGGGATTTTGGAGAAGACATAATTTTTGAAATAAATAAATGTATTTAAATGATTAAAATTAGCATAAAAACAATAATTATTAATAATATTACCACAATCACAATCCCGCCAAAAAACCAAAATATTTCAACCACAAAATGTTTGATTACAATACAATTTGTTTTATTCTTATGTCTATAGCTTTTTCTTTTATATTCACTTTTATACTAAAAAATATCCTTTAAATATTGCAAATAATATTTATTCTTAATATATTAATTAATTAAAATTAACCGAATTACAAAATATAACAAAACTTTTTCATATAAAACTATACAAAGTTTTAACGTTTGAGCTCTCTTGTTACGTCATGTCAAAAAAAAAATGCAATATGAAGTTAGCCGATATGCGCATGACGTTATCTGTTTTACTTATATCATGGACCTAACCATAATGGACTTAATGAAAATTAAGAAAACTTAAGATGGCGTACGACTATATGAAAATACGCCAAATGACCGAAATAGACTTTACAAAAATTAGGGTGACTTTCGTTAACTTTCGTTTCGTTACCCAGAGAGAACTGACGTATATACCAACGCGTAGGTACTCTGTTGGTATCGAAATAACAATATATAAAAATATAATGTCAGAGTGAGATAGAAGATAATAAAAGTATTTTCTCGATTTGATATAAACTCGTCAGCCTGACACGATACAAATTCTCACCCGATTCGTATGGATTGGATTAAAATTCTACGCTCCAAACGGATAATTGCTGCAAACAAAATAAAAATGTCAGACCAAAACAATATTGTGTCTTTATATGGTAATTGTAGAATATTTTTAAAGTGTTTATTTTTTATATTTAATATTAATTTGCAATAAAATTATATTGTAAAATTGTATAGTCATAATTATAAATTATATTTTTAATTTAAAATATTTATTATCCGTGGAAATGCAGATAAATTTTTTTGGAATTTCATGAAGAAAAAAAATTATGTATGTATGTATAATAAATATTGCCAAAAAAATGCATTGAAGTTTAATCTCAAATTTATTAATTATTTTCAGAAAAACTTTTTATAAATGGACTGGTGAAATTTATGATAGACGGGCTCTTGGCGAATAAATTTTTTTATTTATACATACATAAATATTGTATTAGTTATGTAACTATTTAATTTAGTGAAACTAGGTATTTAAGTACATAGTAAAATTGTAATCAAATTTAAGAAAAGAATTTATTGAATGTATGCAAATTAATATAACTAACTTTGTTTATAATGAATAATTGTGGTAAATATGATGTGAAAAAATTATGTGTAGCAATTATGTATAGTAAAAATATTTGATTTATCAGAATATTTATGTGCTCTAATATCGAATGTAAAATTAAATAAATTAATATTAATAATATTATCGAATGTAAAATTAAATAAATTAATATTAATATGTTAATAAAAAAAAATATTAAAAATATTTTCAATTTTTTCATTTTCAATAAAAAAAGCAAAATCCAATATGAACATTCCTTGAGCCACCTGCCGTTAAATAAATACACTACAATACCCAACACGATACCTACGCGTCAGTACCAACGTCAGCGGAAGTGGCCTGTGTGTTGCCATGGGGGAGTATGTATCGTGTAAGGCATACGCGTTGGTATATAAGTCGGGTCGACGTTGGTACAAACATTCTCACTGGGTAACTTAATGATGTACGCTTGCTATCGTACAAAACTTAAGAAAAATTAAGAAAATTGTTTTGCTGAAATAAAATCCATGGCATCCATGATGAAAATAAAAAAACTCATAATTTATTTTATGTTTGTCACTTTCAAACTTTGGTATTTGTGAAATATTTTTTTGTGTTTTCTTAATTTTTCATAAGTTCATTATGGCCAAAACGGATTTGACAGCGAATTTCGACAACTTAATGAAAATATCGAAAGTTTTCTTAATTTTATTAAGTCCATTATGGTTAGGCCTTATGAAATTTACAACATCGTGAGATGATGATAAAATAAAATTTTACAATTTATTGAACGACGTTTTATTGAACGATTTTGCTTATTTTGAATTTTTAAAAATTACTACTAATTACTAATATATTATTAGTAATTAGTATAGTAAATATTGTAAATTTTATTAGTGCCCCCTCCAGAAATTATTTCTAGATCCGCCATTGCTTAGAAAAGTGTTATTTTATTTATATATTGAGAAGTATAATTATTGTTTAATATTTTAGGATTTTATTTGAAGTTAGTGTTAGGATTAATATTTTTATGGCTATGGTCACATCGTTTACATTACAATACAATGTGTGTATGAGAAGCAGGTACAGGACTTTTTTAAAATACTGTTATATAGTTAATCTAAATTACTTTACAAATTTATTAATAAAATACCTACACATTTATCAATAGTCCTAAGCGAACGATAAACAAATAATAAAAAACCCAACAACATTAATTAAAAAATGTATTTGAATTTTTCACAAAATGTTTAGTTTAGGTAAAAAGCTATTAAACATTGGCTTTTAATTAAACTTTTTTAAAATACCGTTCATAAAAATATCAGTAATTAAGTTGCAAAAATTACTAAAAAAAATTGTACCTGGAAAAAATTTCTTAGTAATTAATTACTACAATTTTTGAAAAAAAGGCATATAAATTAATGAATGAAATATTTATGAATTTGTAACAGGTTGGTAAGGTTTGTGTTAACAAAAAAAATACCAACTGTTAACTATAAGATAATTCGGAGGAGGTAACTTCGGAGTTCTAGAAGAGTGGGCGCCAGGTCTAGGGTGACCAACAGCGCATCACAACAAAACACTAGACCAAAATTTTTATGTCTAGAACTCCTTGGAGCACTGGGATTTCCTCCTGAGTTTTGCCAGCTATTCTCAGTCTATGGGGCGTGAGTCGACCAGTGATCCAAACGGCAATCAAAACAACAATACGATGATGCTTTCACTAATAAAGATTTTCTCAAGCAAAATCCTTAAAGTGAAGCATCATCGCTTAAGGAATGAGGTGAGAAAGGAACAAGAATCCATTGCGATCCATCCTGGGGAAATTCATAAAATCAGCCAGCCATTTTCTCCAGCTAATACCACAAAAATAAAAACGCACCCACCAGCAACATCATCTCAAAACGTCACACACTCAATTAAATTTTTTCAAAAAAAAAATGTTAAAAAAATTGAAAAACAAACACAATTGTTTTTAAATTTGTTTTTTTTTTTATTAATGAATATAATAAAAAATTTAGGTGGTGAAAAAAAGATTTAATTTAATGTATATATATAATAATTTAAATAAATTCGATTATTCTGATGTACAAAAAAACTAATAATTTATGAATTTGAATTTTAATAAATTTTAATAAATAATGGTATCAATAAATAAATAATTAATATGTAACACAAAACTTTACTCTACTATTTTTTAAAAATTTTAATGTTTTAATACGACAAAATATATAAATTAACAAAAAAACTCAGCAAAAGCTACGATAACTGTACGGCGACACCAGATAATAAATATTTTACTACAAATTACGTTTACACATACCTGGTAAGTCTGCTTCCTGCTCCAGGCATGTCAGGACGGGAACCAGCTACCGGGGTACCTATGATTCTCAAAACTACAAAAAATGTCACCACCCCAATTACAATATAAGTAAAAAAAAATATTTGACTCCGACACAAAGATCTGGAATTTCCGCTCCTGCTCCGCTACCGTCGCCGCTGGTATGCTGTCCCGTCTTTATCGGAATTTGCTCTGGGTTTTTTTTCGGTCGAGTTCTATCAGATAATATATTTTTTTTTCCTCTTTTGGAACAACTTGGTATTTATAATATAATAATTTTTTCTCTTTGTTTTAAAAAACATTATGACCGTGCTCCTTGGAATATTAGAGAATATTAAAAAAAAAAATTGGCACAAAAAATTTCCAAAAACCACAAATTTTTTATTAACAAATACACCTGACCGTCCGGCTTAAATTTCTTTCCTCGACTCCCCCGAACAATCAAATTTTTTCCAAAAAAAGTTTCAAATTCGAAAAACTATTGTTCCCCGATCACACGATCTCTTAACTTCCGGAATCAAAACATGGCCCACAAGGGCAACAAAGGTTGTCTATTGTTTTGATCCGAAAATCAGGAGATCGTAGCGCTGACGGGAATTTCGAATTCTACCAACATGGCTATCAACCTACTAAAATTAATTCAGCTGTATGCTGACATCTGGAATATGACAAGCCGGCATAAATAAATAAATACACATTGATGGACGCATGATTAACACAATTAAATAAGGTTTTTTTCCCTATTATAATTTCGTTTTATAATTTTTGTATTTATAGACAAGAAAAAAAATTACACGGTGTCACAAAACAGACCCATCTGGAACTTAGCGTTCCAGATAGGCCTGGAAAACACCAACTCGTCACATTCCAGATGTCTGAAATAAAACTCCATATAACCCTAATAAATAATTAACGCTAACTCAAATAATAATATTAACTAACTTTCTAATCCTTAATACTAATTGATAATAATCACTACTATAAATATTATAAATAATAAATAAGCTATACTAATTATAAATTTACCGAAATAATAAATATTACTAACACTAACTAAAATTTTTCCTAAATCATAAATAAATAAATACATAACCATACCCTACGAATCTAACACCAAAAATAATAATATTTAACTCATCCTAACAAATTTTACTAATAATAAAAACTCCTAAACCAATAAATAAATAAATACTTAATATATAATCCCAAAATAAATAAAAAAAAATTAACTAATCCTATAACTAATCCTAAGCTATACTAATAAATTGAACCGGTTTTGTAATCTTAAGTGTTGGCAATTCCTTCAAACCCCAGTTTCCGCAGTTGAGTCTGGCTAGTTAGAATTTAAATTAATCTGTTTAACATATTGTCTAGTGATGCTGAACTACTTTCAGAGATAGTTTTATTTACAGAGTGAGTTAAATTACGTATCATAGGTACAGCTCCATTATCGCAGACATTTTTGATCTGCTGGAAAACTTCCCGATAAATCTGCTGGAAAACTTCCCGATAAATTCCAGCTCCATTATCGCAGACATTTTTGATCTGCTGGAAAACTTCCCGATAAATTCCATAATGTACCACACGCATTAATTACTAATATTTCATTTTCTGATTGTAATTGTCGCAATAATATACCTAACCTATTACAAAATAAAGAAAAACAAATTTTGTTCAAGTAACTGATCCTCAATGATGAAGGTTACCCAAGTTAATCTTCATCATTGTAAGGCTGCATCGGCAAATCTGCTTCGGGTATTGGTGGACAAGCAGATTGATGTAGCCCTGCTACAGGAACCTTGGATAAACAACAACCAAATCCAAGGTCTAAAAATACCAAACTATAGACTGTTTTACTCGGATACAGGTAAGAAAAAAACTTGCATCTTAGCTTAAAAAAATATTAACATGTTTCTATTGAGCAATTACAGCAATGGAGACCAGACCACAGGAAGATGCGAGGGGACTGAAGGTAGCAATCTTATCTTCACGTCCGCCTACTTCGCATCTGACTCGGAAGAATCACCATATCTATCTATGTTGATAGCCAGGCGGCCATCAAGGCAATGGGATCTTTTGTCACTAAATCGAAACTAGTTAAAAAATGTCAAGGATTCCTAAATCAATTGACACAAAGACACTCGGTTAGAATATGCTGGGTTCCAGGACACTGCGACATTGAAGGTAATGAAAAAGCGGATTTACTTGCTCGACAAGGCGCGGCGCTATCCTTGGTCAATGTTGAGCCGCAAATTGACTGTCCAATTGAATTCGCGAAACGCTTAATTGAGGAAGAAGCGATCAGAATAGTTAACAACACTTGGGAACTATATCCTCAGTGTCGTCAAACCAAACTATGCTGGCCGCGGCTATCCAAGAAAAGATCAGAATTTGTCCTATCCATGAATAGAACAACCTGCAGAAAACTGATCGGTCTCATTACTGGTCATTGCTTGATAGGTACACATGGTACCTATCTAGGGTTTCCCATGGTTGACTTATGTCGCTGTGGAGACGAAACGAAAGAAGCGAATGTGACAGCCTTGCACGCATCAGGTACAAATACTTATCGACCCTTTCAACCATACCTCTATGGAGAACAGTTCTCTTCATAAAGGTAAGTAGAATCTTTGACCGGATTAGTGCTTAGTTTTGGACCACGCGCGGGGACCACAATGGATTCACCGAGATTTCTCGTGACGTGTGTTGACCAACGTTCAACACACACCCCTTCTTAACCTAACCTAACCTAACCTAACCTAAACCTATTACGTTGAAACATTTCTTAAAATCCCACTAGCAAGTTCTGCAAGTTCTGATAAAAAAATTTAATAAATTATTACAAAAAAAATCAAAAATAAAATTGCTTAATTAGCATTTCTGCTAATTAAACTTAATTTTTATTTAAAGTTATTGTCCGCAAATATGAGACCTTGAATTTATTTTTTATTAAATATTTTTTATTAAAATAAAAATTAAGTTTAATTAGCAGAAATGCTAATTAAGCAATTTTATTTTTGATTTTTTTTGTAATAATTTATTAATGCATTTAAATAATTTTAATTTTTACCGAAAATGATAATTTAGCAATTTTCTTATTTTAATTTTAACATCGATGCATTTTAAATAATTTTATTGAATTTAAATTTAATAATTTTATTTTGAAATGAAATAAAATAACAGGGTGATTTGAGTTTTACACAACATTCCTTTCATTTCCCTAAGAAAAAGGCCAAATTGAAGAATTGGTCTTTTTCAGTTATGGGGTACTCGTATAGTTCGTGCTGGTTGTTTAAACTTTAAACAATTTATTCTATAGAAAAAAATAAAAATTTTATTATTTATTTTTAATATTAATTTATGAACTTGACAAATGGACCATTTTAAGCCATGTATTTTAAATGAGTAATAACATTTCTTTTTTATTTAACGTTTAAAATTTTGTTTATAATTTGTTACATTTGATAGAAAATAAAATTTAACATTGAGTATAAAAATTGTGTGACTAAAAATTTTTTTTTTTTTTTTCATTTAAACATTGAGATAATATTTATTATGAAAATTATATTTTTTACAGTTATTACTAATACATATTTTTTGATATTGCCATTTCTTATTATTATTTAATTAATTGACGAAAAACAGAATTTTTTTTTTTCTAAAACTTCCTTTTTTTTTTTAGTTTTATTTAATTCGAAAAGTATAACATTTTCAAACAATTTTGTGTAAATAGTATAATGTGGACTTGTAATTATATAATTAAATTTAGTGTATTTAGTGTAAATTTAGTTTATGTAATTTAATATATGTAGATATTTTGTAATATTAATTTGTTGTAATATTATAGTGTTTATCGAAAAGATAGGGTATAAGGAGTTGCAGTTGGACTTACGGATGTAGGACTAGGCGATGATTGGGATAGGTAGGGTAGTTCTGAAGTTGCTTGGATAGGTGGACTAGGAGGTGTATCAGTTGGTCTTACATGAACTTTTTTCGTGGTTACTGGCTTCCGGTTCGTATCATACAGTATGGTTTCATTGTTTCTTCGCCTATTTAGTCTATCCTCCCGTTTCTCTCTCTCGCTATTCCCCTTACGTTTCTCTCTCTCGCTATTCCCCTCGCTATTCCCCTTATTACACAACAAACACTCGCACAATTTTCTTGTCACTTGCACAATTATGTAGATAACTACAATACCTACTAAAATCCCTACTACTATCGAATTTGTCATTGTTGAACTCCGTAAATTATTGATTGTTTCTTGTCGCTTCTTTTCCCTTTGAATACTTTCTTTTAATAGTTTTAACGGTTCCCCACGTCTGATAAATTCTCTCTTCAATTCTTCTGGTCCCAGTGGCCGTATTATCCCTTTCGTTTGCACGTCCATGTCTAATCCTAAAGTATTTGTTACGTTTTGGTCGAACTGAGTCAAATTCCCAAATATATAGCCCCCTGCTATTGAAATATGTTTTTCTTTTCGTTCGTGGTATGGTCATTCTAGATTTCCTATTATAAATGTATATTTTGTCTTTAAGTTTACGATCCCAGTACCTTTTAATTCCCATTTATATGTATGTGGATTGCAAAACCCGGTAAGCTCATGCGGAATTGCGAAGATGTATAACCACGAGTTAAGTGCTTGTAATGGAATAACATTATTTTCCACCTCCTTTATGATATTATGATTACAATTTGTATCATCCATACTATCCTGTTGTTGTTGGAAATTCTTCAGTAGACAATGATTTGGTGTGGGTACCAGGATTTTAGGGTGCATTTGCTTACAAATTTCAAATATCTCATTTTTTTCATTATTTAGTTGTTTACAAGCGGTTCCGAACTCAGATATTGTGAAATGTACAAAATGGTTTGCCGAGTTGTTAGCCAAGAAATCCCATTCGGTTTGTTGCACCACTTGTTGACCATTAGACAGAGTTTTAGGTAACGGATAAATTTTATATAACGTGAATTCATCTTTCTGCAATACAGAAATAGTCACCCTTATACCAATTTCTCTTCCCCAGTAGGATAAATCTATTGAGGCAAGTTGATTTATTACCACTGCTGAATATAAAACAGGATGACGCTTTTCTCCTGTCATATTTTGTATGACTTCTATTAACAAACGGGAGTCTATTATCAAAGGATGTATTTTATGTTGTTGTAGTGCTGTTATAATCTCCTCTTGCTCTAACAGCTGACCATATAATCTTTCTAGTTCTGCTAATACATAAATTATTAATCTGCTTTGTCCGATTTCGGCCCATAATTCAGCGACATGGGTTTCTATTTTTTCTAAATTCAATTTCAGTTTTTCCTCTAAACCATTTAGTCTATTATCTATCTCTACCACTCTTTCTGTTAGATTACCCGTAACATCCCTGATAAATTCGAAATTTGATGTTACGACCGCTATTTCTTTGTCCATCAATTCCATCATTTTCTCATCATTACCCTTTAATTTTTCCAATGCATTATAAATTTTTTCTGAATCTGCATCATCCATTGTACCAAATAACCATTTCGATGCGCTCCCTATTACATTTATCGCTCCCCTTTTTGATCTTTGGAAAAAGTGATTTACTCCTCGCGTTACCTTACGAATTCTTTCCATCCATAAATTTAACTCTTTTAACAGCGCGTCGCAACTTCGCTGTTCCCACTTATTTACCTGATTGCAACTATCATGCATTTTATACTTTATTGAGCTTAAAAACTCTTCTACTTCATCTATTGAGGTCATCTGTATTTTCGTATATATTTGTAAACTATCCTTGTACTCTATCATTCTACCTATTTTTTCAAACAATATTTCTGAATCCCTTATTTTTATATTCTCTATTGGTTCTGACCTTACTGAAGTTAAATACCACACTAAAACCCACATCCAAATCATTTTATTACCTAGAAAAAATAAATAAGTTTTATTAATTAAATTAACTTTTTTGTTTAGGAATTTATTTCCCCCCTTTTAGGATTCTTAGGAACTTATTTTTCTAACTTAATTATTTATTAATGATTAAAATAATATATTAATTACTATAAAAAGTTATAAAAGTAGGGTATAATAAAAAATTAGGGAATGATTAAAAAAATAGGATATTTTAAAGGAAATAGGGTATGGCAACTATTATTTGTTACCAAAAGAAATTATTTTTATTTATTTTTTACTCTCTCCATTTTTTTATCCTGTTATTGTGGACCCTTCGTTTCTTATTGCCTATTTTAATTACAGTGTTGAGTTGACTTGGGACTTCGATGACATCATAAGGTCCTAGCCAGCCTATACTCAACTTATGTGCCTTGTTAGCATTTATTAGCAGGACTTTATCTCCTATTTTGTAAGTCTCCTTTGTGCTTTTTTCATCGTAATATTTTTTGGACTTCAGTTTATTTATTTTTAAATTTTCTCGCGCAATTTTATGAATATATTGTAATTTATACTTTATCTGGGCACATAAGTCGTCATGGTTACAGGCTCTGGTTTTCGTTCTAGTCTACTTGGCAGTGGTGCACAAAACCCATACAATACAAAAAGTGGTGAGAATTTCGTTCCTTCATGTGGGGTATGGTTGTGCGAAAATGCTGCCTCTGCCAGCCATTCATCCCATCCCTGCACATTTTTATTCGCTACCATCTTCAAGTATTCCACTAATGGCCCATGACGCCTTTCTAAGGAACCATTGGACTGAGGATGATATGATGTTGTTTGTACTTTTTTTATACCTAATATTTTACATAACCTTGAGAACAATTCGCTAGTAAAATTCGTACCTTGATCCGTTATTAGCTTCTTTGGTATAATAGAATATTTTAAAATTATTTGTTTATAAAAAGCTTGTGCCACTGTAGATGCTTCCATGTTTTGTAGTGGTACACAGTCAAGAATTTTTGTCAAGTCATCTTGAAAACTTAATATGTATTTATTACCATTTCGGGTAACAGGAAATGGTCCAACAATGTCTAAGTAAACTTTGTCAAATGGTTTTTTAGCTGTATCTGTTATTGCCATTGACATTTTAGTTATTTTCCCTCTTTTGGTTTTCTGACACTTTGGACAAAGTTTGATATATTTTCGAATACTTGGTATCATATTTTTCCATACATAATATCTTCGCACGCGATTGAAGGTTTTTATTACTCCTACATGACCTCCCAGTGGTGAATCATGGTACTCTTTTAATATCATTTTAATTTCTTCAGGCGTTTCAAGTTTAATATTTTCATTTACCTGTTCTGACGGTTCGTTTAAAGAACAGTCACTTTCCGATCCACTAGAATCCGTTTCTATATTGTTTGTTGACTCCTTGTCTTTTTTCACACTCTCCCTTTTGGCTTGTGCTCTAGTTAAAACATTAATATCTGCACTACATTTATTAACATTTTCATTTTCTTTCATTTTACTTTCTTCAATGTCATAAGGTATTCTGCTAAGTGCATCTGCATTGCAATTGCGCTTACCTGGCTTATAATGAATCGTATAATCATATTCCGATAGTCGCATCTTCCACCTATTCAATCGGCCTTCAGGGTTTCGTTTATTGAATTCACTTATCAATGGTTTATGATCAGTGTATACAATAAAATCCCTACCAAACAAATAACACCTATAATTTTTAATTGCCCAATATATGGCTAGCATTTCCTTCTCTATCGTGCTATAATTACGTTCGGCTTTATTCAACACTCGACTAGCATAGGCAATCGGGTTGTCCTGTCCTACATCACCTTGAGATAGAACAGCGCCTAGTGCTCGATTACAGGCATCCGTGGTTAGTATAAATGGTTGCTTGAAATCTGGATATTTCAACAATGGTGGTTGACTTAATAATTCCTTAAGTTTGTCGAAAGCTTTTTGGCAAGTTGGTGTCCATTCAAATTTTTTACTCTTAGTGGCTAATTTGTATAGTGGTTCTCCTGTTTGAGCTAAATTAGGCATGCTCGATCTGTAATAATTAACTAACCCTAAAAAAGATTGAAGCTGCTTTGTGGTTTTTGGAATTGGGAATTCCTCTACACATTTGGTTTTTTCAGGATCAGGAAGAACACCATTTTCCATGCATTTATGACCAAGATATATTACTTCCTTTCTAAGGAACTTGCATTTCTCTGGCTGTAGTTTTAAATTGTTTTCTCTGAGCCTTTCCATTACAGTTTTCAATTTTTCCTGATGATCCTTTAAATTCCGGCCATATATTACTATATCATCTAAATATACAAAGCAATTGATACCTTGCAACCCAGATAATACGTAATTCATCAATCTCTGAAAAGTGGCCGGTGCTCCTGTTAAACCAAATGGCATTCTCTTAAACTCGTAGTTTCCAAAGGTTGTACTGAACGCGGTTTTTTCTCTATCTTCCGCTTCTACCTCCACTTGGTGATAACCACTAGCCAAATCAAGTGTGGAGAAATATCTAGAATTGCCTAATTGCTCTAGAATTTCTTCAATTCGAGGTAATGGAAATGAATCTTTAATTGTTACAGCATTCAACTTTCTGTAATCAATTACAACTCGAAACCGTTTTTTACCATCTGGTCCTGGTTTTTTTGGAACTACGAGGAGCGGAGCATTCCACGCACTTTCACTAGGTTGAATAATGTCGTTTTGTAGCATTTTCTCCACTTGTTCATGTATTTCTTTTCTATGACTTTCAGGTAGTCGATAGTTTCGCTGCGATATTGCAGCACTATTTTCCTTAACACGTATTTTATGTGATATTGCTTGAGTATACGATAGTGATTCACCCGGCAAATGAAATATATCGTTAAATTCTAAACATATTTGTTCAATAGATTCTTTTTCTTCTTTACTCCAGTTAACATCTAATTCTAAATTCTCCTTTAATAATTATATTCTTTTCTCTAATTGCTCAATATAATTATCATCACTATAATTATCTGTAAATAAAGTTTCTATATAAGCTAAATTTTCATCATCCTTCTCAATTTTATCCTTTTTATCTTTTCTCTGCTGTACCCCGTTCCTTTTTTGTTCCTCAATTTCAATTATTTCGAATTTCTCTAACGGATTTAATTTTACCTGTGGTTCCCTTATAACTACTTCTTTTGTGTTTACGTTTACAACACTTACCTTAATCTTCCCATTTTCTACTTTAACGATACCGTTGCCTAAATATACTCCTGAACAAATTTCTTTACTTTCACATACAAAATCACCTTTTTCTGTAGTATTTATTGTTATAATTTGTTCTGTTCTACCCTTAATAATATGTTTATTATACTCATTTTCTTTTTCTTTCGTTACATTCGCATAAGGGCATTGCTGCAATGAATCACTAGTCTCTTTTTTAAAATCATTATTTGGGTCTAAATAAGGACGCTGTAGGCAAGAGTTTTGGCGAACTCCCTTACAATCCGCATTCCTTAATTTTGACTTCAAATTTGGGCTATAGATCTCTTTGTCTTTTTCCGAATATGGGTCTAAATAAAAACTATCTATGCAAACATTCTGTTGACTTTTCCACAAATTTTTATTCCCTACTTCTAATTTTAACTCCGAGATCTTGGATTCATTGTAGTTTCCCTCTGATTTCAGTGGCACAGTGAACTCACTACTGTTCGTTGCAGTTATTGGAAATTGTAACTGCCTTAATGGACCTAGGACATTACAATGTTCTGATAGAAAGTCATTACCTAGTATTCCATCTACTGGTAATTTGAAATCAGTATTCATAACCTGAAAGTTACAATTAAAATTATTTGGCGTAAGAAAGTTACCTTTACAGACACCTACTGTTGGGCTTTCATCATGTAGTGTCCTAATTTTCATTTTTTGGTCTGAATCAATTTTGCTACTATCAGCAACACTTCCTTTATTTATCAGGCTAACCTGTGCCCCAGTATCTACTAACAAAGTTACTTCTTTATTTCTGCTTATATCTAAAGGAAGTGTCACTACTGTTTTTGGTCTGATTTGAGGTATTTCCGGACCTACCCTTTTTTCCTGGTTTAGGAATGGCTCGGGGAGTTTTGAGTCATTCCTTGTTCGTTTTCCGACTCCATTTGCTGACGAGCCTGATACCTCTGTCTGGCAGGGCAATTGAGCTCTGAGTGGCCCTGCCTCTCGCACCAACTACAATTATCTGACATTATGTTAGCAATCAAATTTACTCCTGCTGTTCTTTTCAGATTACAGGTGCTAGCATAATGACCTTGATTTCCACATAAATTACATTTGACAGAAAGAATACCTCTACTGCCGTTTTCTCTACACTCTCTACTAATATGGCCCTGTTTTCCACATTTGTAGCAAGTAATTGTCGCGTTGTTCCTAGGTCGATTTGGGGGAGTTGGTCTATTGTTGATAGTATTAGCATTGTTACTAATATTATTAGTATATGGTCTACTATTAATATTTTGTGTATTATTATTATGGTATAAATTCGTGTTAGGATATAGGTTATTAATAGGTGCTAAGTTATTATTTAGATAAGAATTATTATTGGGATTAAAATTGTTATTAGGATTAAACTGGTGATTAGGATTACTATTATGATTAGAATTAAAAATTCGTGGGATGGGGTTCCGGTTGGGTTGAAAATTATTTCGTGAAGGAGAAGGATAATTATTTGTGGTTCGGGGATGATATCTGAATTTGTTGGAATTTGGTAAGGAAGTTATCGAAAAATTTTTCTAAATTATTTAAATTATTGTTATTATTTTCTACAACTCCCCGCTCTTTTCCATTTGGCGACAATAAATCTAAATTCTCGGCAAAACTTCTTGTTTTATTTAATAATTCAGACAGGCTCCTAAAATTTTGTCCTAAAACATATTGCTTAATTATCTCCGACCTAAGTCCTCTTATAAACACTCTTCTTGCTGTTTCTTCAGCATCTTCGAGCATGGACCCAGGTTCTAGAGTATACTTTTTTGTTATACCTATCTTTAAGCAATTGTATTTTCTTTTCACTCTGTCTCCAAAAGTATTGACTGACTCGTCAATAGTTTGATAACATTCCTCTAATTCGGCCTTTAATTGCGATAAACTTTTTCTCGGTATTATGTTAATTTCTAAAACTTCCTTAAATTCGTTAAATGTTACTACCGTTCGATCTTGGAACAGGTCTGCTGCTCTACCACGCAGTTTACCCCGTACAAGTTGACGTAGCACTGAATACCTATCACAGTCATCAGTTTTATAATATGCTTCATGAGCTAATTCTATGAAACATTGCAATTCTTGTACGGCTCTATCACCTTCAGCCGTATATATAGGAACCCCAGCTAGGTACGTAGTGTACGTTGTAGTTAATGGCATTGTCATATTTGTTCCTAACCCTCCATACGTATTATCCCGATTGCAAAAACTATTATATAAAGTACCTCCGCCTCTTAATATATTTGGTTGACTATTTGTATGCATAGCTAAGGTTGGAGTTTGTGACGTAATAGTGTGAGTTATGGGGATAGTTGTTGTTATTGTGGTATTAAATCTAGTATTTGTTTTTGGGTTTGTGTTTTCTATAATGTTTCCTAAATTATTAATTGGATCCATATCCTCTATATTTTCTTTTACTATTTGATTTTCTAAATTAATCTTACTTCTAGTATTATAATTGTGAATAAATTTATTTGTTCTATTTATTTTTTTATTTAATTTTTTATTAAGAAACTTACTTTGTACTGCTCTATGTTCTGTAAAGGTTACTGTTTTTTTTCTGGTTCCGCTCGTACCAGCTACTGCTTGCACCGTTTGTGGTGTTGATGCAATCGGTGTTGAAATTTCTATAATTCTGCTCTGCGATTTGTTGTCTGATGTACTGCTATTGACCAGGCTAGGGTCAGAACGATCGAAAGAAAAGGAATCGATAACTTTGTCGAATCTCAAAATGCTTCTCCAAGCACTATCTTTCTTTATTTTATCTGCACTCATTAACTGTCCGTTTATTCTTAAATTCACTTTATTACTTTACGTATTTTATTTTAATTCTTTTTGTTTTAAAAAGTCTGAGAGCACTCTTGAGTGCTATGGATTTTACATAAGTTTCTATCGGAAGTATATGAAGCATCATTTCTATAGCTCTAGTGGCCGTAGTCCTGATTGCTCCTGTGATCCCAATACAAATCATTCTTTGTAATCTTGTCATGGACATGGCATTAGACTTAATTTCTAGGGCATTCCACCAGACCAACGAGCCATAAGTAAGAACTGGTCTTATTATGGACATATACATCCAGTGGACAATTCTTGGACTAAGACCCCATGTTTTCCCTATCATCTTTTTACAAGCAAAGTAGGCATTTGATGCCTTCTTTACTCTATCTTCAATGGTGTGTTTCCAATTTAGCTTGGGATGTAGGAACAGTCCCAAGTATTTGGCACCTTCCGATAGGGGAAGCGGTACGCCATTCAGACATGGATGTCTGAATTCTTTACCCCTTTTCCTTGTGAAAAGAACTAATTCTGTTTTTTGTGGATTAATGTTTAATCCACATTTCTCGGCCCATTTACATAAAGCCTTAAGACCGTATTCAAGGATTTCGCTTAGTGTTTCTAGAAATTTTCCACAAACAAATATAGCTATATCATCGGCATAGGCGATTACCTTTACACCAAGGCCAGGTAGTGCCTGAAGGATTTCATCTACCACCAGAAGCCATAAGAGTGGGGACAAAACCCCACCCTGAGGGGTGCCTCTAGTAGTCCTAATTCTTATCTTCCCTGTTCCCAAGGAAGAATTAACTGTTCTAAACCTGAGCATTGATGTGATCCATCGCGCTACGAATGGATTTACATCCATTCTTGCTAGCGACTTTTCTGTTGCATCCATTCTTACATTATTGAAGGCACCTTCAATATCCAAGAATGCTGCTAGGGTGTATTCTTTATACAAGAGAGATTTTTCTACCGTGGAGACCACCTAATGCAGAGCAGTCTCTACCGATTTTCCCTTGACATAAGCGTGCTGTGCACTTGAAAATCCTTTCTTTTCTAAAATCGTTCTGAGATGGTAATCCAATAGTCGTTCCATAGTTTTCAGTAAAAACGATGAAAGACTAATGGGTCTATAGTCCTTCGGCGCGGTATGACTTGGCTTACCTGCCTTCGGAATAAAGGTTACCCTAACTTCTTGCCATAGTTCCGGGATGTATCCCAGATATAAGCAACTTTTAAAGATCCTCACCAGGGAAGGACCAATTAGTAGCATGGTCCTTTGTAGCATGATGGGCACCACACCATCAGGCCCTGGAGATTTAAAAGGGGAGAACGACATAATGGCATTCTTAACTTTTTCCAAGGTAATTATTCGTTCTGGGAAGTCATTTTCCAAGTTAAGAGGACCTTCCTGAGAGCTAGCAATCTCAAGATGCGTGGTACTCCCTGGGAAATGAGTTTCTATTAAGATATCTAGACTTTCCTGACTTGTCTCAGTCCAGGTTCCGTCGTCCCTTTGAAGGTAACCTGGAACTTCCGGGTCCTTCGCTAGGATTTTCCGCAACCTAGAGGCTTCATTTGTGTTTTCAATATCTTCACAGAGGCGTCTCCATGAACTTCGCTTAGCGTATGCAAGGGAAGATTTGAATTCTTTTTGACTGAGACGGTATTGGTCCCAGTCCTCTTCTGATTCGGTTCTTTTTGCTTTCTTGAACAACCGCCTTGCCTTAGTTCTCAAAGTCTCAAGATCTTTGGACCACCACTTTGGTCCATCTTTCCTAGACTTATTAGAGATGGGACAGGACGATTCGTATGCGTTCATTAAAATATTCGTTAAGCCGGTAACTTCTTTGTAGATGTCAACTGTACTATTTAACTCACCCCCCATGAGTGAGTTAATGTTTGTACCGACTGTTTCGACGAAGTTATCCCAGTTGGTTCTTCTAATATTCCTAAACATGGTTCCTTGGTTACATCAAAGAGAATTATTCTATGGTCAGAAAAAGATTCTAGGTCCGATACTAACCAATTGTCAACTTTAAATCTAGCTGAATTCGATATTAGAGTAATGTCTAAGACTTCTTTTCTACCTCTTATCACAAAAGTAGGTTCTGCACCTTTGTTACAGATTAGTAGGTTAGTAGTACAAAGAAACTCAAATAAAGACTCACCCCTTACATTAATGTCTGTGCTGGCCCATTGGGAGTGATGTGCATTGGCATCACATCCAACAACAATATCTAGATTCTTCTGTTCCACCATCCTAATCAAGTTGGAGAACCCAATTGGTGGTGGTGATTCTTCCGAGTCAGATGCGAAGTAGGCGGACGTGAAGATAAGATTGCTACCTTCAGTCCCCTCGCATCTTACTGTGGTCTGGTCTCCATTGCTGTAATTGCTCAATAGAAACATGTTAATATTTTTCTTAGCTAAGATGCAAGTTCTTTTCTTACCTGTATCCGAGTAAAACAGTCTATAGTTTGGTGTTTTTAGACCTTGGATTTGGTTGTTGTTTATCCAAGGTTCCTGTAGCAGGGCTACATCAATCTGCTTGTCCACCAATACTCGAAGCAGATTTGCCGATGCAGCCTTGCAATGATGAAGATTAACTTGGGTAACCTTCATCATTGAGGATCAGTTACTTCTTCTACTGCCTCCACTTGCGGCATCTTCACAATGATGGTGCCACAACCGAAGGACAGCGTCCAATTTCTCTCCCTTAGGATAGGGACCGCTTCTTTATCCCACGCAAGAAGAATGCGCTGCCACCCTTTTTGCGGGGGATCCCTCTGGACTATTTTCAGACCAGCCATTGGTATTCCTGCATTTTGTTTACGAAGCAGGTCGAGGATCTTTTGGTCCCCGTATACCGGTGCAGGAACAGTAACCCAGGTTTGAGGCTTGATTAATGTCGACCTGGTGACCACATCAAACCTCGCCCCATCCCATAGCTCTCCGATTTGAGAGATATAGGATTCAAGCCTCCCAAGAGTGGACTCGTTCTTGCAGATCATGGTCCGCACCCCCTTGTACCATCCTCGTGCAATGATGGTGAACGAATCCACTTCTGAGAAGCCTGCTGGGTCTGCCAATAGCTGGTCAGTAATTGCAGCTTCAACTAGCAACCAACGCTCTGGTGAGATCTTGTGATCCTGGTCACTAAGATCTCTGATCGCAACGTGCAGATTCTCTGAGGTAGCTACCGGTACCTTACGCTGTCTTTTAGGCTCGACTTTTTCGTCATCGGCTGAGCGAATTCTCTTCTTCTGAACGCCTTCCACATTAGCTTTTGCCAATGGTGGATTGGATACCACGCCGGAACTTGGTCCAGCGGGGTGTTCAGCAAGAAAAGTCCTCGCCCAGTCGAGTCTCCTCTTTTCTGCGGGATTAAGATCCTCCGGATTCCTGGATCCAAACGATTTAATCGCTCTTCTGGAAAGCTTCCGATTGTTGCGAATTTGGTCCGCCTTGGTGCGCTTGCTCACCACAACACGGAACCCTGCGTTAGATTCTAACGCAGAGTTACTGGAAGTAGTACCCGCAACCGCACCACTGCGAACTTCCTTCTCGTTATCGGTGATTCCAGCGGTGTTTTCCAAAGAAGCGGAAGTTGCTTCCACACCTTCGGGCACCGCCGGGATCACCGTCACGTTCAACTCATCGGACCCCCCCAGAAGATCTTCCTCAAATTCATCTGAGTCCAGGTGTATCCGGCTGAAGTCAAGTCGAGAGCCATATTCCCAACTGACTGAGGAGAGGAAGGGGGTAAGGAAACATTGAAGGATGCCATGGACGTTGACGGCGAAGGAGGGACGGACTTGTATTGGGATGAGGTTGACGGGGACGGGGAGTTAGGTACAGAAAGGTTGGACGACACTGAGTTTTGGGAGGATTTCTCCTCAACGGAAATTTTTGTTTTTATATTCTTATTTAAATTATTCATATTTTGAACCCACGAGTAAGGCGAGAAATAGAAGTCGACATCCGCAGAGCTCCCTTACGGATGCAAGGCTAGTTACCGCAGGGGGTCGCCTGGTACCCTACGGAGATCGTTAGCGATATCACATTTATACACCTGATACCATGCAGCCCTCGGCACGATGCTTGCACACCTTGGCTTGAGTGTTTTGGACCCCTTTAGTCAGGCACCTCCTCCTAGACCAATTCGGCATGGTTAAACCTACCGGTAGCACACTACCGCCGACACGCGCCCTAGGATTCATTGGAGCACGCAAACCCCCCCGCCACGATAAGGCAGAGATCCATGGGGGAGATAATAATGTATTACTTTGTTAATTGGTTATGGTATAATATTATTCATTTAAATATTACCATTTGTCACTCTATTATTTCTACTTGTTATTATTTGCTTTATTAAATAAATTTAATTTTATGTTTCAAAAAAAATCGAATCAAATTTCATTTAACCATTAACAAATTCACAAAACATAAAAATTATTTATTAATTAAAATTTTCACCAATCTTAATTTCTTTAATTTAACAAAATAATTTTAATCACTTTTGTCTTAATGGAAATTTTAATTTAATATTTCACAGACTATATTTTTTTTTTCACTAAAAATTAACAAAAATCTATCAATAATCTTTAAACTTTTGAATAATTTTTCTATACTATCAATATTTAATTTTCCAAAATTAATTTAATTAATTTAAAGATTCTCTTTTTTTTGTACAATATTTCACTGTTGGTTTTTTTTTTCACTTCAAATTCGCAAAAATCTTTCAATAATCTTTAAACTTTTCAATATTTTTTTTTTTTACTATTCAAATTTGTTTAATTACTTTAAAAATTTCTCTCTCTTTTTTTTTTTTTTACAATACCAATGAATTTCAATACTTTAATTAAACTTTTTTTTAAAAAAAATCTTTTATTTAATTACAACTTAAGGTAAAAATTTTGTATTTAGTTTATATAATTATTTTGACTATTTAAAAAATATAGTATGTATGTATATATAAAAATTAATAATGAAAATAATTATCTGATATGAATCAGATAATTAAACGAAATTAATTATGAAGACCGTTTGTTTTTTTTTTTTTGTAGCAACAATTTTCTTTATTTTTTTTTTTAGCAACAAAAATTTTTTTCAGCAACACAATTTTTTTTTTTTTTTTGAACATTATATCGTTTTGTTTAAAGTTTACATATTGTCACAAACTAATAAATTAAAATTTTTGTTTTTGCAACTTTTTTATGCAACACAATTTTTTGAATAAATGTTTATTGTTATTTACTTCACCAACTTATATCAATTTATTTATTTCAGCAACAATTATGCTTTAATTTTCAAGGAACATTTTAAAATAAATCTATTTATTTTTTAACTTTTACTTGTTTTATGTATTTTATTTTATTTTTACCATCAATTTCTAAGGTTTTAATAGTTATTCTATTTCTTTTAATATATTAAATCATTTTTTTTTTCACACTTCTAAATTTTTATATTGATTCAGTAATTTTTCATTCTCTTTTTAAATGGATTCAATAATAATTTTATAAATTTCTATACATGAAATAATAATAATTTTATAAATTTCTATACATGCTTGATGAAATATATTGAACATGAATAAATAGTATTTTGATCCACTGTTTCTTTTTTTAAAAAAAAATTTTTAAATAAATAAACTTCACCTTATTTTATATACGAAATTGTTTTTATTTATAATTATTTTAAAAAAAATATTGTTTTTTTTACACTTTTTGTCTAAGTTTTACTATTTTTTCGTTAGTACCAATGAATATAACTTAGATTTTAAACACACAACTTATTTCGTTCGTTGTTTTTTTTTTTTTTTTTTTAAAGAAATCACCACATAAAAAAAATCACAAAAAACAAAAATTTCCGAACTGTTTCGTTCTTTTTGGGACCGTAAGTCTTTTTTGAGAAGAATTAGTAAATTCTTCTTAACGCGGCTGCGCCATTTGTTGTGTAATCTTACCGTGGTAAATCTTGTCAATTCTAAAAATCTTCCAAATTTCCCTATTTAGAATAAAAACACAACCGTTTTAACCCAGAAATATTTATTTTTATTTTTATTCAAAGTTTCAATTTTAAATTAACAAATTCAATTAACAAATATACTTATACTTTTATTATAAGTTTTAAAAACAATCTTAATTTTAAATACTTAGTTACTTAGTATATTATTTTTACTTTACTTTTGTAATTTTACCGCTAAAACCAACCATCACGAACGCGAACCTTTTTTTCAACCAACTCTTTTTTTTTCGAAACTTTTTTTGTGTAAAACTCTCATCACCTGTTTGCAAACGTGCCCTTTGAATTTATTTTTTATTAAAAAAATAAATTCAAGGTCTCATATTTGCGGACAATAACTTTAAATAAAAATTAAGTTTAATTAGCAGAAATGCTAATTAAGCAATTTTATTTTTGATTTTTTTTGTAATAATTTATTAATGCATTTAAATAATTTTAATTTTTACCGAAAATGATAATTTAGCAATTTTCTTATTTTAATTTTAACATCGATGCATTTTAAATAATTTTATTGAATTTAAATTTAATAATTTTAATTTGAAATGAAATAAAATAACAGGGTGATTTGAGTTTTACACAACACAACTTAACAAAAAAAACTAAATCATCGTTATCGCAACCCTAATAATTCAAATAAATAACAATTAGTGTAAATAAACTTTAAGACCAATAAATAATTTTAAACTAGTGTAACTAACCTAACTTCTCGAAAAAAAACAATTAATAATTATAAATAGTGTACAAATAAATAACACTAATTGTAAATTGACTAACACTAAATACGACTAACGAAAGAAAATAATTTAAATAAATAACAATAATTGTAAATAAAAAAAATAACCATTCATCTAATGTAACTAACATAACCCTAAAAATACCAAATCTAATAAATAACGAATATTGTAAAAATAAATATATAAATAACAATTATTGTATAAATAAATAGAGACAAATAAAACAAAAACTACTAGATTTTATTTTTATTTTCTATCTTTTCCACAAAAATTCTCTCTCCGTCAGCGCTCGCTCGACCGAGGAACCAATAGCAAAAAAAAATTTTTTAAATAAAAAAAAATAAAAAAGAGTATCGCAACCACAAAAAAAAAGAGGAAAAAACGAAATACAAAATTTTTAAAAAACAATATTTTTATTTTAAATTTAGACAACTCCCCAGAATGGATACTCTCTGGAATTCTTGTTTTTAAATGGAGAAGGAAAGGAAGGGGTGAGGTAGGAATGTGGTGTAATGTATACACATTACAACAAAAATAAAATCATCTGATCTAGAAAGTTTCTTATCGTATGACCTCTTATTGCATCTTATAAACAAAAAAAAAACGATAACAAAGACAGCTGATCTTCTTTCCAATTATCGTATGATATTGCACTTTATAAATCAATAACAAAGACAGCTGATCTTCTTTCTAATTATCGTGTGATAAAAATATTAATAATAATAATAATAATTGAATTGTTAAAATTAATTTTTTTTATTTCGATTAAGTAATTGCATTAGTAATATTAAGTATATAATTTAGGTAAAATTTTAATTGTATTAGTAAGTAAGAATTATATAAATAGTTGGTAAATTTGAAATAAAAATTAGAATCAAATCTGCATTCTCGCTTTTAATTTCGGCTCCTTAAGCCTAAATAATATATGAAATTAATTGGCTTCCAAAGCCTATAATATTGGACTTTACAGTAAAGGCTACCGAGCTAGTATAATACGGATTTGCGGCTGATAATAGCCAAGCACATAGAGCATACCTTTGCTTCTATAATAATAAAGGTAACGTAGGCAATTTACTTTGCCATATATATAGGTTTATATATTTATAATAAAAAATGTATAATCACATACCTATTTCCATTACATGGCGATCCTGCCTTCCTCTTAAAAATATATAGATGGAGAAAAGCAAAAAAATCATCACATTAGACGAATATCGAAAACGACAGACTGAGAAAAAAAATAATAACCAGCAACAACAGCAAACAGATATAAAAAATGAGCAGCAACAACATCAACAACGAAAAAGAGGTGGTAAATTGGTGCATTATAGACAGCAGTTGGCACAACTGTACAAACTTTTAGAAAAATCAACGGAAAAACAACAAAGAAGTACGATAATAAGAGAAATACAACGTATAAAACAAGACCGGCATTTACATAAAACATCGAATAAAATACAAAAACTATAAAAAAAAAATTTTTAAAACAAAGAAAACGCAAATACCTTAAAATAAATTGTATTTTCTTTTATTTTTTTTTATAAAAATGTAAATAATCAAACAAACAATAACTAAATTAAATTAAAACTTAAAATATTCAAAAATTTTAAATTAAATTTAAAAATAAATTGAAATAATTAATTAAACTTATATTAATGAATTAATAAAAAATAATTTGAAATTGAATTTATAATATTATTTACAAACAAAATAATAATTTATATTACACTTAAAAGAAGAACAATTGTTTTTGTTGCAAAAAAAAAACAAAAAATTAATTTCACTTTCACTAAAGAAGAACAATTGTTTTTGTTATCACTGCACAAAAAATATTTTAAACTGAAAATATGCAATGTCAAACGATGACACTTAGTAATTAAATTTAACCCAATAAACATTTTTACGATTTTTTACGATTTTTCTGAACTGACCCTAATTATAAATGAATTTCGAAAATAATGATCGTAGTTTCAGAATTTAATGGAGGAATTTGAATCTCATATAGATGAATTAACTAAAATACAACTAAATTTGAAATTTAATTATACAAATTTTGAAATAAGTTTAGAATTACAAAAATTAAATTTATTAAAGGCAGAATTCATACATGAATTAAAACAATCAGACATTAAAAGCGGTAAACGTATATTATTAGAAAATTTTATTGAAAAATATAAACAGATAAGTTCACATTTTACTAATATTTTAGATCAAAATTTCAAAATGGATTTTAATATAGAAAATGTTAATAAAATCATCCCAATTTTTGATGGTTCACATGAGCAAATTCAAGAATTTTTAAATATCGTTGAATATATATGTGAATCAACAAAAGATTCTGACCTCGAAAAATTAATTAAATTTATTTATACGGTAAAAATTACACAAAAAGTTAAAAATAAAATAATCAACGAAAAAATTCCGAAAACTTATATTGAATTAAAAAATATTTTGGATAAGAATTTTACCAATTCTAGAACTTATACAAAGATACATAATGAAATCGGTGAACTTTGTAAGAATAAAACAATTCCCACTTCTAAATTTATAGAAAAATTAGAAACATTAATAAATGAATTAAACATGACACAATCAATAGGGGAAGATGAAATGACTAGGAAAGTAATTATAAAAATCAATGATCAGTTCGCATTACAATGTTTAAAAACAAATCTTAAAGAACCAATTCAATCAGTTATTTTAGCGGCACAACCCAAAACTTTTAATCAAGCCATAAAATTAGTTTTAGAAACTAATATAATCAATGAGACAAATCCAAATATATATCAAATGAATAGAAATTATTCAAATAATAATTACAATAATAGAAACCAAAACTTTAGAAGAAATAATTATAATTATGATAGAAACATATCAGATCAAAGATATTTTTATCAAACTCAACGTTATGATAGGAATAAACCTACAAATAACAATTATAGAAACAATAATACAAGATTACCAAATACAAATTTTAGAAACAATAACTTTAGAAATAACAATAATTATTACAATAATAGTAGACAAAGAAACTACAATAAAAACATAAATTCAACGAATTCGGGAAACGCAAATTCCCCCGACATAGGTCATCAGTTGATCGGGGAGATGAATTGCCTAAATATCGCATAAATAATTTTGAGCATGTTACTACTTCTTTTAATATTTCTATTAAAAATTCCGTAATCGCATTCCGTAATTAGATACACAAATAAAAACTTAACATAAAACAAAATATAATTAACAAAATTATAATAAATTAAAATTTATTTAAATTTTTCATTATTTGCAAAATTACTCAATATCCGTTTTGTAATATAATATATATAAACTATAATAAACTTGTGACACAATTAATTCGAGAGTATATTTTATCCAGTGTATAAATATATATATATATATATATAAATATATATCTTCAATTAATCATTTTAAATTTTTGAGTACAATTTAATTTTACGTGTAATTTTTAATCTGTGTGTCATTTTATTTTATTATAATGAATAAGTGTAATAGTGAAATTTGTTGTACTAATATTCAAGATACAACAATTTCTGACTTAGTTGCATGCAACGGCATCTGTGGTAAACTTTTTCATACGCATTGCATTGGTTTGTCACCATCTGGCCTAAAATATATGAAAGAACTGAAACATTCTCTCTCATATTATTGTAAAGAATGTAAGTCAATTAATCTATCACACGTTATGCTAGCAATCAAAACAAATAACGATATATTAAAAGCATTCTCGGACACAATAGAATCTATGACAATTCTCGCACGTAATAACGAGAATAAACTTTCAAGGGCTGAAGAAAATATCAACCTGTTAATGCAACATATTGATGACATGAGCTCCCAGGTTTACAAAATCGAAAGTAGGCTTAAAACACAAGCACAAACTGATAATTTCAGCCTACTAATAAAAAATTTCGATAAAATTTACGCTACCTTGGATTCGTTTAAGGATTTAGATTCCAAAATTGGGGACTCATTAACTGACAGATTTCGTTTTCAATTTGATACTATATTATCGTCTTTAAAGAAATTTAAAATGTCGTCAGAGAGCAATTCACTAAAATTTCAATCAATATTTGATAGAAACGTGACTGCGAGCTCTGAATACTCAAAGAAAATTTTAGATGCATTACCTCAACTTAACAATATCAGCAATTTAGAGACTAAATTAATTTGTCTTGGTAATGAACTTGCTGCTTTTAAATCGAGTTGTGGTGATATCATTGACGAAGTAAAAAATCTAAAAAAATTGAAAATTGAGTCAAACAATATGGAAGGTTCATCTAAATCACCTCCGAGCGACGAAGGTGTATCCCTATTCGATGAAATCCTCTCTATTAGTAGCAATAAACTATCTAATTATAATAAAATCAACGAAGTTATTAGCGAAAATATGGATAGTAATAGTACTTACATTAATACTAGTAATAATAATAAAACTAACAATAACAATGATGCTAATAAAATTATAAACAAAAATAGTAAAATTGAAAATAATACTGATATCCTCGAGAATAATGACGACAACAATCTTGCGAACTCCGTACCACCACATGTATATGCATTAGTTAAGGTGGTGCAACGATGCTCTCTGCACATTAAATCCTCTGACAGGAATTTAAATACTGACAGATTAATAGATTTCGTCAAAACTAAATTCGGGGTTTCTGATGTAATTTGTGAATGCGTGACACCAAAATACATCAAGTTTTCAAAAATTAAATTTTCCAGTTTTAAGATGGATGTACCGATACATACAATAGTAACGTTACTAGATAGTGATAGAATATGGTACAGTATCAATGCTATTGCAACGAACTGGAAAACTAAAACAAGGAAAATGAGAAAAAACAATAATAACACTAATAATAATAATAATAAGAATAATAAAAATAAAAATAATAACAATAAAAATAATATTAATAATAACAATAATAACAATAATAAAAATAAAAATAATAATAAGAAAAATAATATTAGGAAGAATAAAAATAAGGAAAAGTCTAAAAAACCAGCTAGAAAACCACTTAAAAATTCAGGGAGAATTCGTCGGAACGGCGAATTTATATTAAAAAGGCCGCAATCGCAACTTCCTTCACCACAACCTGACCAGTCTTCTTTCTTACCCCAATTTTATCGTACGGTATCTCAACCTATATCATACCGTAGTGCATTAATTAATAGTTTTGATCACAATAATTACACTAGGAACAACAACAACAATAATAATAATATAAACAAAACTAATACTAGTAATTATAATAATAATAATAGTAATTATAGTAATAATAATAATATTAATAATAATGGAAATAGTAATAATGACAATAATAATAATAATAATAATAATAATTACAATAATAATAATAATAATGATAATAATAATAATAACAATAATAATAATAATATTAATAACCGTGGTAATAATAATAATGATAATAATAATAATAATAACCGGGGTAATAATAATAATAAAAATAAAAATGATAATATCAGAAAAACTTTATCTAAGAGGTTTACAAAAATACAAAAATTTGTCCAAGGACCAACGTTAAATCCTCTTACCCCGGTGAGAGATATACCTCTGCTAGTCACGGATACACTTTGTACAACTGCTTCGATCAAGCATGCTAATTCAAACCAATCCTCCAGCCTCGCTGATAAATCTAAATTAATATCCCAACCACTAATTAATCCCCAACGATCTCCCAGCTTCCCTGATCCTCTAATCCCACCAATTGTAAGGCTTACAAAAAATTCAGCTGAACAAGGTGATGGCAGATATTTACTTTCTCGACTTAGAGACCATAGAATATTCGACAATGTGAGATTATTCTTAGCTTATCTTCATGATCAGGATAATACTGTATGTATTGACGGGAAAACTAAAACAAATACCATGATATTAATTCAACAAGAAGGTCTCCCATCAAATCCAACTGATCTTAGATCTATATATGACAAATATCATGATAGCTTTGGAGTCTCGTCTGAAGTAGTATCAGCTGATTTAAAAACTTATCGCAGCCACCTTTCTTCAAAGAGATTGGAACATATACAAAGGCAAAGAGAAGTTCAAAATAAGTTTTTTCGGCCCTGCTCCTAACTCGTTGAACCCTACTTCTCAGATATTGCAAACAAATAATGATTTACCAATTGCTTCAGGAACCACTAATCCAATTGGACTTAACAAAGAATATAATGACTGCCAATTAAACTGCAATAGCTCTGACCTGATTCTAAGAAACAATTTAAATCTCAATATTTACTACGTTAATATGGGAGGTTTCACTAAAGACTTAAACACATTTCATAGAATTATCCAATCAACTGAATATAACATTATTGTTCTAACAGAAACTTGGCTCAAATCTCAACATCTAAATTCTGAAATTTTTGGTGATCTTTGGCAAGTTGTTAGAATGGACAGGAATAATAGAGGGGGTGGTGGAGTACTTATAGCTGTACATAATTCAATATCAGCGATGTCTGTTATAGTAGAACATGAATTTAAATTTACAGACGAATCACAACAAGTGTGGATGAAATTATTATTAAGCAATACAACTATTTATATTGGATGTGTATATATCAAACCAACTTGTGACATAGATATATATGAAAATAATTTAGCTGCTGTTGAAAAAGTTTTAAATTTATTGAACGATAATGATGAATTATTTATTTTCGGCGATTTCAATCTTCCAAATATTAAGTGGAGTGAAGATGATGATAATAATGATAACACCTTTACGCCAATAAATATTACTAACGAAGTGCATCACAATGTAGTTAATTTCTTTGCTGATATGGGCCTACATCAAACTTGTAATATAAGTAATTCTTACAATAATGTGCTGGATTTAGTTTATACAACTACTACAGACAATTATTATCTTCAAAAAGTCGAATCTATAATTCCTGGAAAAAATAGCATTTTTCACTCAAGTATTTCTGTCAAGTATAACATAGCTGTGAACAATAAATTGCCTAATAATATTACTAAATATGAGTTAGTATATAATTTCAAGAAAGCAGACTATGAAAAAATTAACGAATTAATAATTAATTCTGTATGGCCTACAGACACTGACAATATTGACGAAGCGGTTAGTGAATTTAATAATATACTGATAGAAATTATTGAAAAATGTGTTCCAAAAATAAAGTTAAGGAAAACAATTCAGCCACCATGGTGGAATAGCTATTGTAGAAATGCAAAAAACAAGAAAACCAGAGCTTATAAAAAATGGTGTAAGTCTGGAAATGAGCTTGACTACGACAAATTTATTAGATTAAGTAATGAATTTACTAATATAGACGTAAATGCATATATCAAATTCATTGAAATAACTGGCATAAAAATTAAATATGATCCTAAACACTTTTATACTTTTATTAATTACAAAAGAAATGTTAAAGGCTATCCCAGTGTTATGCATTATAATGAAAACCAATCGTCAGAGCTCAATGTTATTACTAACATGTTTGCAGACTTCTTCGAATCTGTATATAATGACGAATTTTTATATAATGAAAATGACTTTAATTTTACTGATACAATTCACAGTAATTTTAATAATTATACACTTACAGTCGAAGAAGTTTCTGAATCTCTCAGATCACTAGATATAAACAAAGGTCCAGGCCCAGATCTGATACCACCAATATTCTTTAAAAATACATACACTGGTCTGGCATCTCCACTTCAAACAATTTTTAATAACTCGTTAAGAACCGGTATATTCCCAGATGTATGGAAGGGCTCTTTTATCACCGCAATTTTTAAATCTGGTGATAGGTCAAACATTAAGAACTACAGAGGAATAGCTGGTCTATCTGTAATACCGAAATTGTTCGAAAAACTAGTTACTTCCAAAATGTATGAGGAAGTTAAGTGCATTTTAGATAAAAATCAACATGGCTTCATAAAAGGTAGATCAACAGTAACTAACCTAACCGATTATACCACATTTATGTTAAATGGTATGGAACAGGGGAATCAGTTTCATTCGATTTACACTGATTTCAGTAAAGCGTTTGATAAAGTTGATCATTCGTTGCTATTGTGTAAACTAAAAAAGTTTGGTTTAAATAAAAATATTTTAAAATGGATTAAATCATATCTATCAAATCGTTATCAGATGGTTAAAATCAATAATGTGTTCTCTAGGAATATTAAAGTTTCATCTGGTGTACCACAGGGAAGTCACCTAGGACCATTACTATTTATCTTATTTATTAATGATTTACCTAACGATTTCGAAAACTGTATGTATAGCTTATATGCTGATGATTTAAAAATATATACAGCTATAAAAAAGAGTGAAGATTGTGAAATATTACAAATCAATCTTAATAGTTTATACAATTGGTGTATAAAAAATAACCTTCAGCTTAATATTGAAAAATGTAAGGTTATGAAGTTTTATAGAAACAGAGCCCCGATAGATAGTAACTATAAAATAAATAACTGTCAACTTGAAAATTGTACGGAAATAAACGATCTAGGAATTTTATTAGACAAAAAACTAAATTTCAGTTTACATATTGATAAAATTCAGTCAACGGGTCGTAAAATGTGGGGCTTCATTAAAAGGAGATCAAAGGAGTTTGATGATCCTTATATAACTAAAACATTATATTGTTCCTTAGTCCGTCCAATTCTGGAATATGGTAGCGTTATATGGAATCCCCATCTTATCAAAGATATCAAAAATATTGAATCAATTCAGAAACAATTTTTGTTATTTGCTTTGAGAAGTCTAAATTGGAATAATAATACCAATTCATATCAGTTACCTGCTTACGAGAATAGACTAAAATTATTAAATCTACATACACTAGAATATCGTAGAAATATGGCGGATGCAGTTTTCGCTTTTGATTTAATCAATAACAATATAGATTGTTGCCAATTAAAACAGAAGATTAGAATAAACTCAAACTGCCGAAACTTAAGGAACATTAATTTTCTACTTGTAGATAGGCATAGGACAAATTATGCTAACAACGAACCTATTACAAGAATCAGCAGAAGATTTAATAAATTCAACTCTTATTATGCACCAAATATCAGTAGAATAGGTTATAAAAACAGCATGAAGAATGGAAGAAGTCATGAATAATACTATATATGCACTCATTTCTTTTAAAATTTTCATTTTAAATCATGTTATAATATTGTATAAATTTAGATTTAAAATATGTCTGTAATTAGATATCAATAAATAAATAAATATTATTCTACAGAATAATAATCACCCAACAAGATTTTTGATAGATACAGGAGCAGATATATCAGTTATAAAACAACAATTTATTAATGATAATGAAGTAAATAGTGAACAAAATTGTACTATTACTGGCATCGGTAACCAAGTACAAAAATCTTTAGGTACTTTAAATACAAATTTTCGATTTCAAAATAACAATTTTCCAATTAAATTGTTTCCTATAAAAATCGATGGAATATTAGGCCGTGATTTTTTACAATATTTTTTGGCAAAGATTAATTTTGAAACTTTGGAATTATCAATATCATATAAAAATGAAGAATTCGCGATACCAATAAACTCAACAAGCATAAATAAATTAACTATTCCTGCCCGATCTGAAATCATTTGTAAAATAAATATAGAAAGAAATGAAGATAGTATTATTTTAAACCAAGAAATTTCTTCTGGTATATTTATAGCTAATACCATAATACCAAAAGATGGTATAGCACACGTAAAAATATTAAATACATGCGATAATGATATTACAATTGACAATCTAAGCCCGTCAATTGTTCCATTAAAAAATTACCACATTTTAACAATAGATAGTAATAATACAAATAGATTTGAAACTTTAAAAAATATTTTAAAAATAAATCCAAATGATCCAAAAATGTATGAATCAATAATACAAATTTGCAAAAAATACACAGATGTTTTTTATCTACCAAATGATAAATTAAGTACGAATAATTTCTATACACAAACTATAAATCTAGAGGACAAAAACCCAGTTTATATAAAAAATTATAGACTACCACAATCACAATTAAATGAAATAAATAATCAAGTTGAAAAATTATTAAAGGAAGATATAATTGAACATTCTGTTAGCTCTTATAATCCATTATTATTAGTACCGAAAAAATCATAAAATGACAACAAGAAATGGCGACTAGTGGTTGATTTTCGAGAATTAAACAAGAAAATTCAAAATGATAAATTTCCTTTGACTCGACTAGAAGACGTTCTGGACAGTTTAGGTTAGGTTGTAATGGCGGCTTAAGCCCCGCATAGACCACCAAGGGTCCTTAACGATGCCATTTGTGTTGGAATGATCACAGGTCCCCGGTTGATAGTTCACCTTGGGTACCTGTAGTGATGTTTGAGGATAGAGTGAAGGTATTAGAGATTTTAGCAAATTTCAGGAGTTTCCTAAGACTGCACTTGGAAACTTCCTTAAAATGTGTGAAGAAAGCTTGGCCTAGGCTAAGAATTCTTGTTTTCGCGAGTGCAGGACAGTAACAGAGAAGATGCTCAAGAGTTTCTTCCTGTCCCGGTCCCTTGCAGTTTCTACAGAGACCATCGGTCGTCAGTCCCATCCTAACCGCATGTTTTCCGATTAAACAGTGGCCAGTAAGTAGCCCTACCGCCGTTCTGCAATCTGCGCGTGAAAGGGAGAGAATAGAGTTCGTTTTCTTTTCGTCGTAGGAGCCCCACATTATCTTCGTCGTTTTACACGATGAAAGTTGGCCCCAGCGTTTCTTTGATAGTGCTAGACTTTTGTTATCTAGTATTTTTTTAAAGGATTGAATAGGTGGTAGTACGCGTTCGGAGTGTACTTGATCGAGGTTTGCACCTTCTTTTGCAAGTTTATCCGCGGCTTCATTACCAGTTATGTTACAATGTGCCGGTACCCAACATAGAACCACCTTTCTATTAAGGCATAGTTCTTGTAGAGCTCGATGACAGTTAAATACGATTTTGGATTTGATATAAGCAGCAGACAGAGCTTTAATGGCCGCCTGACTGTCCACGTATATGTATATGGTCGTGTTGATAGTGTTTCGGGAATATGCGATTTCTGCGGCTTTCTGGATCGCCAGAACTTCCGCTTGAAAAATGCTACATTCTCGGGGTAGTTTGTAACTTTGATTAGATTCAAGATCCAGGGAGTGCACTGCTGCACCAACTCCTGAATCCATCTTTGAACCGTCTGTGTATATATTTATTGACTCGACAGGGTCCGAGATTATATTATCCCAAAATTCCCTACCTGGTATAGTGATTGTATAATTTCGATTGAGAAAGAAGGTTGGAACCATATAATCAGTTTCATCCCGGAGTGAGATACCGATCTTGGTGTGCCCAAAATCCCTGCATTTGAATTGATTTGACTGCTTAAGACGCAAGGCGTTTTTGGCTGCCATGTTTTTAGCATGTAAGTCGATAGGTAAAAGATAGAGTATCGAGTTTAGCGAGTCCGAGGCTGTGGTTCTAAGCGCACCAGTTATCCCTAGGCTCGCTAAGCGTTGGGCTTTTTCTAGCGTGGATCTGCAAGCTCTTTTCTCCAGAGCTGGCCACCAAACAGTAATCCCGTAGAGCATTATTGGTCTAACGATTGCCGTATAGATCCATCGAGTTAATAGTGGGTTTAAACCCCAGGTTTTGCCAAAAGTACGTTTACACGCATAGAACGCGTTATTGGCTTTGAGTACACGTTCTTCTACGTTCGGACTCCAGCTTAGCTTGCTATCCAGAATTAGACCTAGGAATCTAGCCTGTTTTGCGAGAGTCAGCTGTGTATCGTCCAATTTAGGGAGTGTAAAGTGTGGGATCTTGTATTTCCTGGTGAAGAGTACAAGTTCCGTCTTTTGCGGATGAACTTTTAGTCTACTGGCTTTAGCCCATTTATTGATTTTGTTTAAAGCGAATTGAATGATTTCACTGATCGTGTTTAGATATTTGCCCGTGGCAAGTATTACCACATCGTCAGCATATGCTACGACTTTCACGCCGCAGTTATTGAGAGTTTTTAGTATTTCATTTAATACGAGATTCCAGATTAGGGGTGACAGAACTCCACCTTGCGGTGTGCCCCGTACTACGCGTTTAGTTGTGTTGGCGCTTCCCCATTCTGACGTGATCGATCTATTTTTGAGAAGGTTAGTGATCCAGTTACTGATCACCTTGTTAATACGAGCAGTGTGAAGGGCTTTTAGAATGGTATCTGTCGTAACATTATTAAAGGCCCCCTCTATGTCTAGGAAGGCACCTAAGGTGAATTCCTTGAAGTGTATAGATTTCTCGATTTCCAGCACTACTTCATGGAGCGCTGTTTCCACCGATCTACCTTTTAAGTACGCGTGTTGTGATTTGGATAGAAAATTTGGATTTATATTTTCCCTAATATACACATCCAGAATTCTTTCCATAGTTTTGAGAGTAAAGGAAGTAAGACTTATTGGCCGGTAGTCTTTTGCGTTTGCATGACTGCTCTTGCCTGCTTTTGGTATAAAAACGACATTAGATTCCTTCCACATTTGGGGAACGTAATTCAGCCTGAGACAACCCTTAAAAATCACCATGAGCCACGGGATTACCAGTCTGTCCGCTTTTTGCAGCATAGCTGGTATTATCCCGTCTGACAGTTTAGGAAACGCAAAATATTTCTCGACATTAGACTTAGTAAGTTCTTTTCATCAAATACCACTGGACAAAAAATCAAGACCATACACAGCTTTTTCATCCAATAATGGACATTTTCAATTTAAAAGATTACCTTTTGGACTAAACATTTCGTCGAATAGTTTCCAAAGAATGCTCACCATTTCTTTGTCAGGTTTAAATTTAGAAGCATTCATTTACGTGGATGATATAATAATTTTTGGTAATTCAATAAATCACCACAACCAAAATTTAATCAAAGTTTTTGAACAACTACGTAAGTTCAATTTGAAACTAAACCCTGAAAAATGCACATTTTTGCAAAGAGAAGTAATATACTTAGGCCATTTAATCACAAATGAAGGAATCAAAACTGTTCCAAAGAAATTTTCAGTTATAAAAAACTATCCAATTCCTAAAAATTGTGAAGATATTAAAAGATTCGTTGCATTTTGTAACTATTACCGTAGGTTCATACCAAATTTTGCAGAGATTGCAAAACCTTTAGATTTAACAAAAAAAAGCAATATTTAACTGGGACGATTCATGTACAGAATCATTTGAAAATTTAAAGTTAAAATTAATAAACCCCCGCATATTAAAATACCCAGATTATTCAAAACCATTCATTATTACAACTGACGCTTCGCAAAAAAAAATACAGAAAAAATAACTAAAACCGTCAACATATTAACAAGAAGTAAAGCTAAGGAAATTAAAGATAATGATTTAAAAATAACGAACCAGAAGACTGATCACCTTCACATATGGCAAGGAATTTCTATCTCAGATATCAGAAATATTAAAATACTTAAATTTATAGAAACCGGTACCGAAAAAATGAATATAAACATAAATAAAGATATAAAGATATAATAAAAATAAAATAATATATAAGATATAATAAAAACCAAATCGATTTAAAACAAATAATTAACAAACTAAAAACTACTTTAAACAAAAATAATATTTACCAAATTGCTCTAGATAACAAAGACAATATATTTAATTACATTGAAATAAATAAATTTAAAGAAATATTTAACAAAATACAGAATGCCGATAACTCTAAAAATAAATTGAAAATTATACTATTTACGGCACCTATCAAAATCATAGATAAAAATAAAATTCAAGAAATATTAAAAGAAAACCATGATGAACCCATAAGCGGACACATAGGTATTAGAAAAATGATTATAAAAATAAAACGAAATTATATATGGAAAAATATGAATATGTTGTGTTCAAATGTTTATGGAAATATTATTATATTCTGGCTATAGCCAATCTATATAATATATTTTCCTGTTGAACTGGAAGCGTTGATATATTATTTTGTTGATATATTATTTTGGCCTTTGCCAGTTAAATAATATATTAATTTTAATTAATAAAACTCCAATTTTACTGTTACTATATAGTATGTAAAACTTTATTTGTTCAAAGTAGCTTTTATTATTTAAACATTAACTCTGTACAAAACTTTACTGTTTCGAGAGTTGTTTAATGAAAGCTGAACAAACTTCAACTCCCTGAATTACCAAAAAACCAACGTATTTATAGGCAAATATTAATTTGCCGGCCTTTGTTTACATAAAAATGTAAACGAACTTTGTTTTATTAATAACATAATTAATTTATGATTGAGTAATTGCACTCAATATTAATTATTATTAATTGTTTGTTTTCATACCCAAAATTGCATAGTCGACAAAATTGCGCACTAAGCATTATTAAATTATTGACACAATTTAATAATACAAATTTAACTAGAACAATATTTTATATTTGAATAAATATTGTTCTTGTTACGCAATGCGAAAAGCAAATATTTTATGGTACAAACAATTAGTTATCGTTTATTACAAAGACGGTGTTTTTATTCCACAACACCTCCCCCTTTGAAGTACAAAAAATGGATACAATTTTTGAATGTTGGGCAATTCAGAGTTGTTAAATTTATTCAGCTTTTTTTTACAATTTTTTAATCTTATTTTCTATACATTTTATTTTCATATATATTTTTTTTCACAATTTTCAATATACAAAATTTTTTTTTAAAATAGGTATAATTTTATATATACCTTTTATATATCAATTTTTTTTTCTTTTTATACAATTCAAATAATTTATCTTCCTTTATAAATTTATTCTTTTAAGTACATACATTATTTCATTAGTTTCTTTTACAAATTTATTTTTATATTTTAACAATATTTTATTTCCAACTTTTAACTTTATTAAACATTTGTCAATTTTGTATACATTTTCGATTTTATTAACAATTTTTTCATTAATATACATTTCAATTCCTTTTCAACTTTATTTTAATTTTTTCTCCAATACATTTATATTTATTTTCATTCTTTTCGTACTTTATTTTAAAAACCGAATTATGCACTCTCAACTATTTGTTAAGAAAATTCACCTATCTTTAAAAGATTAGGCTCGGTCGTTTCCCTAAAACATTTTTTTTATATATTTATATATCTTATTTCAATATTTTCAATTTAATTTCTATAATTTTATGACCATAACTTTTCCATTTTTTTTTCATAACAATTTTACAATTAATAACTTTATATCTCAACTCATCAATTTTACATTTAATAATTTTATATCTAAATTCTTTTCTTTATTCTCTTATTTCTTTTAATATTAAATAATATTTTCCTTTCACAAACATAATACAAACTTTGATATATAATTTACATTTTCAAATTTTTATTTTAAAGCAATATTCATAATTTAAATATTTTCCTTTCAGCTACACTTTTAATTCTTCATCAATATATATTTTTCATTAATTTACAACATCAATATACATTTTACATTTTTGTTTATCTTTAAACAATTCTTCATTTTCTCATTTTAAACAAATGTAAAGTTATTTCTTCCTTTACATAAAACAATATTAAATACTTCTTCATTTTTCATTGTTAAACAATTTTTTAAACAATATTTTAAACAATATTTTTAATAATATGTTATTTTTCTTAATATAATTTACAAAACAATTTTATTTTTATTTTCATTCAATATTTATTAAATATTAACTTTATTATTCTTCCACTTCCTTCCCCTTTTAACCTTTTTTTTATATTTATTTACCCCCTTTTTATTATTAATTCTAACAATTATTCATTAAAATTACAAATTATTTTTATTCTAAAAAAATTTTTTTTATATACTTTTTTATTTTTATTTTATATATTACAATTTCCCATATATATAATTTTCTATAGTATTAAAATTATTTTATTATTTTTTCAACATTAAATATATCCATTTTCATTGATTTCTTTCTATTACCATTCGTTTTCTATATTATCATTGATTTTAAATTTTTCAATTTAATTTATAACTTAGTCTAAAGGTATGCAAATTTAAATTTAGACTATTTTAATAACTTTCAACTATATATATATTTTTTTTTCAAGTGCATTTATTTTTTAATAAAACTCTACTTCGTTTTTTAACTGTAATTGGCTAGTTAATTATGATTCTCTAAAAGTTAAAATCTATAATAATAAATTTACTAAAAGTTTAATTCTAAGTACTAACAAAAAAATTTTTAAACTGAATATTATACCCCCAAAACCTAAAATTATATTTATTATGTTGTATTACTAAAACTACATTAATTTATATAAAAAAATTAATTTGATTTTAAATTTTTCTCCTAAAAATATGCACCTAAAAAAGATTAATTATTCTTATCAAAGACAAAACAATTTTTATTGAAATATAAAAAACTAATCTAGATTTAACATATTAATCGTATAAAGTTATAAAAATCATTATTTTCGAGTTTCCTAATTTTATGCATGTTTCCTAAAATATTTATAATTCCGTGGAATTATAGAAGGATAGTATATATGAGTTTTGTGCGCATTTGCTAGCGAACAATTTTCATTCGATTTTTCCTTTAGTATTTGTATTTCAGTATTTTGAGTTAAATTATTTATTTTTACAAAAAAATTTGTAGTAAAATTGGTCCATACTTGACTCTTATCCCTTTGTTGAATAAATTCTGCTTCTATTTTTTCTACGTGCTTTTCAATATACTTTTCTGTATTTTCATTAAATTGTATTATTTGATAATTATCCTGATGTGGAATTATACTAAGTTCAAGTTTCGAAATTAACATTTCTTCGTTTTTATCCTGTACTTCTTCATTGTTACATAAAAGTCTAAAATGACTTAATGCTTCTTCCGAACTTTCTTCATATTTATGTATCTTTTATCCTTACTTTTGTTTTTTCTACATTGTTTTTTACGTTGCTTATAGTTTTAGTTTTTTCATCCTGTATTTCTATAACATTTCCATATTTTATTTTTTCTACGTCCAAGTTTTTACTCTCTTCTACTACATTATATTCTTCTACTACTTCGGATTGCTTCATTTTATTTATTTCTAAAATTACACTGTTGTTTTCTAATTTATTTTCTACACAACAATTTAGTGGATTTAACTTATTTTCCATTTCTTTTAAAACTGGTTTTTTGAATTCTTTTAAAACTGGTTTTTTGAATTTTGAATGAAAATTAATTACTTCATATTCATTATCTATTTCATTATTACTACAAAATTCTTCATTACAATTTCTCAATGTTTTACTATGCCCCTGTGGCGTATTATATGTAATATTTTTATTACTTTTTTCCTCAATTTTAAATGAATTTCTATTCATTATGATAACCTGAGCTCCTTTGTCATTTGGAAACTTTGCTTCTTCTATTTTTGATATATTCATTGGTAATTCAATATTTTCTTTATAAATTTTTTCCTGTAAATTTTGTCTTCTTAATAACATAATGTTGGGGGATGAATCAGGTCGTTTTGATTCATCACTTATTAAGGCACGCGATTCATATTTTTGCTTAGCAGGGCAGTGAAATATACTGTGTCCTGGGCTGTCGCACCAGTCACAATTTTGCGCCACTAAATTTTCTCTATATGTTGTACAAAAACGGCTAGTATGACCTAGTTCCCCACAACTGTAACATTTTAAATTATTTTTATTAGTTCTATAATTATTTTTAATATTTGTCCCAAAATTGCTATTATAGCTATTGTAGCTATTTATATTTTTCCTGTAATTTATTTTGTTATTTGGTACCGAGTCATTATTTTTATTTTTATGATAACCTGTCTCTTGATCATCCATTTTCATTAATAATTTCCTTAATAATGTGGAAATATCATTATTATTAGGCAGATTTTCTGTTAAATTGCTCCTTGTATAGTTTTCCCTGGCGTATTCGATCGCCTTTTTTATTGCTATATTTAAATTTGAGCAATTTTGTGATCTCACATAAAATTTTAATTGTTCCGAAAGTAATTCTCTTATAAAAGTGCGTTTTGCTATTTCGTCATTTCCTCTTTTAGAACCCTACCCTAACCTGGGTAAGTGTTTTCTACCATAATTGTGTAGGCCTCCAGCTTTTGCAATAGTCTACTTCCAAAATTTTCTACTGTTTCATCCTGTCCCTGATAAAATTCCTCAATTCCCTGGCTAATTGAGGAAGGTCCTTATAAGGTACAAAGTAATCACACAAAACATTTTTAAATTCTTCAAAATCTGTAATATTTTTGTGTTGGAAAAGACCATTCGCTTTTCCTTTTAATTTACTTCTTATAAGATTGTTTAGAACAAAACTTCTTCCCCTAAATTCAGTTACATAATAAGCTTCTTCAGCCAGATATAGAAAATTTTGTAAATCCAGAGTCGGGTTCTCCCCTGACCCTGAAAATACTGGTACATGTACTAAAAAAGTTTCAAATGTCTCAGTGTCGCTAAAAGACATTAATTCCGTCGCTAAAAGACATTTTTTATAAAAAATGAAAGCTACATTAAACACATAAAGTTTTTGGAAAACCCCATATTACCAAACTAAAAGAAATTATACAGAGAAATTTCCTTAAAAAAACGCGAGACTCTTAAGATAAAATAAATATTCCTATTTACTAACATTTTTTTATTAACTAGCCAAAAAACATATTTAAAAATTTTTTTTTTTTTTTCAAATACCGAAAAAAAATGACAATGCAACAACCCTAAAAAAATTACACATAAAAAACATAACTAATTGTGTATGACAATTTTTAATGTAACTTAAATTTTTTTTCTTATGTAAAAAAAGAAATTGTTCGAAAATGAATATATTTTGCAAAAACAAGAGAGAAAAATAATTAAACATTATACATATTAAAAAATTATTTTTAAACAATATTTTTTTTTTGAAAAAAAAAACTAATTATACATCTATTTGTATGTTAAAAAAAATTTAAGACAATTTTTTTTTCAAAATTAATTATACATCTAAAAAAAATTACAATGATAATCCGGGAAAAAAAACAACAAAAATTCTACAATTTTTATACAAAAAAAAAAATAATTATACAATTTAAAACAGAAGCTACGCAAAAAATGCGTCTCGCTTATCCCTTGTTCGCTTCACGCGAAGTGCAAGGTTGTTTATTTGTATATTTTTTCTGTTTCGTTGTATTTGATACTGACGTACTCGTTGTAGGCTGCTTTATAAAATTGTTCTCTGCTTGATTTCCAAAAACTGCCCTTTTGTTCTTCTGTTAGTTCTTCGTCTGTGAACGCAATGTTGCTTTTTTGATTTTCCCAAAAAAAATAAGCTTCAAATAGTTGTCCAAAAAAAAAATTATATTGGTTCTACCAAGAAACGTTGCTTTATAAAATTGTTCTCTGCTTGATTTCCAAAAACTGCCCTTTTGTTCTTCTGTTAGTTCTTCGTCTGCGAACGCAATGTTGCTTTTTTGATTTTCCCAAAAAAAATAAGCTTCAAATAGTTGTCCAAAAAAAAAATTATATTGGTTCTACCAAGAAACCAAGTACGGTTAACCGGTTGCGCCAATGTTGTGTTCAAATGTTAATAGAAATATTATTATATTCTGGCTATAGCCAATCTATATAATATATTTTCCTGTTGAACTGGAAGCGTTGATATATTATTTTGTTGATATATTATTTTGGCCTTTGCCAGTTAAATAATATATTAATTTTAATTAATAAAACTCCAATTTTACTGTTACTATATAGTATGTAAAACTTTATTTGTTCAAAGTAGCTTTTATTATTTAAACATTAACTCTGTACAAAACTTTACTGTTTCGAGAGTTGTTTAATGAAAGCTGAACAAACTTCAACTCCCTGAATTACCAAAAAACCAACGTATTTATAGGCAAATATTAATTTGCCGGCATTTGTTTACATAAAAATGTAAACGAACTTTGTTTTATTAATAACATAATTAATTTATGATTGAGTAATTGCACTCAATATTAATTATTATTAATTGTTTGTTTTCATACCCAAAATTGCATAGTCGACAAAATTGCGCACTAAGCATTATTAAATTATTGACACAATTTAATAATACAAATTTAACTAGAACAATATTTTATATTTGAATAAATATTGTTCTTGTTACGCAATGCGAAAAGCAAATATTTTATGGTACAAACAATTAGTTATCGTTTATTACAAAGACGGTGTTTTTATTCCACAACAAATAAAACAATTAAAAATTACGTACAAAATTGCGAATTATGCGCAAAATCAAAACAAATAAAAAACATTAGAGAACCATTAGTGATAACAGACACTACAAGCAAACCATTTGAAACTGTACAAATTGATACAGTAGGTCCTTTAAAAATATATAATAATTTTAGGCATATCCTAACAATTCAGTGCGAATTGACTAAATATGTCGAGGCTTACCCCATTCAAACTAAAGACGCTATTACAATAGCAAAAATAATTACTGAAAAAATCATACTTAGATATGGAAACATAAAAAATTTTAAAACTGATTTAGGAACTGAATTTATTAATGAACTTTTTTCACATATTTGTAAAACATTCAAAATAAATCATCAAAAAGCAACTCCATACCACCATGAAACATTAGGTTAATTAGAACGGAACCATAGAGTATTAAATGAATTTTTTTAACTAGTACATACAGTACAAATTGGGTTGAATTAATACCATTCTATTTATTTTGTTACAATACAACTCCTCATGCATCTACGCAATATTAGAATTAGAATTAGAATTAGAATAGAATAGGGGTCGAAAAAGCACTTATGCCACTCAACACTGCGACCTAAAAGGTCTATGCAAAACCCAGCTATAATTGTTGTCAGTCGATTCCAAGACTTTTGTAAAAGCTTAGAATCTTCCTGATAGATGAGTTTTTAATATCCGGGGGGTTGAGGAAACCCCTTTCTAGATATGTTAACCTCTTCCGCGCGATCGCTTCGCAGGAGCAGAGGATGTTCTCCGCAGTTTCTGGCTCTTTAGAGCAGAATCGGCATATGTATTCATTTGATTTACCGATTTTGTGTAGGTGATATCTGAATTGGCAGTGGCCCGTAAGTAGTCCAGTTGCAACACGGAGTTCGCCTTTTTTAAGTGTGAGTGCCTCAAGAGCTCTCTTACTCGAGAAATCTAAAAATAGCTTAGCTTGACGCATGCCAGGAGAGTTTCTCCATGTTATGGATTTGAAGTTAGTTTCCCATTCCCTTATCTCCTCCATAAGGTGACTTTTAGAAGTCCCACAGAAGGGTTCTGGTCCTATAAATGGGCGGCCGGCGCCGTTTCTCGCAAGTTAGTCGGCCATTTCGTTGCCGGCAACTCCTTCATGCCCTGGCACCCACATCAGAGTTACTCTGTTGAGGTATGCCAGCTGCTTGAGTGAGGATAGACATTCCCATACAAGTTTGGATTCTATGGTGTAGGAATCCAAGGCTTTGAGGGCAGCTTGACTATCTGACATGATTATAATATCCGCTCTCCGAATGCGTCTATTGATACATTCCTTCACGCAGAGTTCAATAGCATGTGTCTCCGCTTGGAAGATCGTAGGTGATTTGCCTATGGATATGGAAAGCCGTAGGTGGGGTCCAAAAACTCCGACACCTACCACATCATTTGTTTTTGAACCGTCTGTATACCATCGAATTCCTATCAAGAGAGGGCCCATCTACGCAATATACTCCTTTTGAATTAATTTTTGGTACTTCACCTAAACTTCCAACAAAATTTTCGCAAAGTAAAAATCCAAAGTTAAATTATGAAAATTATGATCACTATTTAAATGAATTAAAAACAAAATTACTTTTCTCATTAAAAAATGCGAGAAAAATTTTAATAAAAGAAAAAGAACATAGAAAGAAATGGTATGATAAAAATATCAACCCATCAAATCTTAAAATAGGTGATAAGGTCATGTTAAAAGTCAAAAATCGTAAAAAATTAGATTATCCATTTAATGGTCCATATAAAATAATAAAAAGAGAAGGAGTAAATTCTGTAATAATTATTAATAATAAACAAAAAATAGTTCATAATAATAACTTAAAGAAAATATAAAAAAAAAAAACCTTTAAAGGGAAAGGATGTAATTTATACACATTACAACAAAAATAAAATCATCTGCTCTAGAAAGTTTCTTATGGTATGACCTCTTATTGCATTTTATAAACAAAAAAAAACGATAACAAAGACAGCTGATCTTCTTTCCAATTATCGTATGATATTGCACTTTATAAATCAATAACAAACACAGCTGATCTTCTTTCTAATTATCGTGTGATCAAAATATTAATAATAATAATAATAATTGAATTGTTAAAATGAATTTTTTTTATTTAGATTAAGTAATTGTATTAGTAATATTAAGTATATAATTTAGGTAAAATTTTAATTGGATTAGTAAGTAAGAATTATATAAATAGTTGGTAAATTTGAAATAAAAATTAGAATCAAATCTGCATTGTCGTTTTTAATTTCGGCTCCTTAAGCCTAAATAATATAAGAAATTAATTGGCTTCCAAAGCCTATAATATTGGACTTTACAGTAAAGGCTACCGAGCTAGTATAATACGGATTTGCGGCTGATAATAGCCAAGCACATAGATCTTACCTTTGCTTCTATAATAATAAAGGTAACGTAGGCAATTTACTTTGCCATATATATAGGTTTATATATTTATAATAAAAAATGTATAATCACATACCTATTTCCATTACAATGGTTAGGGAGAAAGGAAACTTACATGAGAAATACTCCCCCACACCACAAAAAAAATATTTGGCTGTCCCAATTCAACAAAATTTCCACTTACGTTGAACACGTAAGTGGCAATGTGGTCTAACTAGCGTAAGGACACTTTGGGGGGGATACGACAAGGAACACCTTATCGCAATGTCTAACCCCCAAAATAAATAAAACAAAGGACACTGGTAGGACATGTTATTGACAACCAAAACCCTTATATAACTACCAGTACTAAGATTAAATTGGAACAACCTCCGATCTTCCCCATTGGGAAGGAAGAATACTCCCACAGAAGGGGAAGGCGTTGCAATATTGATCGCCCCCACCATCCGACTTTAGCAACATCAGATGAAGAATTACACACAAAAAATTTTTATATTAATAAAATTTAATATAATATTGGCCGCCAATTGTAACAGGAATTGGTGCATCCTTAAGCCACAATTTGTGCGCCAATTGTAACAGGTTGGTAAGGTTTGTATTACCAAAAAAAATTACCACCTGTTAACTATAAGATAAGTCGTAGGAGGTAACTTCGGAGTTCTAGAAGAGTGGGCGCCAGGTCTAGGGTGACCAACAGCGCATCACAACAAAACACTGGACCAAAATTTTTATGTCTAGAACTCCTTGGATCACTGGGATTTCCTCCTTAGTTTTGCCAGCTATTCTCAGTCTATGGGGCGTGAGTCGACCAGTGATCCAAACGGCAATCAAAACAACAATACGATTATGCTTTCACTAATAAAGATTTTCTCAAGAAAAATCCTTAAAGTGAAGCACCATCGCTTAAGGAATGAGGTGAGAAAGGAACAAGAATCCATTGCGATCCATCCTGGGGAAATTCAGAAAATCAGCCAGCCATTTGCTCCAGCTAATACCACAAAAATAAAAACGCAACCGCCAGCAACATCATCTCAAAACGTCACACACTCAATTAATTTTTTTCAAAAAAAAAATGTTAAAAAAATTGAAAAACATACACAATTGTTTTTAAATTTGTTTTTTTTTTTTTTATTAATGAATATAATAAAAAAATTAGGTGGTGAAAAAAAAATTTAATTCAATGTATAAATATAATAATTTAAATAAATTCGATTATTCTGGTGTACAAAAAAAAATTTAATAATTTATGAATTTGAATTTTAATAAATTTTAATAAATAATGGTATCAATAAATAAATAATTAATATATAACACAGAACTTTACTCTACTATTTTTTTAAATTTTTAATGTTTCAATACGACAAAATATATAAATTAACAAAAAAACTTAGCAAAAGCTACGATAACTGGACGGCGACACCCAACGAACTATATAATATAGAAGCCTAAAGAGGTTATGTTTTCATATAAATGATTGGTCCCAACATCGGACAGTGACGCTGGGGTAAAATGAGAGTTGGCGGATATAAATTTTAATAAGCCATGTACTATTTGGTGTAATAATGGAAGTCGTGACGTTATTCAGGCTTGTCAAATTTTTTATTGCTTTCTAAGAACAAATTAAATATTATTTAAATTATAATTAATTATAAATTATAAATAAATAAATAAATTATGCAATAAAAATGATAAATTATGCAATAAAAATGATAAATTATACAATAAAAAATTTGAGAATAAGGAGTGACGTCACGACTTTCATTATTACACCAAATAGTACATGGCTTAATTATTAAATTTATATCCGCTAACTGTCATTTTACCCCAGCGTCACTGTCAGATGTTGGAACACGAATTCTAACCTCTTAAGCCTTCTATATTATATAGTTCGTTGGCGACACCAGATAATAAATATTTTAATACAAATTACGTTTACACATACCTGGTAACTCTGCTTCCTGCTCCAGGCATGTCAGGATGGGAACCAGCTACCGGGGTACCTATGATTCTCAAAACTACAAAAAATGTCACCACCCCAATTACAATATAAGTAAAAAAAAATATTTGACTCCGTCACAAAGATCTGGAATTTCCGCTCCTGCTCCGTTACCGTCGCCGCTGGTATGCTGTCCCGTCTTTATCGGAATTTGCTCTGGGTTTTTTTTTCGGTCGAGTTCTATCAGATAATTTATTTTTTTTCCTCTTTTGGAACAACTTGGTATTTATAATATAATAATTTTTTCTCTTTGTTTTAAAAAAACATTATGACCGTGCTCCTTGGAATATTAGAGAATATTAAAAAAAAAATTGGCACAAAAAATTTCCAAAAACCACAAATTTTTTATTAACAAATACACCTGACCGTCCGGCTTAAATTTCTTTCCTCGACTCCCCCGAACAATCAAATTTTTTCCAAAAAAAGTTTCAAATTCGAAAAACTATTGTTCCCCGATCACACGATCTCTTAACTTCCGGAATCAAAACATGGCCCACAAGAGCAACAAAGGTTGTCTATTGTTTTGATCCGAAAATCAGGAGATCGTAGCGCTGACGGGAATTTCGAATTCTACCAACATGGCTATCAACCTACTATAATTAATTCAGCTGTATGCTGACATCTGGAATATGACAAGCCGGCATAAATAAATAAATACACATTGATGGACGCATGATTAACACAATTAAATAAGGTTTTTTTTACAATTAAATAAGGAACTTAGCGTTCCAGATAGGCCTGGAAAACACCAACTCGTCACATTCCAGATGTCTGAAAAAAAAACTCCATATAACCCTAATAAATAATTAACGCTAACTCAAATAATAATATTAACTAACTTTTTAATCCTTAATACTAATTGATAATAATCACTACTATAAATATTATAAATAATAAATAAGCTATACTAATTATAAATTTACCTAAATAATAAATATTACTAACACTAACTAAAATTTTTCCTAAATCATAAATAAATAAATACATAACCATACCCTACCAATCTAACACCAAAAATAATAATATTTAACTCATCCTAATAAATTTTACTAATAATAAATAGTCCTAAACCAATAAATAAATAAATACTTAATATATAATCCCAAAATAAATAAAAAAAATTTAACTAATCCTATAACTAATCCTAAGCTATACTAATAAATTGAACCGGTTTTGTAATCTTAAGTGTTGGCAATTCCTTCAAACCCCCAGGTTCCGCAGTTGAGTCTGGCTTGTTAGAATTTAAATTAATCTGTTGGAGTTTTAACAGATTGTCTAGTGATGCTGAACTACTTTCAGAGATCGTTTTATTTTCAGAGTGAGTTAAATTACGTATCATAGGTACAGCTCCATTATCGCAAAGAAATTTTTGATCTGTTGGAAAACTTCCCGATAAATTCCATAATGTACCACACGCATTAATTACTAATATTTCATTTTCTTATTGTAATTGCCGCAATAATATACCTAACGTATTACGTTGTCGAAAAATTGTACTATAATCTTCCCTAGCAGCAATTTGACTAGAAACATTTCTTAAAATCCCACTAGCAAGTTCTGTTACTTTCAAGGCGTTACTAGGTACATCATACGATAATCTGTCGACAAGAAATGCTAGTGCTCCGTCAACAGCACAACGTTCAGCTTTATTCGATTTACTATGTACTGATAGATTCCATAAAACGGATAAAATTGCTTTCAAACTAATTTCATTTTTAATTTTCATGGTAGTTTTAGACACTGCTGTTACCGTTCCAATTTCACTTAATATTGCTTTGGTAGTACTATCAGCTTGCCCCGATAAATTAAGCAAAACACTTGCTATTACTTGGAGAAGATCCTCTGGGGCGGAATCTAATTGCGCAATTAAAACTTTCACAAACCCTTTATTAAAACCGAGTAATGCTTTATTCTTACCATCACCACAGGTTAAATTTGCTAATATCATTAATGCATTACGTCGCAAGGAATTGCCACGTGGATCTTCCGGGTTCGGATCATGAGCTGCATGATCTAAATGTACTAAACTTGCAATTGCTTGTAAGGCAGCCAGATGCTTTACGGCAAAACTAAGTTTCAGTAGACTAGAAATTGAGACCAAGGTATGACGATATACATCATCTGCAATTGCTTCACCTCCTTTTTGTACAAGAGTTTGTAGTAAACTACAGTACTCCACGATATGCTCCAGTAAACCTAATACTGTGGCTTCGCGGCCACTAGCCTCCTCCTCTGGAGGAGAGTGTACAAGATTAGGTAAAGCCATTGCAACCGTAATTGTAAACCAAAATTTTTTTTACTTTATACCAACTTAACAAAAAAAACTAAATCATCGTTATCGCAACCCTAATAATTCAAATAAATAACAATTAGTGTAAATAAACTTTAAGAACAACAAATAATTTTAAACTAGTGTAACTAACCTAACTTCTCGAAAAAAAACAACTAATAATTATAAATAGTGTACAAATAAATAACACTAATTGTAAATTGACTAACACTAGTCGTATAACGCAAAAATATAATTTAAATAAATAACAATAATTGTAAATAAAAAAAATAACCATTCATCTAATGTAACTAACATAACCCTAAAAAAACCAAATCTAATAAATAACGAATATTGTAAAAATAAATATATAAATAATAATTATTGTATAAATAAATAGAGACAAATAAAACAAAAACTACTAGATTTTATTTTTATTTTCTATCTTTTCCACAAAAATTCTCTCTCCGTCAGCGCTCGCTCGACCGAGGAACCAATAGCAAAAGAAAATATTTTTAAATAAAAAAAAATAAAAAAGAGTATCTCAACCACAAAAAAAAGAGGAAAAAACGAAATCCAAAATTTTTCAAAAACAATATTTTTATTTTAAATTTAGACAACTCCCCAGAATGGATACTCTCTGGAATTCTTGTTTTTAAATGGAGAAGGAAAGGAAGGGGTGAGGTAGGAATATGGTTAGGGAGAAAGGAAACTTACATGAGAAATACTCCCCCACACCACAAAAAAAATATTTGGCTGTCCCAATTCAACAAAATTTCCACTTACGTTGAACACAAAATCACACACATGCTAGGCCCCCCTTTTAGACTACTAAAAGCGGGTGGTCTAACTAGCGTAAGGACACTTTGGGGGGATACGACAAGGAACACCTTACCGCAATGTCTAACCCCCGAAATAAATAAAACAAAGGACACTGGTAGGACAGGTTATGGACAACCAAAACCCTTATATAACTACCAGTACAAAGATTAAATTGGAACAACTTCCGATCTTCCCCATTGGGAAGGAAGAATACTCCCATGGAAGGGGAAGGCGTTGCAATATTGATCGCCCCCACCATCCGACTTTAGCAACATCAGATGGAGAATTACACACAAAAAAAATTAATATTAATAAAATTTAATTGTGCGCCAATTGTAACAGGAATTGGTGAATCCTTAAGCCACAATTTGTGCGCCAATTGTAACAGGTTGGTAATATCTTTAACTATAAGATAAATCAGAGGAGGTAACTTCGGAGTTCTAGAAGAGTAGGCGCCAGGTCTAGGGTGACCAACAGCGCATCACAACAAAACACTGGACCAAAATTTTTATGTCTAGAACTCCTTGGATCACTGGGCATTCCTCCTTAGTTTTGCCAGCTATTCTCAGTCTATGGGGCGTGAGTCGAACAGTGATCCAAACGGCAATCAAAACAACAATACGACAATAAAAATCCTTAAAGTGAAGCACCATCGCTTAAGGAATGAGGTGAGAAAGGAACAAGAATCAATTGCGATCCATCCTGGGGAAATTCAGAAAATCAGCCAACCATTTTCTCCAGCTAATACCACAAAAATAAAAACGCAACCACCAGCAACATCATCTCAAAACGTCACACACTCAATTAATTTTTTCCAAACAAAAATGTTAAAAAAATTGAAAAACAAACACAATTGTTTTTAAATTTGTTTTTTTTTTTTTATTAATGAATATAATAAAAAAATTAGGTGGTGAAAAAAAAATTTAATTCAATGTATATATATAATAATTTAAATAAGTTCGATTATTCTGGTGTACAAAAAAAACTTTAATAATTTATGAATTTGAATTTTAATAAATTTTAATACACAGAACTTTACTCTACTATTTTTTAAAAATTTAAATGTTTCAATACGACAAAATATATAAATTAACAAAAAAACTCAGCAAAAGCTACGATAACTGGACGGCGACACCAGATAATAAATATTTTAATACAAATTACGTTTACACATACTTGGTAAGTCTGCTTCCTGCTCCAGACATGTCAGTACGGGAACCAGCTACCAGGGTACCTACATAAGTAAAAAAAAATATTTGACTCCGTCACAAAGATCTGGAATTTCCGCTCCTGCTCCGTTACCGTCGCCGGTGGTATGCTGTCCCGTCTTTATCGGAATTTGCTCTGGGTTTTTTTTTCGGTCGAGTTCTATCAGATAATATATTTTTTTTCCTCTTTTGGAACAACTTGGTATTTATAATATAAGAAATTTTTCTCTTTGTTTTAAACAAACATTATGACCGTGCCGTGCCGGACGCGGTAATTTAAAGGTAAATGCGATATTATTGTATTGCATTTCTTTTTTTTAATATACAAAAAACATCTAATTCAACATTTTTTTTTTAATTTTCATCTTCCTGTTATTAATTTTTTTTTTAAATTTTCAACTTCCTGTTATCCTCTTTTTTTTAATTTATTACAACAGAAATAATTCCTCCAGAAAAATATAATTAATAGAGAATATTAAAAAAAATTTTGCCACAAAAAATTTCCAAAAACCACAAATTTTTTATTAACAAATACACCTGACAGTCCGGCTTAAATTTCTTTCCTCGACTCCCCCGAACAATCAAATTTTTTCCAAAAAAAGTTTCAAATTCGAAAAACTATTGTTCCCCGATCACACGATCTCTTAACTTCCGGAATCAAAACATGGCCCACAAGGGCAACAAAGGTTGTCTATTGTTTTGATCCGAAAATCAGGAGATCGTAGCGCTGACGGGAATTTCCAATTCTACCAACATGGCTATCAACCTACTAAAATAAATTCAGCTGTATGCTGACATCTGGAATATGACAAGCCGACATAAATAAATAAATACACATTTATGGACGCATTATTAACACAATTAAATAAGGTTTTTTTCCCTATTATAATTTCTTTTTATAATTTTTGTATTTTTAGACAAGAAAAAAAATTACACGGTGTCAAAACAGACCCATCTGGAACTTAGCGTTCCAGATAGGCCTGGAAAACACCAACTCGTCACATTCCAGATGTCTGAAAAAAAAACTCCATATAACCCTAATAAATAATTAACGCTAACTCAAATAATAATATTAACTAACTTACTAATCCTTAATACTAATTGATAATAATCACTACTATAAATATTATAAATAATAAATAAGCTATACTAATTATAAATTTACCTAAATAATAAATATTACTAACACTAACTAAAATTTTTCCTAAATCATAAATAAATAAATACATAACCATACCCTACGAATCTAACACCAAAAATAATAATATTTAACTAATCCTAATAAATTTTACTAATAATAGATACTCCTAAACCAATAAATAAATAAATACTTAATATATAATCCCAAAATAAATAAAAAAAAATTAACTAATCCTATAACTAATCCTAAGCTATACTAATAAATTGAACTAATACTAACTAATAATACATAAAAAAAATGTTTTATTACTAACTATGTGACTTATTCTAATTATCTGCGGTGTTAAGGTTGATAGCCATGTACTAAATATTAAAATAACTAATTAATAATAACAAAAACTAACCTACTTACAGTGTATAAACAAATAAATAATAACTACTTACTAACGCAAAAAAAAACTAATACTAACTATACTTAAGAGTAAATTAACTAATACTAACGAAATAATCATAATAATAACTAACCAAAAAAAATAAATTTTCCAACGTGGGGCTGCCCCACACCCTGACCAGTCTCATGCTCAAACCGACTGTAATAGCCGGGCATACTCTTCCAAATACCTATTATTTTTCATTTTTTCTTATTTTTTACTTCTCTTCCTATTAAACCAAATTTTAATTACTCTTCTAAATTCCCTACAAACTATAACTGCATCTAATTTAGCTAAACTAACCGAATATTTTGTCCTATGTTTAAATACGTCTGCTGCGTGTGTGAACCGAGTTGCCGAATGTTTACTAACACCTGTGGATATATTAATATTATTTATAACCACTTTAGTTTCTTTTGTCGGTGTAATTACATCTAAATTATCCCATGTATCGAATACATTTGGATGAATTACATCCGTATTATTACAGTCTGATTGAGAGACATCAGGACTTATTACGGTCTCTAATGCAACCGGTTTTGTAACCTTAAGTGTTGGCAATTCCTTCAAACCCCCAGGTTCTGCAGTTGGGTCTGGCTTGTTAGAATTTAAATTAATCTGTTGGAGTTTTAACAGATTATCTAGTGCTGCTAAACTACTTTCAGAGATCGTTTTATTTTCAGAGTGAGTTAAATTACGTATCATAGGTACAGCTCCATTATCGCAAAGAAATTTTTGATCTGCTGGACAACTTCCCGATAAATTCCATAATGTACCACACGCATTAATTACTAATATTTCATTTTCTGATTGTAATTGCCGCAATAATATACCTAACCTATTACGTTGTCGAAAAATTGTACTATAATCTTCCCTAGCAGCAATTTGACTAGAAACATTTCTTAAAATCCCACTAGCAAGTTCTGTTACTTTCAAGGCGTTACTAGGTACATCATACGATAATCTGTCGACAAGAAATGCTAGTGCTCCGTCAGCAGCACAACGTTCAGCTTTATTCGATTTACTATGTACTGAAGTACTGATAGATTCCATAAAACGGATAAAATTGCTTTCAAACTAATTTCATTTTTAATTTTCATGGTAGTTTTAGACACTGCTGTTACCGTTCCAATTTCACTTAATATTGCTTTGGTAGTACTATCAGCTTGCCCCGATAAATTAAGCAAAACACTTGCTATTACTTGGAGAAGATCCTCTGGAGCGGAATCTAATTGCGCAATTAAAACTTTCACAGACCCTTTATTAAAACCGAGTAATGCTTTATTCTTACCATCACCACAGGTTAAATTTGCTAATATCATTAATGCATTACGTCGCAAGGAATTGCCACGTGGGTCTTCCGGGTTCGGATTATGAGCTGCATGATCTAAATGTACTAAACTTGCAATTGCTTGTAAGGCACCCAGATGCTTTACGGCAAAACTAAGTTTCAGTAGACTAGAAATTGAGACCAAGGTATGACGATATACATCATCTGCAATTGCTTCACCTCCTTTTTGTACAAGAGTTTGTAGTAAACTACAGTACTCCACGATATGCTCCAGTAAACCTAATACTGTGGCTTCGCGGCCACTAGCCTCCTCCTCTGGAGGAGAGTGTACAAGATTAGGTAAAGCCATTGCAACCGTAATTGTAAACCAAAATTTTTTTTACTTTATACCAACTTAACAAAAAAAACTAAATCATCGTTATCGCAACCCTAATAATTCAAATAAATAACAATTAGTGTAAATAAACTTTAAGAACAACAAATAATTTTAAACTAGTGTAACTAACCTAACTTCTCGAAAAAAAACAACTAATAATTATAAATAGTGTACAAATAAATAACACTAATTGTAAATTGACTAACACTAGTCGTATAACGCAAAAACATAATTTAAATAAATAACAATAATTGTAAATAAAAAAAATAACCATTCATCTAATGTAACTAACATAACCCTAAAAATACCAAATCTAATAAATAACGAATATTGTAAAAGTAAATATATAAATAACAATTATTGTATAAATAAATAGAGACAAATAAAACAAAAACTACTAGATTTTATTTTTATTTTCTATCTTTTCCACAAAAATTCTCTCTCCGTCAGCGCTCGCTCGGCCGAGGAACCAATAGCAAAAAAAAAATATTTTTAAATAAAAAAAAATAAAAAAGAGTATCGCAACCACACAAAAAAAAAAGAAGGAAAAAACGAAATCCAAAATTTTTCAAAAACAATATTTTTATTTTAAATTTAGACAACTCCCCAGAATGGATACTCTCTGGATTTCTTTTTTTTAAATGTACAAGGAAAGGAAGGGGTGAGGTAGGAATATGGTTAGGGAGAAAGGAAACTTACATGAGAAATACTCCCCCACACCACAAAAAAAATATTTGGCTGTCCCAATTCAACAAAATTTCCACTTACGTTGAACACAAAATCACACACATGCTAGGCACCCCTTTTAGACTACTAAAAGCGGGTGGTCTAACTAGCGTAAGGACATTTTGGGGGGATACGACAAGGAACACCTTAACGCAATGTCTAACCCCACAAAATAAATAAAACAAAGGACACTGGTAGGATATGTTGCGGACAACCAAAACCCTTATATAACTACCAGTACTAAGACTAAATTGGAACAACTTCCGATCTTCCCCATTGGGAAGGAAGAATACTCCCATGGAAGGGGAAGGCGTTTCAATATTTTATCACCCCCACCATCCGACTTTAGCAACATCAGATGGAGAATTACACACAAAAAAAATTAATATTAATAAAATAAACTTAATTGGGCGCCAATTGTAACAGGAATTGGTGCATCCTTAAGCCACAATTTGTGCGCCAATTGTAACAGGTTAGTAAGGTTTGTATTAAAAAAAAAAAATTACCACCTGTTAACTATAAGATAAGTCGGATGAGGTAACTTCGGAGTTCTAGAAGAGTGGGCGCCAGGTCTAGGGTGACCAACAGCGCATCACAACAAAACACTGGACCAAAATTTTTATGTCTAGAACTCCTTGGATCACTGGGATTTCCTCCTTAGTTTTGCCAGCTATTCTCAGTCTATGGGGCGTGAGTCGACCAGTGATCCAAACGGCAATCAATACAACAATACGATGATGCTTGCACTAATAAAGATTTTCTCAAGAAAAATTCTTAAATTGAAGCACCATCGCTTAAGGAATGAGGTGAGAAAGGAACAAGAATCCATTGCGATCCATCCTGGGGAAATTCAGAAAATCAGCCAGCCATTTTCTCCAGCTAATACCACAAAAATAAAAACGCAACCACCTAACACCTGTGGATATATTGTGGATACATCATCTCAAAACGTCATTGACTCAATTAAATTTTTCAAAAAAAAATGTTAAAAAAAATGAAAAACAAACAATTGTTTTTAAATTTGTTTTCTTTTTTTTTATTAATGAATATAATAAAAATTTTAGGTGGTGAAAAAACAATGTAATTCAATGTATATATAATAATTTAAATAAATTCGATTATTCTGGTGTACAAAAAAAAATTTAAATAATTTATGAATTTGAATTTTAATAAATTTTAATAAATAATGGTATCAATAAATAAATAATTAATATATAATACAAAACTTTACTCTACAATTTTTTAAAATTTTTAATGTTTCAATACGACAAAATATATAAATTAACAAAAAAACTCAGCAAAAGCTACGATAACTGGACGGCGACACCAGATAATAAATATTTTAATACAAATTACGTTTACACATACCTAGTAAGTCTGCTTCCTGCTCCAGACATGTCAGGAGGCATGTCGTAGCGCTGCTCCAGACATGTCGTAGCGCTGACGGGAATTTCGAATTCTACCAACATGGCTACCAACCTACTAAAATTAATTCAGGCGTTTGCTGACATCTGGAATATGCCAAGGCGGCATAAATAAATAAATAAATATACATTGATGGACGCATGATTAACACAATTAAATAAGGTTTTTTTCCTTATTATAATTTCTTTTTATAATTTTTTTATTTTTAGACAATAAAGAACAGGAAAAAAATTACACGGTGTCACAAATTGTATAATAACAAACTTTAGTTAAAAATTAATGTTTAATAAGTTAAATAACTTAATAACTTAAATAGTTTAATAACTCGTATACAAAAAAACTTTGTAAACGAAATATTTATAATTCTAAAATTTTTATGAACGGTATTTTAAAAAAATTTACTTAAAAGCCAATGTTTAATAACTTTTTATCTAAACTAAACATTTTGCAAAAAATTTAAATACATTTTTTAATTAATGTCGTTGGGTTTTTTATTATTTATTTACCGTTCCGTTAGCACTATTAATAAATGTGTAGGTATTTTACTAATAAATTTGGTATTTTATTAATAAAAAGTAATTTAGATTAACTATATAACAGTATTTTAAAATAGTCCTGTACCTGCTTCTCATACATACATTGTAATGTAAACGATATGTGACCATAGCCATAAAAATATTAATCCTAACACTAACTTCAAATAAAATCTTAAACAAAACTATTTTTTTTTCATATATTCATATGAAAACATTATGAAAATCCTGTAAAAAAATAATTTTTTGGACTTCTTTGCCATGCCGCATCGTTCATTTTTTGCATTTTTGACCATTTTTCGAATCGGTAATTTTTTGGACTTCATTGCCATGCCGCATCGTTTTTTTGCATTTATACAAATTTTTTGACGAAAATTAATTTTCCGTAACATAAAATATGAAAAAATAAAAAAATTCTCTAGATTGAATTTTTCTATTCTTCGCAAAATGTTTTTTTCTTTAAATAAAGCCAAATAAAAATTCTCAAGGCCATAAAAATGCAAAACAACAAAAAAAACGCAAAAAAAAAAAAGAAATGAAGGAATATAAAAAATTTTCTCACTGAAAGAGACATATTTTGAATTTATTTTTCTTTTGAATTTATTATTTTGAATTTATATTTTGAATTTATTTTTCAAATTTCTGAAAATGGTGTATGACGAAAGAAAGTTGCAGTGTCGGTGATTTATATAGTTATTTAAAATCAATGGTATTATATAAAAATTTAAATATTACAAAATTGATAATAAATATCCAAAATGTAAAACATACATCCGGTAAAAATATAGTCAATCTTTATTCTCTAGAAGAAAAAAATGTAAGGTATGACTAAACCCTTAATGTAAAACACCTATCCTTGCAATTTATATATTCTTGATTTGTTATAAAAATACCTCTATAAAACATTCATTCGTTCGCTGCAGATTCGTTGTAGATTTGCTGTAGATTCGTTGTTATAGGGTTATAGCGAATGTTTGTTCGTTCGTTCGTTCGTTGTAAAATTCGCTGTTGGTCCGAATGTAAATTAACACGTTCGTGACATCGTGTACCACCAGTGGTACACTCCACAGTATTTTGAAACGCCGTGAGTGAATGTTACGGAAATTATTTTTGGACGTAAATTTTTATTTTTAAATTTATAAAGTATTTCGTCAGTCCGTAGGCAAAGGTAAGTTTAATAAAAACAACAGGGTCTAATAAGCAGTTCTTGTTACTTTTTCGTCGTCCATATAATACACATACTGTATTTTAGCCGTCGTGTACCATATATGGCACACATATTGAAAAAATTTGAAATAAAATTTAATTTAACATTTATGCACATAGAATGAAACCGCAAGAGATTTTAGCTGTCCTGGAAGAAGATTCTTCTGATATGGAAGATGTTGTTGACTTTTCTAGATCTGAAGAGTCATATGTACCATCAGAATCTGACAGCGAAACTGGCTCAACGGAGGATTTGGATGCTTAATTACCATGCTTAATTTCAAAGAAAAAGTAATAGAAGGTCTACTAAGTGATAATGATAATAATAATGACAATATCCAACCTAGTACCAGCACTGCTTCAGTCAACCTAAAAGTAGCTCGCAGTGAAGCCAAAAGAGTACAAATTTTTTGCAAGGATTGCAGTGATAAACCTGCAATGTGTTTGGAATGTTTCAATGCAAAACATCGTTAACTACTATTTCTATTAATTTTATTATATATTTTACGTTATGTTATATTTTATTATAGTGAATTTCTTTTTATTTCTGAATAAAATATAAATTTTTTTATTTCTTTCAACAAAATGTTTTTTTAAATTTTAAGTCCTATTTAAATAGAATTTGCTATAAAATGTTTGTGTACCAATTTTTGATTATTCCTGACAGTTGTAAGTATCAAAACATAGTTTTAATATAATATGTTAGCATTTTCATAAAGTACTATACAAATACACATCGTGTACCACCTGTGGCGCACACGACCAGAAAACAAATCGCTAGTGTACCACCTGTGGTACACGATGTCCAAATGGCAAAAATGTTAAAAAAACAAATGTCGCGAACGTGTTAAGATTATTTTTATTTATTTTTGTTTTGTGATTGTTGATAATTGAGAAAAAAAATTACTATAAAATATTGTTATTGTTATTTTTTTTGTGTCTTATTGCATGAAGAGGTTAAAAAAATTATTAATTTGTACAGAGAATATCCTGCGTTATGGGGGTACCGAAAATCAAAAGATTATCAAAATAACGAACAAAAATTAATTTAATTATTAATTAAATTAAATTATTGAATTTAATCATAGATACAATTACTTGTGTCTATGATTTAATTAATTAGGTACATTCGCTAGCCGTTTGCTTACTTTTTAAGTGCCAGTCACAGTGATTTCGAACCGTTCGTTTCGAAAAGAAATTATAGTCACAATGTATTCGTTCCGTTTATATAAAAAAAATATGTTTAATCTCTATTTTATGTATTAAAATAAATATTTTCTGCATTTATTATACAATGGATGCTTCTTGATGCTTCTTAACATTTTCAATAAACTCCTCCATAATAATTCAAAAAATTTAAATTTCAAATGTATAATTTATAGGTTATGTCATTCGACCCATCCGGCAAAGTTAAAATAATTTTAACTCTTTTCGAATGAATTCGTTTCGACACGTTCATTGTGACTTGCAATCCGGCATACCATATAAAATATATGGGGCTGTCAAAATTTGAAATTTTCGATTCGAACGTGCAAAACCAACACTACTAAAAAGCCCTGAACAAAGTCTGTGCACTAACACATACATACCAAAAGGTAGTCAGACAATTCAATATGACATATAATTTTTTCTTTGATAAAAATTATATTTTTAGTGATAATAAAACGAAATTTATAATTTTTTATAATTAATTATTTTATTAAAAAAATTAATTAGTATAATTTATATATTTTGTGATTTCTATTATTTAAGATACAAGTAATAATACGCTTTTCTAATATTTTTGTACCATCAGATAGAGTTTTTACATCAATAATGTCTGTCTATTGATAAGATACAAATTCATCAATTGGCACAAAAATGCGTATTGTTACCTGTATCTGAAATTAAAGATTAATAAATTCAAAATAATGTAAATATAAAAAATTCTCCTGCTGCACAACATATACGTCCCCTGCAACATATACGTCCACTGCACTTGCACAACATATACGTCCCGCAGTTTCACATGAAAAAATAAACAAATTCATTAAAAAAATCATTTTTGGTTTATAGTAATTTGGGTAAATTACCCAGGACTTAACTTAAGTAATAAGTCAACAAAAAAATATGTCTTCTTGACATTTTAAATAAAAAAATAAATAAAATATATTTAAAAAATAACAAAAAAGATGTCTTCTCGACATTTTAAATAAAAAAATAAATAAAATATATTTAAAAAAATAACAAAAAATATGTCTTCTTGACATTTTTAATAAAAAAGAAATAAATAATTAATAAATAATAAATAATAAATAATAAATAATAAATAATAAAAATAAAAGGAACAATTCAATATAATATATATAACAAATATATATTTTTAATATATGTAAAGTATATTTACATTAAAAACAAGTTATATTTGTTATATATATTACTTATTATATTAAATAAAAATAAATATAACAAAGCCAAAAATTATTTAAATGTAAGAATTTTTCGATTTGTTATATTTGTTTTTTTATGCTCTAAATCCTTAATTGACTTAGAATAATTATTTAAAAAAATATTAGCAAAACATTTACAAATTTTAAAATATATATTAAATGCTGAGACACCACAATGACATTCATAATCTAAGTCTATATCCATTAATTCACCCTTTCTAATACTATCAATAGTTAAATTAATAAGAATACCTTTATGATTTCTACTTTCTAAAAATGTTTTTTTAAGTTCTACTTGATTTAAAATCTCCTGAAATATAGCTGACATATGAAATAAAATATAATTAACTTGGTCGGACGGTACTGACAACCCCCCTCTCTGTAAATAATTAAAATAGTTATATTGAGATTGATGTCCTTTTTCCTTAAGAAATAATTCTTTGCAAGCACTGCAAGAAATAGTTTGTATAGCTTTGTGAGAAGCATACCCCCCTGCATATAAATGAATTATCTGTATTTGCATTTACTAAATAAAAATCATTATCTAAAATTTCATCAAATTGAGCTAAATCTACAAATTCTTTTAATGAATTATCGCTACCAGATTCTACTAATTTTTGAAAATCTTTTTTATTGTGAGCAAAAACATTATGGATTCTAATTTTTTTCTCACATTCAACAGCCTCACTATAAGATACTCTATAATTACAACCAGCTAATGATCGATATAATCTAAACCTACCCTCTAAATCATCAGTTTGAAATTTTCCTAATAAAATATAATCTACTTTTAATTCTAATAATGAAAATTTAACTAAAGAAACAAGTGATTTTGTTGTTAATAAAAGAGCAGAGAAAGTGTCTTTCGTTAGTGTGCCAGAATTATCAGGGCCGGAGCTACCATAGGTGCAGAAGGAACACTTGCACAGGGCGCCAAAATTTAAGGGCGAAATAAATAGATTACATTTTCATAAAATATTAAAAAAAATTAAAAAAATATTTTATTTTTTTCAAAAATAAATTTTTTTTTAAATTTTATGTATTAAAAAAATAGTATAACATAACGAGTTTCTTTTTTATATAAATTTCAAGCAAACATTAAATTAAGCTAAATAGTTCATTAAAAAAAGATCTCATATGCATAAATAATATATATATTTCTTGGGTCAATGAAAAAACTATGCACCACTCAATGTTTGCTATCCGTACAAAATAATTATAATTCTTCAAACTAAAAAATAATCTTCTATATGAAAATGGTGCAATATCCAACTGCCGCCCCAATTCAAACAAAACCGCACCAAATTCCATCAAACTAAAACAAAAATTTCTATACATTTTTGGTGCAAAATCAAACTTCCGCGCCATGAAATGTTCGATAGCCATACAAAATAATTATATTTCATCAAACTTAAAAATTTTCTTCAATATGAAAATGGTGCAGTTTCAAACTTCTGCTCCATAAACGAAATATATGTATAAATATAGAGAAAAAAGTTATATAGTCATCATTCATATAGTATTTATAGATTATAGTATTATGGTATACACAAAGTATATGTATAGTATAGAGAAGAAAACGCTTTTTTCGGTTTGGCTAGTTAAGAAATAAAAAGAGTTTAAATAAAAATAAATAAAAGTAAGTCTGTTATAAGGGATTTCTGTAAATATTTCATAAATAAAAAGGAAGATTGTGTTATTGAGCTTTATAAAATATATAATTCCAAATTATCAATTGGCCAAATTTAATTAATTAATAAAACCAAAGTAAATCTTAGTTACCGCAACAATTAATGAAGCTGTAATTGATTGAAATAATCATTTTCTTTAATTAAAACAGCCTGGGTAACTATATTTTAACAGGACAAGCGATCGGGATATCGTTTATTCTGTAACGTACTTTCTTCTTCTTTTGTTTTGAAAGTTTACGCAATAAAAATTTAATTTTATACTTTTTCAAAATAGTTACTTATATTTATTTTGAAATATAATATGCATAACTCAATTTTAATTCATTTTAAAAGTCTATATAGTATGTATTAGTACGTTTTTTGTAATTAATGTTATTTTGTTTTAATTTTTAAATATTTATATTTTATGAGGAATACACCTCTTTGGGACACCTCATAAAAAAAATGCCTCGAAAGACCTACTTCTTGGCTGATGTGGAAACGGTTTTGTAGGGCGGTTTTTTTAGAAAGTGCACCAGGAGCAAAAATCTCTAGCTCCGGCACTGAGAATTATTTAAACCACTATTCCAAATTTCTAACCAAATAATAAAGTTGTCTAAAAATGTTATACTAATATTATCTAAACCTGCTCTAATTGGATTGCACAAATTATTTCTTTTAATAATACCGTTCAAAAAAGTTTTTGTATTAACAATATCCCACCATTTCCTTATTACTTCGCAGAATTCAGCCGTTTCAATCATTTCATCATGATCTCTAAGCGATGCAATAGTGGAATGGTGAAATATGTTGTCTACTAACAAAACATTTTGCCTTTCTAAACTATTCGGATATAAAGTTTTATGATTCAATTTGTAGGCTTTTTTAATTTGCAAATTATTTTCATTGTCATACAAAGTTTTAAAATGCTTAAAAGATGCATATTTAATTTCATAAGTTTCGAAATCCGGAAAAACAAATGTATTATCTAAATTTTGTAAATTTAACCAATTATTTCTAATATTTTTAAATAAATGTACAGTATCATATTGTAAATGAATGTTATTACCAGGAAAATCTGGATTTGAAAAAAAATTTGGATTATCGGATGAACTAAATAATTTAAACATATTCTGATTAATTCTATTATTATCTGTGATAATAACAATAATTTGAAAACCAATTTTTTGTACCAATTGAATCACATTCTTAGTAAGCTCATAAATATTTTGACCTGACGGACGAAGAACTGGTATAAGCCTAACTACTTCTTTAAAACTACCAAAAACTGATTTTATCATAAATGTCATTAAAGTTCTCGCGCACTGAGTAGGATTATTTTCAGCCATGCCCACTAGATTATTGGCCTTATACTGCAATCCTTGCTCAATATAAATTTCATCAATTAAAAGGGCAACAAATTTTTCGCGATCATTTAAAGATTTAGATACGTGAGTTAAATAATGCTCGTCATTAGTTGGTACCTTATAGTTTGGCGATATGTGCATACTAGAAGATAAAGATTGTAAGTATCTTCTAGTTGGTAAAATTAAAAATTTTCTTAAAATTTCGTAAGTGGCAGCAGAATGTGCAAAAATTAAAAAAGCCATTATTATAGTTTCCGTATCATATTTCGGTTTTAATTTATTTAATAATTCTACTTGATTTTTTAAAATATCTAGCTTGCCACAGTGATTAAAATCGTTTTGACAGTTTTGTGCTTTTTTTAAATATAAAATTGCCCGGTTTATACAATATTCGCGGTTTTCAAATTCCGTTTGCTCAATATTTCTGTATCTCGCGAGTAAATTTTCAATTTGTGACCATAAAGTTAATTTTTTACTACTATTTGGTAAAATCCATTGCAAATCATTATATGGAACTTCGGATCCATGTAAAATAACATTTACTACTAAATATTTATTGATACTAATTCGGACAGAAATATTGCATTCTAAATCGTCGCTATTTTCGAGTAAAACAAATACACATTTTTCCTCATTTTCGAAAAGAAGATAATTTTGACAATCGATTTTTTCTTTGAAATTATTTTTAAAAATACTATAATCTTTAATAATGTCAGATGCAAAAAAATCATTCGACTTTTTTTCTAGTAAAATATTTAATTTATCGAATTTTTTTGACGGATCCCGCCGTCTTTGAATGTTTTCTATAGGAACTAAATACTGCGGATAATTTGGAAAAATTGAAGGTATAGCACCGACATTTAATTTATTAAATTTATTATTTTCGCGTTTTATAAAATCTTCTTCGCGGAAATGAATCGCACAAACAGCAGAACATTTTGTTGGCTGCCAGTCACTTCTGTGAATAGCGCCTGTCCACTTATCTTTTAAATCCTGATCTTTAGGAAAACCAAAAGTTGGAATCGATGGTTCTGTCGAAAAATAATTGGACTATTTATATTTATCTTCACAAATCAAAAAATTGCACGAAATTTGCACTTAGTTTATATTAATTAAATTGCCTTTAGCACACTAATTATTAACTATAAATTAAATAACAAATAAATATCACAATATTCTTAATAAATATTAAGATATTCCAATAAGAAATTTTATTTCTTGTTTATGAAATTTGCACTAAATTTTTATCACAAAAATAAACTATGTAAACCAAATAATCGCACAATTTTTTTTAATAAAAACAAATCTACAATTATTAAACTATAATTTACACTACTTTTTAATAAAAATCTCTTATTAATTACCTTAAAATATCACTTTTAATTATTTATTATCCGCGCGTCTATTTATGCCGCCATTAAATTTGACATTAGCAAATTTTTGACTTCTGACTACTCTCGCGGTTTCGATGTATGCGTACATCAGGGCTTTTTAGTAGTGTTGGTTTTGGAACGTGCCGTTCCGTTTATATAAATTATACAATGGATGCTTTATATATGGACCCGGCTTAACAGGAATTGTTGAAAAATACAATGAATAAGGTCTAGAGGGAGAGGAAACAGTGCATAATATCTAGAGGGAGTAATCTCATATATTTTTTGGTCATTTTTTTTTAGATAAGGAAACCAACCCTTTTAGCCCTAAACGAATTCGCTTTTGGCGAACCCAAAACGTACCGCTTCTGAACCGCCTTTTCACCAATTCATTAACAAAAAAAAACGTTTAGGTAGAAGAGAGTAATAAAAAAAATTTTGTAAGAAATAAAACATAGGCACAATTTTAATTCTATTCTAACAATTAGACATGTTTATATTATTTTACGATAAGTAAAATTACTAATATTTAATATGACAACAATGAGAAAATGAAAAATGTGAAAAAGTTAAAAATGTGGAAAGTGAAAAAAATATATATTACGAAGTAGTCCGTGTAATTAGGAATATTAGTGTTATTCATAAAAGTATTAATATTAAAGACCTAGAAATAGTTAGAACATTAGGCACAACTAAAATTTATATCCTGATTGTTTGTATTAATTATTTTTATAATATACATTTTCAACGAAAAAACTAAAAATATTTGTTTTTTTTATTTTGAATTAAAAAAAAATCCAGATTTTTTAGTTATATGGACAAAATCAGTACACAAATGAACCGCATTGGCGATTCGCTAGAGAACCGTCTAGGCGATTCGCCAGCGAACCGCTAAAATGTAGTCTAGGTGGCGTACTAATACATACACACCACTTCTTTTTTTATAATTTTCTTAGCGGTTCGCTGACGAATTCGTGTATGAACCAATAACTTCGCCAGCGGTTCGTTTACGGTTCGCTTTTCTTAAAGGGTAGGCACAATTTTAACTATATACTAATAATTAGGCTGTGTGCCAAAGGGTTAAAATTTGTAGTTTAAAATTAAATTATGACTGATGAAATTAAATTATGACACTATAGAAAGTCAAAATTTAACGACCTTCCAGACCTCGTTAAATTTGACACTTCAGATTAAATTTTGATTTATTTAATATTCATATATAAGATTTTTTATTTACGAGCCCTATCTCATATGTATTGATACATTCCAATATTTTATGATTTTTTTTAATGTTTTATACTAAAATTATTAATAAAAATAAATTTATTATTGACAAGAAATTAAAGAAATATTAATAATAATAAAAAAGGATTAAAAAAAATGTTATATCAATTATAAAGTATTGTAATGGATCAATACATATGAGATAGGGCTCGTACATATTTATAATTTTATGTTTTAAAAAAATTTTTTAATTGTTTTAAAAAAATTAGAGAGCAAAAAAAAAGAAAAATTTCATCCATTTTTTTTTAAATTAAACCAATTGGCACAGCAAACTTGATAGTAAATATTAAAAAAACTCACCAGCAACAAAAATTTAATTTTTTGTGTCAAAATTTAAAATTTAAACTCTTTGGCACACAGCCTTAGATGTGTTTTTATTAATTTACGATAAGTAAAATTAAAAATATTTAATACGCTAAAAATAATTTAATATGAAAGTGAAAAAAATATATATTACGAAGTAGTCCGTGAAATTAGGAATATTAGTGTTATTCATAAAAATATTAATATTAAAGTCCTAGAAAAAAGTAAAATTTAAATCCTGTTTTTTTTGTATTAATTATTTTTATAATAGCTGTGTTTTTTCAAACGGGTCAGGGTCAAGGTTTGAAAAAAACAATTAGGATCACATATTCGGGTTGCATAAATTGGACCGGTTTGTCATCATTTTAATTTTATGTCGATATGATAATTTTTTTTATTTGTATATAAGAATAGTTTTAAAAAAGGCTAATAACATCTTAGCAACATATAAAGGGTGTTCAAAATTCAGGTATCATTTTGATTTTGCCGCCATTTTTTTTCTACCTGGAATTTTTATACGAGGTTTCTTCGGGTATATTCTAAATACATTCCGGTTAGTTAATATGGAACGTTACACGAAGGAACAACGTGTTTTTGTTATTAAAACATTTTTTGAAAATAGTAAAAGTTTGCAAGATGTAATTAGGAAATTTCGAACAAAATTTGGTAGAGAAAATGCTCCAACAAATCGTGCCATCAAGCTGATGGTTGATAAATTTCTAGAAACTGGATCTGTTCTTGATAACAGAAGCAACATTTATCAATGTAGTGGCCGTTCAACCGAGAATGTAGCAGCTGTGAGCAGAAATGTTGAAGAAGATCCAAAAACTTACATTCGTCATCGTTCGCAGCAATTAAACATCAAACCATCCACGTCGGCAATTCGTTTCTTGGGCAATCGAAAAACAAGAAGAAAATGAGATTTTTTTTAACAAAATAATCTTCACCGACGAAGCTCATTTCCAGCTCAATGGCTACGTCAATAAACAGAATTGCCGTATTTGGGGTGAAGAGAATCCAAGGGTTATCTTAGAGCAACCATTACATCCACAAAAAGTTACGGTTTGGTGTGGTTTGTGGTCAGGAGGAATCATCGGACCATATCTTTTTGAAAACGCAAATGGAAATGCTATTACGGTCAATGGAAATCGCTACAGGGAGACGATCCGAAGCTTTTTGTGGCGGGAAATTGATCATTTGGACGTAGAGAATATGTGGTTTCCACAGGACGGTGCCACTTGCTACACAGCAAGAGAAACAATGGATCTTTTGAAGGAAAAGTTCGAAGATCGCATTATTTCTCGTAGAGGAGGAGTGAATTGGCCACCAAGATCGTGCGATTTGACACCGTTGGATTTTTTTTTGTGGGGTTTTGTGAAATCGAAAGTGTACAGCAATAATCCCACAACAATTCAAGAGCTTAAAAACAACATTATCGAGCAGATTTCAACCATTGACAACAGTTTATTGAACAACATGATTCAGAATTTTGGTAAAAGATTGGAGCCTGCCGAGTCAGTAGGAGGGGGCACTTGGCCGACATAATTTTTCATTATTAACCGGAACCTATTTGTAATAAATTAAAATAAAAATATATTTAATATTTAAAAAAAAAGTCTTTTTTTATTAAAATTAAAATGAAATGATAATTTTTTATATTTTTACAGTATTTTAAAAAAAATAAATCGCTAAAAAAGATTTTTACTCTAATTTTGTTTGCACCGCCATCTGTTTGTAAAAACATTGAACCAGATAAATATTTGGGTTATGTTGTTGTTGTTTTTCATATTTTCATTGAACCAGACACGTTGAAAAAAATACAGCTACCAGCCAAGCATTTAAAAGTATACTCTAAATTTCGAACGAAAATGTAATGTTAACGTAAAGTTTTTTTTCCGACTATTTCAAGTTTACGCCAAATTCTTTACGGAAATGTTAACTTTACGAACGCCTAAAAACTTACGAAAATTTCTTAATCAAAGTGTAACGTTGGCGTACACATAAATTGTATACGCTAAATTCCGAATGAAAATGTAATGTTAATGTAAACTTTTTTTTTTCTACTATTTCAAGTGTACGCTAAATTCTTTACGGAAATGTTAAGTTTACGAACGCCTAAAAAGTTACGAAAATTTCGTAACCAAAATGTAACGTTGGCGTACACATAAATTGTATACGCTAAATTCCGAATGAAAATGTAATCTTAATCTTAATGTAAATTTTTTTTTCTACTATTTCAATTGTACGCTAAATTCTTTACGGAAATGTTAAGTTTACGAACGCCTAAAAAGTTACGAAATTTTTTGTAAAAAGTTACAATTTTTTTATTCATTATTATTTTTTATTTTTATATACAAATATTAATAAATATGAATTTATTTATTTTTGTTTGGAAATATATTTTTAAAATAACTAATTTGTTTTTTAATTATTAAATAAATTATTAATAAATATCTACATTAAATCAGTACGAAAAAATTACGCTAAATTTGTACGTATACGTTACACATAAACAGTACGCACAAGTTACGCTAAATATGTACGAATACATTACAACTAAACTGTACGAAAACATTAAACATAAATAGTACGGAAACATTATACACCTAAACTGTACAGAAACATTACGCTTTTCCGAGGACTTGTCGTAAAGAAAAATAGTGTCACTTCTCATATAATGATTGTAACAGGTGCGTATCAATTCTGTTACGCCAAAACGTAACATTTTCCAAGACCTTAGAAGGAATTAGACTCGGAAAGCGTAACGTTACTCAATGTTTGGCGGGTAGTATACATTTTCAACCAAAAAATTAAAAATATTTGTTTTTTTTTATTTTTAATTAAAAAAAATTCCAGATTTTTTATTTATATGGATAAAATCAGTACATAAACGAACCGTATTGGTGATTCGCTAGAGAACCGCCTTGGCGATTCGCCAGCGAACCGCTGAAATGTAGTCTAGGCGGCGTACTAATCACTAAAGGCCGGCGCAGAATTGGGGCTTTAATCGATAGAGTTAACTTTAACTTTTATATTTTGTATTTTTCCAAGTTTTTGCCTCCCAAAAAATTGATTTTTCACCAATATTAAAATAGTCTAGCGCTGGCGTTCATTTTTCAACTTGTTGAAAGCCAGCGCTGGCGGCTTTTTCGCCTAGCGTTAACTGCTGGTATTGTGTTCGCTCACATTGATTTCTATATGTTGAAATTTTTTAAGTGAACGCTATCGATGAAAGCCCCATTTCTGAGCCGGCCTTAAGAGCCAAACACAATGCCAGCTTTAGCTGTGACTGTAACTTTAAAAAATTTTTTATATATGAAAATCAATAGAAATAAGCTTTGAGAAAAAGAGCTTTGCATATACCAAAACTTTTTTAAAGTTACAGTGACAGCGATTGCTGGCATTGTGTTTGGCTCTTTAACCTCGTATTCGATTGGCAGGGAACTAGGTTAAAGTGCGGAACTAGTTCCCAATTTTCCCCTTTTTTTACGTCAAAATGTGACCCTAGCATGTATTATTGGGAATTTGACATTTCAAAAAGTGTAAATCCAGTTCCTTATTCCGCCATCTTTTTGAACTCATTTTTTTTTCAGTTCATTTTTTCCCCTTCAGTTCTTTCCACTACATAAACAATTTTATTTATGTCACTTTTTTGAAAATGTAAACAATTCAAAAAATTTGAAATAATTTCTCAAAATAAAAACTATTGGCCATTTTGAAAATTGGTACTGAATAACTGAATTTATATAAATATTAAATTTTTGATTGAAATAATTATTTATTGTATAAATAATTAATTGTCTAATTAACTTTATGTCTTATATTATTGTAAAATAATTATTTTTAATTATTTAACAGATTTATAAATTTTGTTGGATACAAATATTTCAACAGTTTTTTAAATACAAGAATTGTTATGATATGTTATTTGTGGGTATTTATAATGTAATATTAAACATGATATAAAAAAATACGAATGAAAATATATATTCCTTATTTATTGCAATAAACAATTATTTATTGCAATAAAATTTTTATTAAAAAAAATATAATTCATTGGCTTTTAAAAAAAATTATTGTTTAAAAAACAAAATTTTTTGTTTACAAAATAATAATATTTTGTTTACATAATCAACAATTAATTGTTTACAAAATTGTTTACATAAACAAAAAATTTTACAATTAATATGTGTATATTCAGTGCGCACCAATACATAGAAACATGTTTCATTGGGACTGACATAAAAATAGTCAGGTTTTTGGAACTGACGTTAGGGTCAAATGAACTGACAGCGGGTTAAAAAACCTAGTTCCCTGCCAATCGAATACGATGTAAGTAGAAACTGGCGTGACATTGACAACTATCATCTCAATATCTGCCCTGCGTGCTCTACTGCAGTTGATGAAATTGAGATGCTTTATTTTTAATTTTTAATTAATGTGAATAAAATAACTATCTGTAAATAATAGATACATTGAGGATTTTTTTTTATCTATGAGGATAAGAATTGAATAGAACTATACCCATAAAAAATTGCTTTCATAGATGACGGAATTTCAACAATAAAAAAAGGTATTTAATCCATATAAATTTTTATCAATTAATTAGTGCGGTTTCGCTATTTTCAAACATTTGTTTTAGATTTAGACCCAAAAATGATAAATACTGTTCATGTTCAATGAGATAGAATAAGAATTCGAACTTGTGTTATGATTTAAGTACATAAAGAATTCAATATGACCAGATACCGGGAGAATGAAGATTGTCTTTGTTTTTACATAATTATACACTATTTACTTCATATTTATTTTGTGATTATCAATTTCATTTCACTTCTTTATTAATTTAGATTTTTTTAATTATCACTGTTATTTTGTCTTCACAGACAAATTTTTCATTTACGAAATTTAAATTTTTTTCAAAAACAAAATTATTTTTAATAAAAATTTAAACAGTTCTAACAACGAAAATAGTTAGATAGTTTGTTTATGTACACAATAACAAAATCTATTAATTTTGAATTATAATAAGAAATGTAATTTTTTTAATAAAGAAAAATCAATATCAACTTCCATTCTGGTCAGGACACAGTACATTATATAGCTGTCAACTGTCTTACATAACTAATATAACTGTCTTACATAACTAATTCTTACATTCTGCAAAAATAAAATATAAATCCTTAAATATTTTATTGCAGGATAAAAAATGAATATTTATAAAACTATCGTTGACAAATTTCCATCAAATATACTCTATAGTTTTGCTTATGGATCTGCTGTTAAACCTCAACTTGGGCAAAATAAATTCACTAAAAAGGGAAAACTGATTGATTTAATTTTTTGTGTTGACAATCCTACTGACTGGCATAAAAAGAATTTGTGTAAACACAGGGACCACTATTCCAGTTTGAAATATTTGAATAATAATTTTATATCGTTATATCAACAGAAATATGGTGCCAAAGTATACTACAACACATTGGTTGAAATAAATAAATTAGATTTACAAATCAAATATGGTGTTATAGGCGTTAATGATTTAATCAAGGACTTAATTAATTGGGACTACTTATATATATCGGGCCGATTACATAAACCAGTAACAGTTATCACTAGACCTAGTGATAATATCACTTACGCATTAAAAACAAATTTAGAGTCTGCTCTGCGGGCTTCATTGTTAATATTACCAGAAAATTTTTCAGATTATCAATTATTTTTAACAATTTCCAATTTAAGCTATAAAGGTGATTTTCGTATGATATTCGGAGAAAATAAGAAAAAAGTGGAAAATATAGTTAAACCACAACTAGATCAATTTTTCGATCTTTATTTACCAGCTATAACTGAATTTTCATCTTCTTTGACCATATTACCAGATCAAGGCTCTATTAAGAAATTTACACAAGATAAATCTAATTCCAACATTTTAAAAAATTTAAATAGTTTACCCACTAATGTGCATAAAGAAATATTAAAGGTATTGAAATTTACTGGTACATTGGAAGAAGCATTATATTATATATGTAATCAAAAACATTATCCTTTAATTGTTACGAAAGCTATCAGTAATATTGTCTGGAAAAGTAGTATAAATCAATCAGTTAAAAATATTCCTACAGCTGGAATTAATAAATCTTTAAAATACTGTTGGAGAAAGTTTTTAAAAACGTTTGAATAAATAATTTCTAGATCACGTTATCTCAAGTTAATATAACTAGTTAATTGCAATATAAATATCTGTAAAGTGGAATGTGACAACTGTATTCATATTTATTTTAAAAATGTAATTGAAAAAAAAAATACGTAACTTTATAAAAATGCTTTTTACTTAATTCATAAATAATAAAATTAACTTATTTTTTTTTTAAATAAAATAAAAATTCTAAAGCCATAAAACTTTAAAACAACAAGAAAGGAATATAAAAAAATTTCACTCAAATTTATTTTGCTGCTTACATATATTTCTCATTTTTATAAAAATGGAATATGTGGCGGTATCTGACCAGCCGTCAGATATAGGTATCTATAAAACATAATATACTTAAATAAGGTAAAAGTTAATTTTCGAATTTAAAATTATTAATATTCAAAAATATTCTATTTATTCTTTTTCGTTCTTTTAATCGGATGCGTTTGGAATATTTTGGCGTGAAATTATATTCCTTCCAAAAACTCAATATTTACGTTTACTACGTTTCCAACATTTCTAATTATTTTGGTGATTTTAATTGTAACGTTTATTTCAGCTGATTTCATTATACCTACTTTTGTCTTTTGACCGCTTTTTCAGCGTCAAGTTGGCAATATAATTGTATGATTTTAGATTGATCATTTTCAACTCCGTACTCTTGATCTGAGTTGTAGGCTAATTTCATTACCTCGATGTAACATGGCTTGGGTTTTGTGCCTTGGATCAGTTTTCCATTTTCTTTCATATTTATCAGTTCTCACATTTCACATAATATAGAATTCTTAGATTTAATTTCAGAATTAACTAAAATGGATGTTAATCAGAAATTATATGGCCCCATATTGCCACCGGTGTCTAACGATACAATTAATTCGACATCTATAGGAATAAATATCCCTACAAACGAAACTCTGGGTCCACAGTTACCACTACATATGCAAAACATTACTTCCAATTACAAAAATGAACATATAATAGGTCCAACTCCAACAGATGCGACTGAAATTACAGATGTAGAATCTATGTTATCGAAAAGAGCTCTACAAATAAAACTAAAAAATATTGAAGGCGGTACAGATACAAACATGACTGATATAACTAGAGAAGAATGGATGCTTGAATTACCAGAAATTCAAAAAAAAAACTTACTAAATTTACCGAGATCGTTTCGAACCAAAGAGCAACCTGATTTTTCTGATAGGTAAATATAAATTTTCACATGAAAATGATTTAGTTAATTTTGTAATTTTTATTTTGTAGATCGTGTTGGACAGATATTGCTAACAATACAAAAAAAATAACTCAAGAGGAGGTGTACCAAAAAAAACTAAGTGCTGAAATAAAGAAAAATCAAGATATGTTGGTCAATAATCATAAAAAAAAAGAACAAAAAGGTAAATCGCTTTTGAAGTTGCATCAGGAAGAACGCAAAAAAAAAAGTAAAAAGGTAAAAAAAAATGTGTGGAAAAAATACAATAAAAATACTTAACACATCATTTTATTAAATTCAGAAGCAGATTAAAACGGAGCGACGTCCATTTATTCGAGAATTTGATTTACAAAATAAACCCGTACTAGATCATACTAAGAAAACTGCTATTGTTAAAAATGCACAAGTTATAGATACAAAATTTTCGTTTGGGAAAACAAAATATTTGTGAGATTATATTACCGTATATGCACTGTAAATGATAAATATTTTAAAGTCTAATTTAATAATAAATAAATATTAAAATATATTTTCATCATTTATTTTGTACGAACAGTAATAATTTATGTCTGTACATTAATGATTATTTTAATTATCTTGTTGGAGCTGGCTTGGGCTTTGGTATCTTTGCTAAGAGTACTTGAATTTCATCTTTATCTTTCCAGTCTTTCCACATTTCAAATAAGTTAACAATTGCCCTAGCAATCTCTTGAACTTTTTCCATATCAACATTTAATTCAGCAAACCAAGATTTCATAAAATCCTTTTGCAAAACCACACAAGCAATTTGTAAGCAGCCTATGGCTATCTGAAAAATAATTTACATGTATATATATGCCGGTGTATGAAAGGGCGCAGGGAAATATCGCAAAAAAAAAATCAAAAATCGCCCAAAAAACCTTACAAATGTGGGCGAAATTTCATAATGAAAAAAGGTCCAAATTATGAGTGATATTTCATTTTTTTTGGGTAATTTTTCATTTAAAATTATTGGGTGATTTTTCATAATGCAAAATGACCCAAATTTTAAGAAATTATTTTTTTATCGCTTTGAGTTGGTACACAATTGCGTACTTAAAAACTTTGTATGGCGCGTAGAATTGAAATTTGTTCATGTTGGACTCATTCAAATTGGTAATTTTGTTCTTTGGAGTGAGTTATTATACACATATACTCCAAAGAACAAATTACCAATGCGCCATACAAAGTGATGTTCACAATTGTGTATGCACCGACTCAAAGGCTTATGTTGTTGACTAAGCACTCAGACCACTATCATAATCATCAGCACATATTTATATATATATATATATATAGCAGATCGACTTTAATTACCTGATATGGCGGATACAGCAGGCACACATCTGTCCTCAAAGAATCGTTTATTATTCTCCAAGTTAAAGTTAGCAGCTGTTCTTCTTGTCCCATATCTTGGATAAGTTGCAGCAATGGTCTGTATGGCTGGTATACAATAAGACAACAATCTAAATTTTCTAATAGATAAAATTCACATTCTAATATATTATTTGTTCGGTATGGGAATTCTTGTTGGTAAGCATAAGCAAATTTATTTTTTATTACTGTCTGACATGTAGATATTAATCTAGAATTTGATATAACACCAAACTCTTCTACTTTGGATGCCAACAATATGCAAGTAGGTGCAAGCAATAACGGATCAATATTCTTAAGAGAATTTCGAGCATAAAATCTTTTAAAATAAACGGTGGCTGTTGCTATAACTTGTTGTCGAAGTTTAAGTTGTTCACCCAATATTTGTATAACATTTGCAAAAAAAATAAAGATTTTTTGATATTCATCTTCAGTTAAAATTTGTAAATCAAATTGTCTTTCACGAATTAAGTCTTGTCTATCAAGAATCCATTGTTGAGCATGACTGCTTTGCCAAAAATTTCCAGCCATGTTTATTTTCCTTTTGTTTACATTTTAATTTAAAACTGATGGACTTCATAAATTCCCTGAAAGCACAACGAATCGTTTATGCTGCAGTTTATTCTCGAAGTTGGCGCGTATAACCTCACTATTAACAGGTCGACTACATTAGCAATGATAATTTCCATTTCCATTTCCATAGCAGTTTCCATTTATAGATTTCCAAACAAAAAAAAACTGAATAGGCATTTTAAAGTGAGTTATCGCAAAATCATTTAGTGGCATTCCACTCATAAAGAACTGTCATTTTATGCAACAGCAAATTAAAGTGTTGCATATTATGAGTTCGTGAATTAAATTTAAGATTTAATTTAAGAATAAAGTAAAAATTAAATTAAATTTGGAAAATTATGTAAGTAAATATAAAAATAAATATTTTGTAAGAAAAATATTCATTTATAAATATTTGTATTTAAATATCTATATATATGTATATAATGAATAATTAAATTAATTTAATTTCATTTTTACTTTATCCTTAAATTAAACTCACTAAGGCTGTGTGCCAAAGGGTTTAAATTTGTAGTTTAAAATTAAATTATGACTGATGAAATTAAATTATGACACTAGCGTGGTGAATATAGAAAGTCAAAATTTAACGACCTTCCAGACCTCGTTAAATTTGACACTTCAGATTAAATTTTGATTTATTTAATATTCATATATCAGATTTTTTATTTACGAGCCCTATCTCATATGTATTGATACATTCCAATATTTTATGATTTTTTTCAATGTTTTATACTAGAATTATTAATAAAAATAAATTTATTTTTTTACACGAAATTAAAGAAATATTAATAATAATAAAAAAGGATTAAAAAAAATGTTATATAAATTATAAAGTATTGTAATGGATCAATACATATGAGATAGGGCTCGTACATATTTATAATTTTATTTTTAAAAAAATGTAAAAAAAAATTGTAATTTTTTAAAAAAAATTAGAGAGCAAAAAAAAAGAAAATTTTCATCTATCTTTTTTTAAAAATTAAACCAATTGGCACAGCAAACTTGATAGTAAATATTAAAAAAACTCACCAGCAAAAAAAATTTATTTTTTTGTGTCAAAATTTAAAATTTAAACTCTTTGCACACAGCCTAACTCATAATATGCAACAACACAGCGAAAAAACTTTTTATGTAAAATGTTCGACGTAGTTTTGACTTGCTTATTTCACGTCAAATGAACGTTGATAATTTGACGATGACGAGTTTCGGTGTACTGTTTTTGCAAAGTTCTTTGTCAAATTGAATATTACGGCATTTCATTTAGTTTGGTTTTGTTCTTTTTTCAAATTAGTTAATTTGCGAACGTTATTTTTTGTTATTGAAAATTGAAAATGATGCATCATATTTGGTATGTACATAATTAATGTTATTATAAAGCTTTTAAAAATATTATTTTTAGGAAAAGAAACTTAAACAATTTAAACCAACGCAAAATTACTGCCCAAATCCCAAATACTGCTGGATTAGCAAAATAAATTCCTGACAATATTTTGGCCTAATAGAATTGGGACGGTTCGCACGGCCGAAGACTTTTCTTCATTGAAAAGCTTAAATTATATGGGTAAATTTTTCCAATATTTGTTATAGCAACCTAATTTTATTTTTTTTTAATTTGCAGGTGCTTGGTATAATTGCAAAAAGGGATATGCCACATCAATGAGAACCAAAATGCTGGCTGCTCGGCAGAGGCGTTTTCAAAGAGTTAAAAAGGCGACAATTTCGTTAGGATTTAAAGACTGTATTTTTTTTTTAACTTTTTATTAAAATTATTTTTTAAGTAAAATCAGTCGAAATTGATTTAAAGACTGAAATATTTGTTATTTTTTATTAAAATTATTTTTTAAGTAAAATAAGTCGAAAAGAATTTTGAAAGACTGTAATTTTTGTTAACTTTTTTAATTATATTTTATATTCTAAGTATTTATTTTTATTGTAAACTTTGTAAATAATTAAATATATTATGGAAAATTATAATTTTGTGTTATTTTATTTTAAAATCAATTTTCTGAAGTACAAAATTCGCAATACAAACTAATTTTAGTTCGTTGAATGTTACACGTAAATTTAACGTTTAGTTTTCCACGTAAATTTAACGTTAAGAGTTAAACGTTGTTTTGACGTCAAATAAGCACGTTGAAAATTTAAACATTGTACTGAAATTTACGGACATCGTTGAAAGTGGAATGCCACGAAATGATTTTACAATATCTCATTTATGAGATAACTCACTTTAAAAT
>OX457085.1:34052561-34093305 GCA_949752835.1 Empis stercorea | reverse complement strand
CGCTAAATATGTACGAATACATTACAACTAAACTGTACGAAAACATTAAACATAAATAGTACGGAAACATTATACACCTAAACTGTACAGAAACATTACGCTTTTCCGAGGACTTGTCGTAAAGAAAAATAGTGTCACTTCTCATATAATGATTGTAACAGGTGCGTATCAATTCTGTTACGCCAAAACGTAACATTTTCCAAGACCTTAGAAGGAATTAGACTCGGAAAGCGTAACGTTACTCAATGTTTGGCGGGTAGTATACATTTTCAACCAAAAAATTAAAAATATTTGTTTTTTTTTATTTTTAATTAAAAAAAATTCCAGATTTTTTATTTATATGGATAAAATCAGTACATAAACGAACCGTATTGGTGATTCGCTAGAGAACCGCCTTGGCGATTCGCCAGCGAACCGCTGAAATGTAGTCTAGGCGGCGTACTAATCACTAAAGGCCGGCGCAGAATTGGGGCTTTAATCGATAGAGTTAACTTTAACTTTTATATTTTGTATTTTTCCAAGTTTTTGCCTCCCAAAAAATTGATTTTTCACCAATATTAAAATAGTCTAGCGCTGGCGTTCATTTTTCAACTTGTTGAAAGCCAGCGCTGGCGGCTTTTTCGCCTAGCGTTAACTGCTGGTATTGTGTTCGCTCACATTGATTTCTATATGTTGAAATTTTTTAAGTGAACGCTATCGATGAAAGCCCCATTTCTGAGCCGGCCTTAAGAGCCAAACACAATGCCAGCTTTAGCTGTGACTGTAACTTTAAAAAATTTTTTATATATGAAAATCAATAGAAATAAGCTTTGAGAAAAAGAGCTTTGCATATACCAAAACTTTTTTAAAGTTACAGTGACAGCGATTGCTGGCATTGTGTTTGGCTCTTTAACCTCGTATTCGATTGGCAGGGAACTAGGTTAAAGTGCGGAACTAGTTCCCAATTTTCCCCTTTTTTTACGTCAAAATGTGACCCTAGCATGTATTATTGGGAATTTGACATTTCAAAAAGTGTAAATCCAGTTCCTTATTCCGCCATCTTTTTGAACTCATTTTTTTTTCAGTTCATTTTTTCCCCTTCAGTTCTTTCCACTACATAAACAATTTTATTTATGTCACTTTTTTGAAAATGTAAACAATTCAAAAAATTTGAAATAATTTCTCAAAATAAAAACTATTGGCCATTTTGAAAATTGGTACTGAATAACTGAATTTATATAAATATTAAATTTTTGATTGAAATAATTATTTATTGTATAAATAATTAATTGTCTAATTAACTTTATGTCTTATATTATTGTAAAATAATTATTTTTAATTATTTAACAGATTTATAAATTTTGTTGGATACAAATATTTCAACAGTTTTTTAAATACAAGAATTGTTATGATATGTTATTTGTGGGTATTTATAATGTAATATTAAACATGATATAAAAAAATACGAATGAAAATATATATTCCTTATTTATTGCAATAAACAATTATTTATTGCAATAAAATTTTTATTAAAAAAAATATAATTCATTGGCTTTTAAAAAAAATTATTGTTTAAAAAACAAAATTTTTTGTTTACAAAATAATAATATTTTGTTTACATAATCAACAATTAATTGTTTACAAAATTGTTTACATAAACAAAAAATTTTACAATTAATATGTGTATATTCAGTGCGCACCAATACATAGAAACATGTTTCATTGGGACTGACATAAAAATAGTCAGGTTTTTGGAACTGACGTTAGGGTCAAATGAACTGACAGCGGGTTAAAAAACCTAGTTCCCTGCCAATCGAATACGATGTAAGTAGAAACTGGCGTGACATTGACAACTATCATCTCAATATCTGCCCTGCGTGCTCTACTGCAGTTGATGAAATTGAGATGCTTTATTTTTAATTTTTAATTAATGTGAATAAAATAACTATCTGTAAATAATAGATACATTGAGGATTTTTTTTTATCTATGAGGATAAGAATTGAATAGAACTATACCCATAAAAAATTGCTTTCATAGATGACGGAATTTCAACAATAAAAAAAGGTATTTAATCCATATAAATTTTTATCAATTAATTAGTGCGGTTTCGCTATTTTCAAACATTTGTTTTAGATTTAGACCCAAAAATGATAAATACTGTTCATGTTCAATGAGATAGAATAAGAATTCGAACTTGTGTTATGATTTAAGTACATAAAGAATTCAATATGACCAGATACCGGGAGAATGAAGATTGTCTTTGTTTTTACATAATTATACACTATTTACTTCATATTTATTTTGTGATTATCAATTTCATTTCACTTCTTTATTAATTTAGATTTTTTTAATTATCACTGTTATTTTGTCTTCACAGACAAATTTTTCATTTACGAAATTTAAATTTTTTTCAAAAACAAAATTATTTTTAATAAAAATTTAAACAGTTCTAACAACGAAAATAGTTAGATAGTTTGTTTATGTACACAATAACAAAATCTATTAATTTTGAATTATAATAAGAAATGTAATTTTTTTAATAAAGAAAAATCAATATCAACTTCCATTCTGGTCAGGACACAGTACATTATATAGCTGTCAACTGTCTTACATAACTAATATAACTGTCTTACATAACTAATTCTTACATTCTGCAAAAATAAAATATAAATCCTTAAATATTTTATTGCAGGATAAAAAATGAATATTTATAAAACTATCGTTGACAAATTTCCATCAAATATACTCTATAGTTTTGCTTATGGATCTGCTGTTAAACCTCAACTTGGGCAAAATAAATTCACTAAAAAGGGAAAACTGATTGATTTAATTTTTTGTGTTGACAATCCTACTGACTGGCATAAAAAGAATTTGTGTAAACACAGGGACCACTATTCCAGTTTGAAATATTTGAATAATAATTTTATATCGTTATATCAACAGAAATATGGTGCCAAAGTATACTACAACACATTGGTTGAAATAAATAAATTAGATTTACAAATCAAATATGGTGTTATAGGCGTTAATGATTTAATCAAGGACTTAATTAATTGGGACTACTTATATATATCGGGCCGATTACATAAACCAGTAACAGTTATCACTAGACCTAGTGATAATATCACTTACGCATTAAAAACAAATTTAGAGTCTGCTCTGCGGGCTTCATTGTTAATATTACCAGAAAATTTTTCAGATTATCAATTATTTTTAACAATTTCCAATTTAAGCTATAAAGGTGATTTTCGTATGATATTCGGAGAAAATAAGAAAAAAGTGGAAAATATAGTTAAACCACAACTAGATCAATTTTTCGATCTTTATTTACCAGCTATAACTGAATTTTCATCTTCTTTGACCATATTACCAGATCAAGGCTCTATTAAGAAATTTACACAAGATAAATCTAATTCCAACATTTTAAAAAATTTAAATAGTTTACCCACTAATGTGCATAAAGAAATATTAAAGGTATTGAAATTTACTGGTACATTGGAAGAAGCATTATATTATATATGTAATCAAAAACATTATCCTTTAATTGTTACGAAAGCTATCAGTAATATTGTCTGGAAAAGTAGTATAAATCAATCAGTTAAAAATATTCCTACAGCTGGAATTAATAAATCTTTAAAATACTGTTGGAGAAAGTTTTTAAAAACGTTTGAATAAATAATTTCTAGATCACGTTATCTCAAGTTAATATAACTAGTTAATTGCAATATAAATATCTGTAAAGTGGAATGTGACAACTGTATTCATATTTATTTTAAAAATGTAATTGAAAAAAAAAATACGTAACTTTATAAAAATGCTTTTTACTTAATTCATAAATAATAAAATTAACTTATTTTTTTTTTAAATAAAATAAAAATTCTAAAGCCATAAAACTTTAAAACAACAAGAAAGGAATATAAAAAAATTTCACTCAAATTTATTTTGCTGCTTACATATATTTCTCATTTTTATAAAAATGGAATATGTGGCGGTATCTGACCAGCCGTCAGATATAGGTATCTATAAAACATAATATACTTAAATAAGGTAAAAGTTAATTTTCGAATTTAAAATTATTAATATTCAAAAATATTCTATTTATTCTTTTTCGTTCTTTTAATCGGATGCGTTTGGAATATTTTGGCGTGAAATTATATTCCTTCCAAAAACTCAATATTTACGTTTACTACGTTTCCAACATTTCTAATTATTTTGGTGATTTTAATTGTAACGTTTATTTCAGCTGATTTCATTATACCTACTTTTGTCTTTTGACCGCTTTTTCAGCGTCAAGTTGGCAATATAATTGTATGATTTTAGATTGATCATTTTCAACTCCGTACTCTTGATCTGAGTTGTAGGCTAATTTCATTACCTCGATGTAACATGGCTTGGGTTTTGTGCCTTGGATCAGTTTTCCATTTTCTTTCATATTTATCAGTTCTCACATTTCACATAATATAGAATTCTTAGATTTAATTTCAGAATTAACTAAAATGGATGTTAATCAGAAATTATATGGCCCCATATTGCCACCGGTGTCTAACGATACAATTAATTCGACATCTATAGGAATAAATATCCCTACAAACGAAACTCTGGGTCCACAGTTACCACTACATATGCAAAACATTACTTCCAATTACAAAAATGAACATATAATAGGTCCAACTCCAACAGATGCGACTGAAATTACAGATGTAGAATCTATGTTATCGAAAAGAGCTCTACAAATAAAACTAAAAAATATTGAAGGCGGTACAGATACAAACATGACTGATATAACTAGAGAAGAATGGATGCTTGAATTACCAGAAATTCAAAAAAAAAACTTACTAAATTTACCGAGATCGTTTCGAACCAAAGAGCAACCTGATTTTTCTGATAGGTAAATATAAATTTTCACATGAAAATGATTTAGTTAATTTTGTAATTTTTATTTTGTAGATCGTGTTGGACAGATATTGCTAACAATACAAAAAAAATAACTCAAGAGGAGGTGTACCAAAAAAAACTAAGTGCTGAAATAAAGAAAAATCAAGATATGTTGGTCAATAATCATAAAAAAAAAGAACAAAAAGGTAAATCGCTTTTGAAGTTGCATCAGGAAGAACGCAAAAAAAAAAGTAAAAAGGTAAAAAAAAATGTGTGGAAAAAATACAATAAAAATACTTAACACATCATTTTATTAAATTCAGAAGCAGATTAAAACGGAGCGACGTCCATTTATTCGAGAATTTGATTTACAAAATAAACCCGTACTAGATCATACTAAGAAAACTGCTATTGTTAAAAATGCACAAGTTATAGATACAAAATTTTCGTTTGGGAAAACAAAATATTTGTGAGATTATATTACCGTATATGCACTGTAAATGATAAATATTTTAAAGTCTAATTTAATAATAAATAAATATTAAAATATATTTTCATCATTTATTTTGTACGAACAGTAATAATTTATGTCTGTACATTAATGATTATTTTAATTATCTTGTTGGAGCTGGCTTGGGCTTTGGTATCTTTGCTAAGAGTACTTGAATTTCATCTTTATCTTTCCAGTCTTTCCACATTTCAAATAAGTTAACAATTGCCCTAGCAATCTCTTGAACTTTTTCCATATCAACATTTAATTCAGCAAACCAAGATTTCATAAAATCCTTTTGCAAAACCACACAAGCAATTTGTAAGCAGCCTATGGCTATCTGAAAAATAATTTACATGTATATATATGCCGGTGTATGAAAGGGCGCAGGGAAATATCGCAAAAAAAAAATCAAAAATCGCCCAAAAAACCTTACAAATGTGGGCGAAATTTCATAATGAAAAAAGGTCCAAATTATGAGTGATATTTCATTTTTTTTGGGTAATTTTTCATTTAAAATTATTGGGTGATTTTTCATAATGCAAAATGACCCAAATTTTAAGAAATTATTTTTTTATCGCTTTGAGTTGGTACACAATTGCGTACTTAAAAACTTTGTATGGCGCGTAGAATTGAAATTTGTTCATGTTGGACTCATTCAAATTGGTAATTTTGTTCTTTGGAGTGAGTTATTATACACATATACTCCAAAGAACAAATTACCAATGCGCCATACAAAGTGATGTTCACAATTGTGTATGCACCGACTCAAAGGCTTATGTTGTTGACTAAGCACTCAGACCACTATCATAATCATCAGCACATATTTATATATATATATATATATAGCAGATCGACTTTAATTACCTGATATGGCGGATACAGCAGGCACACATCTGTCCTCAAAGAATCGTTTATTATTCTCCAAGTTAAAGTTAGCAGCTGTTCTTCTTGTCCCATATCTTGGATAAGTTGCAGCAATGGTCTGTATGGCTGGTATACAATAAGACAACAATCTAAATTTTCTAATAGATAAAATTCACATTCTAATATATTATTTGTTCGGTATGGGAATTCTTGTTGGTAAGCATAAGCAAATTTATTTTTTATTACTGTCTGACATGTAGATATTAATCTAGAATTTGATATAACACCAAACTCTTCTACTTTGGATGCCAACAATATGCAAGTAGGTGCAAGCAATAACGGATCAATATTCTTAAGAGAATTTCGAGCATAAAATCTTTTAAAATAAACGGTGGCTGTTGCTATAACTTGTTGTCGAAGTTTAAGTTGTTCACCCAATATTTGTATAACATTTGCAAAAAAAATAAAGATTTTTTGATATTCATCTTCAGTTAAAATTTGTAAATCAAATTGTCTTTCACGAATTAAGTCTTGTCTATCAAGAATCCATTGTTGAGCATGACTGCTTTGCCAAAAATTTCCAGCCATGTTTATTTTCCTTTTGTTTACATTTTAATTTAAAACTGATGGACTTCATAAATTCCCTGAAAGCACAACGAATCGTTTATGCTGCAGTTTATTCTCGAAGTTGGCGCGTATAACCTCACTATTAACAGGTCGACTACATTAGCAATGATAATTTCCATTTCCATTTCCATAGCAGTTTCCATTTATAGATTTCCAAACAAAAAAAAACTGAATAGGCATTTTAAAGTGAGTTATCGCAAAATCATTTAGTGGCATTCCACTCATAAAGAACTGTCATTTTATGCAACAGCAAATTAAAGTGTTGCATATTATGAGTTCGTGAATTAAATTTAAGATTTAATTTAAGAATAAAGTAAAAATTAAATTAAATTTGGAAAATTATGTAAGTAAATATAAAAATAAATATTTTGTAAGAAAAATATTCATTTATAAATATTTGTATTTAAATATCTATATATATGTATATAATGAATAATTAAATTAATTTAATTTCATTTTTACTTTATCCTTAAATTAAACTCACTAAGGCTGTGTGCCAAAGGGTTTAAATTTGTAGTTTAAAATTAAATTATGACTGATGAAATTAAATTATGACACTAGCGTGGTGAATATAGAAAGTCAAAATTTAACGACCTTCCAGACCTCGTTAAATTTGACACTTCAGATTAAATTTTGATTTATTTAATATTCATATATCAGATTTTTTATTTACGAGCCCTATCTCATATGTATTGATACATTCCAATATTTTATGATTTTTTTCAATGTTTTATACTAGAATTATTAATAAAAATAAATTTATTTTTTTACACGAAATTAAAGAAATATTAATAATAATAAAAAAGGATTAAAAAAAATGTTATATAAATTATAAAGTATTGTAATGGATCAATACATATGAGATAGGGCTCGTACATATTTATAATTTTATTTTTAAAAAAATGTAAAAAAAAATTGTAATTTTTTAAAAAAAATTAGAGAGCAAAAAAAAAGAAAATTTTCATCTATCTTTTTTTAAAAATTAAACCAATTGGCACAGCAAACTTGATAGTAAATATTAAAAAAACTCACCAGCAAAAAAAATTTATTTTTTTGTGTCAAAATTTAAAATTTAAACTCTTTGCACACAGCCTAACTCATAATATGCAACAACACAGCGAAAAAACTTTTTATGTAAAATGTTCGACGTAGTTTTGACTTGCTTATTTCACGTCAAATGAACGTTGATAATTTGACGATGACGAGTTTCGGTGTACTGTTTTTGCAAAGTTCTTTGTCAAATTGAATATTACGGCATTTCATTTAGTTTGGTTTTGTTCTTTTTTCAAATTAGTTAATTTGCGAACGTTATTTTTTGTTATTGAAAATTGAAAATGATGCATCATATTTGGTATGTACATAATTAATGTTATTATAAAGCTTTTAAAAATATTATTTTTAGGAAAAGAAACTTAAACAATTTAAACCAACGCAAAATTACTGCCCAAATCCCAAATACTGCTGGATTAGCAAAATAAATTCCTGACAATATTTTGGCCTAATAGAATTGGGACGGTTCGCACGGCCGAAGACTTTTCTTCATTGAAAAGCTTAAATTATATGGGTAAATTTTTCCAATATTTGTTATAGCAACCTAATTTTATTTTTTTTTAATTTGCAGGTGCTTGGTATAATTGCAAAAAGGGATATGCCACATCAATGAGAACCAAAATGCTGGCTGCTCGGCAGAGGCGTTTTCAAAGAGTTAAAAAGGCGACAATTTCGTTAGGATTTAAAGACTGTATTTTTTTTTTAACTTTTTATTAAAATTATTTTTTAAGTAAAATCAGTCGAAATTGATTTAAAGACTGAAATATTTGTTATTTTTTATTAAAATTATTTTTTAAGTAAAATAAGTCGAAAAGAATTTTGAAAGACTGTAATTTTTGTTAACTTTTTTAATTATATTTTATATTCTAAGTATTTATTTTTATTGTAAACTTTGTAAATAATTAAATATATTATGGAAAATTATAATTTTGTGTTATTTTATTTTAAAATCAATTTTCTGAAGTACAAAATTCGCAATACAAACTAATTTTAGTTCGTTGAATGTTACACGTAAATTTAACGTTTAGTTTTCCACGTAAATTTAACGTTAAGAGTTAAACGTTGTTTTGACGTCAAATAAGCACGTTGAAAATTTAAACATTGTACTGAAATTTACGGACATCGTTGAAAGTGGAATGCCACGAAATGATTTTACAATATCTCATTTATGAGATAACTCACTTTAAAATGGCACTTCTGGGCATTTCATGAACTGAAATATTATTCAAAATATCATTGAAATTTGTATTATATTTTGATTTTCAACGTGTAAAATTGTTTTGTATTGGTAATATAGTATTTTGTGAATACAGAACGAAAGTCATAATTAATAAATGAACCATAAAATGAAACCAAATTTACAAATTACACCATTTTCCGCAATTTTCTTTTTGTCATAGAACGCGTCCATAAACTTATCCATAAATGGACGTCCATAAAGTTTAGCATTTATAGAATGGATGATGGCCGAGTGGTCTCCATTATCCATAATGGTTTCCATTTCTATTTTCATTTATGGACAACATTATGGGTAGTGGAGACCCCGTATAACTGAGGGGTTTTGATTCGTTATAAAATGAAACATCCCTTCATACCAAAGCATCGTTAACGAATCAATTTCAAACATCGTTTTCGATTGGCCAGTCGTGCGATTCCTGAAAACAAAACGAATCGTTTAAAGTGCCTGTACATTATCAGATTTTACATAAAACATTTCATGCGATCAAAAATCGTACAATGTGAAAGTAAAAATACCTAGTTTCATGCGATGTTTTCATCTGGATAATCATTTACACGTCACCACTTTTCTAAGTTAAATAACTTACATCCATATATTTAAAAGGTTAATAAACATTAATTTAATAATTTATTAATTTTTCATGACGTTCTCCTACGGCATAAATGCGTAACGCGAATTGGCGGCATGAAAACGTATCGCTTTTTGTGTTACGAAAACTGTACACCTAGGCGTGCCGTTTTTCATTTTAAAATTCTTATACCAACATCTGCGAAAACGTACGGTTAATATTCCGCAAATACGGTACGTTAGCGGAGTCTTATATGAAGAATTGGTGCCGCCGGCGGATCGTTTACGGGCCGCTTTTCTTAAAGGGACCTTTATGCTTAGATAATAGAATATAACCCTGCAAACGTGAGAGGCCTGATTGCGGTCGGAATTCAGTGGTAAGTAAGTTCATGCTGTGCTGAAGTCAGGGGTAAATTTGCAGTGAAATTGAATAGGCCATCGGGAAAAACTCAGGGGTTTACACTAAGAAATACAAAAGAAAACTACCTCCATTCAGGTTGAAATGAGGCAACAGGAAGCCCTTCTATTCAACCATGATACAGTCCTGTATTATGGGCTGATTTCATGCCTGATCTATGGCAGAATTTTGGCCTGAACTAAGCATGAAATAATTGCATTCAGGCCTGATTTGAATCATTTAAATTTTAGTTGTTTAAAAAAAAAAACATTATTTGACCAATAAAATTTTTTTTTTATTTTAATTATTAATAAATAATGGTTTTTAAATAATTTTTTATAATTATTATTGTTTTTTATTTTAGTATTTATTTTTTAACTTTATATTGCCGGTTGTGGGCCTTTAAAATGCATTTTTTTACTTCTTTTTCGTATACCGGGTATACCCCTAAGTTAACACCACATCCATCTGCAAATATAATGTTATTTTTATTTTTTATTTTGGAAATTTTATTTTATTTTAGAAAAAAGAACTCCTACCATATAAAATTTGAGTAAAAATTTTATATTTATTTAGTGCCAATTTCCCCTGGCTTCCATTATAATTATACTCGCTGCAACAATAACTAATTAATAAAAATACATATTTTTTATTGTGTAATTACACAAAATTTTCCTACATATGTGGTTGTAATCCCTGAACTCAATTTTGCAGGGAAGGATGCGCTGTATTCTAAATTTAGTGAAGTACTTTTGCATACATAGAAATTTGACTGCTATGTAGTGGATTGCGCATAGAAGTAGAATAATTTTAAAAAGGGGAGTTTAAAAGGGGGACAAGTCGTTGGAATATATTTTAAAAAATATTAGTATTAGTATTTTTAATAAAACTGTCTATTATTAATCACAATTTGGTTTTTAATTAAAAAAATATTTCATAAACATGAACTTTAATATATTTCATAATATTTCATAAACATGAACTTTTACTATTTCCCACGCATAATTTCGCGATTTTCTTATTGGAAATTGGAAATGTTAAAATAAACAATACAATTATATAAAAATTGCTCATAATTTTTAAGGCATTCCCCCATATTATCTCCATAATCAGCATCTGAATAGCCTGTTAAATTTACATCATATCTGATCCGTATATTAAACCATATGAAGTTGTACTACGTAAGTATCGAAATATTCTTTTTACAGCTGTAACAAATATATTTGCAAATTTTTCAGTGAATTGGTTGACATAATTGACTATGGATAGGATATATCTGGACGTGTGCATATTGATAAATGCATCAATGAACCAACTGCTTCACGATATGGATAATTTTCAGATTTTGTTGTTTCATCTGGATAATCATTTACATACAAGGAATGATGTAAATATATTGGAGTATTAACTGGATTTGAATTTTCCATCCCAAAAACTTTTAATATTTTGTTGATATAGTTAGATTGATTTATGAAAATAGAGCCATCTTCCAATTTATATATTTGTAAGCCTAAAAATAAACTTAAATCTCTCACCTTTATTTCAAATTTGCTTTGGAGATGATCTAATAATTCGTTTACTTTCTTTTTACTAGTAGATGCTATCAACCCATCATCAACAAAAATTGCAACAATTAGCATGCGTTGTTTTTCATTTTGAACAAAAACACAGTGATCAGCATCAGTTGATTTCAGTGAGAACATATGTAAAAAATTTAAAAATTTCTAATTCCAGCATCTAGCACTTTGCTTTAATCCGTATAAACTTTTATGCAATCTACAAACTTTTTTGCTGTTGACATCAAAACCCTTTGGCTGCTTCATATAGATTTCTTCTTATAGTTCACCATATAGAAATGCTGTCTTGATATCAAATTGCTTTAACTCCATTTTATATTTTGCAGCTAATGCAATCATCATCCTTATTGAGTCATATTTTACGACTGGACTGAACGTTTCATTATAGTCTACACCAGGTTTTTGTGTAAAACATCGAATTACAAGTCTGGCACGATATCTATCTATATTACCATTTATATTATATTTCATTTTAAATATCCAACGATTATCAATGGCAATTTTATTACTTGGCAAGTCAACCAAATTCCAAGTGTGATTCAGTTTTAGAGAATTGATTTCTTCTGTCATAGCTGCTTTCTATTTTGATGAATCTTCGTGAGATATAGCATCTTCGTAAGTTATCGGTTCTTTTTCGTTTATAGCAGCATATAGTTTGTAGTCATCAAAATAATTTGATACTTTTCGAATTCTTTCAGCTGTTGGGGTAATATTTGGTTCATAATTCATAAAATTTTCAGTTTCATTTAATAAGTCATCTTCGTTTGATTCTTCATCAAAACTTTGAAATTGATTTTCTGTGGAACAATTTTCATCTACCATCTGATTATTTTCAATAACATCAACACTATTTTCAGCTACATGTTGATGATCAATATCAGCAACATTATTTGGTTCATTATTCGTTGGAACATTTACGTAATTTTCTAAATTATCCGTTAAATTTTTTTCAATAAAATTTTCATGTTTAAAAACAACATCTGTACATATTTGAACTTTATTCAAACACAAAATATTTATATCACCAACCCCAACATCATATATGTGTGAACCATCACCAATTTTTATTTTAAATGGGTAGTCAAACGCTTTATAATTGATGAACCAAACAATTTCATTACTCATGTGATTGTTAGCCCCCGAATCAAGAAACCAATCATTTTTATTTTCAAAATGATTTGTGTAGAAGCTTGATAATCCAATGAATGCTGAACCATTTTGATTTTTCTTATCACACTTTTTAACTACGTAATCTGAATTTGAATTTAATTGTTCAAGTTTTGATATGTGCATTGTTATATCGTCTTCATTATCATTTTTAAACGAGTAGAATTTTGGTTGAAGGAAATGAATTGATGATGTAGATTTTTGTTCGTATACGCTTTCCAACTTATCCCACATGTCTTTCGAATTTTCGCAGTTCATTATATAAACTAATGGCTGCTGTCCCACCGTAGACGAAATTACCATTTGAGCTTTATTATCTAGCCTTATCCATTTAGCTACCTCACCCGCTGAATTAACATCACCAGCTACAACATCTGGCTTTACTTTCGTACCAGGAACTACTTCGTATAATTCACCTGCTTTCAGAATAATACGAATTTGTAATTTCCACTGCTCCCAGTTTTCTGCAGCTTCCAATTTTCGGACACGTACCAGTTCTAAAATCCATATTTTTCCTTTTCTTTTTATTTCCAAAAAAAATTTTGCCAACCAAAAAAAAATTTACACGTGCCAAAAATTCCCTTTAAATATTTTAACAAGAAAAACCGCTATCCTTACACAAACAAACTTTCCTTTCAATTTCCAAAAACAGCTATCTCTTGGCACATAACCTTTTAATGTTAATTTGAATAATTAAAAGATAAAGTTTTAATGTAACACACTAATATAAAAGATTTATTAAATTGTTTTATATCAATTACATATTAATATTAAGTTATTAATCTTAGCAAAAATGACGATGACTGTTTTCAGCAAGCAACAAGATGAGAAAAAGGAATTTCAACACACGGTATTTGACGTTAGATGATCGGTGTCATTTGACGTTAGATGATCGGTGCCAACCACATAGTTAGCATCGCTGCAATAATTATTCAATAATTATCACTTTTATTTTCTCTTCAAAAACTAATTTTTAATTAATAAATTTCAATTTTTTCCAAACACAATATTATTTTTCATATAAATTTAAAAAATTTAAACAATTGCCGTTCTAACAATAAAAGTAGAAAAATAAATTGTACTGTTATAAAATTGTACTGTTTCATTATTATTTATATTTTACCTGCGGTTATTATAAAATATAATATTCCTAGAATAAAATATCTAACTAAATTTAAAAATAAATAAGATTCCCAATATATTTGTCAAGACAAAATTTTCACAATTGAACATTTTTAGGAAATTACGAAGCGCGTCTTTGATAAAATAAAATAATGTCCTTAAATTCAATATAATTTTAGCTATATTTATAATAAAATATCAATTTAGAACTCAAATTAAATTTACCCATATAATATTGCTTCATATTAAATATAATATGAAGCTTTGTGGTGCAGAGCAAATTTCGAAAATTTTTTTTTCGAGATTTTGAATTTTTTCTTACGTTTTAGATGTCAGAGAATCAGACTCAGCAAAAAAAGACTTCAGCATTCATTTGTTCGAGTCAGATTTAGTGGACTGTATATTAAAATGTTAAATTGTCTGATCTCGACTCTATATTTTATTTTACCAATTAAAGTTTAATTAAGAAAAAGGGAAAGTAAAAACACCAACTTTTTATTACTTCAATACGTTATAAACGGTATATATTTATATTAAAAAATTTTAAATGAACTCTACAAAATGATGATTACGAAAGAGGCAAATTTTAATTCTGTACATTAATTTATAAGTTTGAATTTTTAGTTAAATTTACGTTACTTATTTTAATTATAATACAATTATAAAATAGATAATATTGTTCCCTTTCCATGATGTTTCCATGCATGCGGGTTTGCATCTCTGCTACGTGAAGTTCGCCACATCTTACGTTGTTGATCATAGCCAGATCAGCTGGTAGATGTGTCAACACATTGGATTATCAATTTCGTGTCTGCCGTACGCCGTACGCAAAGCAAAAATTGACTATTTTAATCGCTTAGAAATACTGCTAAAACACATTCAATTGAATCAAAAATTTACAGAAAGATAAACAAAGGATGGAATTTTATGCTTATGGTATATACCTGCAAACTGCCTTCATGGAGCGATAAAAATGCACAATTTTTGTGCATGTCAAAAAATACACCTTAATATAGTCGGATCTTAACCCTGTTGTACAGTTTCATGAATAGACATCATACAAAGAACATAAGAAAAATTTAGAGCCCTGGGTCCCCGCCCCCTTATTTAATGGTAATATTATAGATGAATTTTTGAAAATTGATATGCACATAAAACAAGTACGATTTCACGAAAAACATTATAACTTTTAAAATAGATATACCAGGTAAGTGCCGTTCGATTCCATATAAAAAAATTAATCCCCGCCTTTTTTAAGTAGGTGAGGGGCTTATATATGAAACAAGTTACAACCCCTCAGCGGGGAAGTTTATTAAAGAAATGAGAAATAAGTTTCTTCCTTATACTATTATACACCTTCTACAGAAAAATCAGCCTCATACCTTTACCCCCCTTCATTTTAATAGTGAAAGAATTTTTATGGGACTATTAAAATTGTATTTTTAGTATTTAAAATGGTCATAGCATATGCAACATGTAAGATACGGCCTATTATCTTATAAGTTAGGTATAATAGGTTAGTATCTTTCGAAATCATTCAAAATTTTCAGCCCTTTCCCTTTTTATATGGGCGAGAGGGTATATTTATAAAACAAGATGCAACACCTCCTCGGGGAACTGGATTGAAAAAATAAGAAATTATTTTTTTTTAATACTATTTTAGACCTTATGCGAAAAATTTGCTTGCGTACCTGCAACACCCTTTATTCTTCATCACTTAGAACTGCTACATTTCAAAATTTATTATATAGTTTATGAAAATTTAATTGTTGGAAATTAAAGTGACTCTAAAATAAGCCACAGTTTAGATATTAACTTGAAACTTAGAAATTGGGTGCAATAGGTTCGTGGTAATCCAAATCACTCCAAATTTTAACTTGCTCCTCTTTTTAGGTGGAGGAGGGGGTATATTTAGAAAACAAGCTCCATGTCTTCCGCGGGTGGCTAATTTAAAAAAAAGAAAAAATACTTAACTTAAAAAATACTTAAATACTTAACAATTAAATTTTACACCTTGTATAAACAAATCAGTCCCACCCCTTCAACCCTCTTTATGACAGTTGTATTTGAATTTCGATATTTTCAAAGTAAAAGTTTTGAAATCCACATTTTATGTACGACTTTCTAACTTCAATGCCAGGTACCATAATTTCAAGCTTTTCACTTAAAATTTCACTAAATCACTTAAAATTGTAAACCACCATCTCATTAAATTAGAGGAGGGGGTGTATTAATGAAATAAGCAATATCCCCTATGCGGGGGACTATATCAAAAAAATGAAAAATTAGTTTCTTAATAATACTATTCTACACCTTGTACATAAAAACGAGACCTGTACCTTCAACCCTCTTAATTTTACAGGGGTAAAAATTTCGACATTTATAGAATAAACATATATTACATTTCGAGTATTTAGTATATATATATATAGTATTACAAATTCGAGTACTCGAGTATTCGAGTATTGTCTTATATCATAAATTCAACCATTCGATATACATAGATAAGAATTTGATCATTTTTACCATTCGTATAAATTGTATATAAATAACATCATAAGTTTTATATAAGAACATAAAATATATTTACTTTTAAATTGTGAAAAACACGTAGTTTTACAAAATAATATAACATTTACTTAATTCTTTGTTTTTATTAAATCCTAGGTTGATCTAAAAGGGGATATGAAGCACTCTTCCAACTTGGCAGCTTTTTTTTGTACTTCAAAAATTTTCACCTGTACCTTTTACGTTTTTTTTATTAATTTTATATTAACTGGTAGTCTTCTAGTTTCAAGTGGGAAAGAGCAAAAAAAGTACTTCAATAGAAAATTCAATTTATAGTGTAAAATCACTAATATAGCCTATCCTTATATTCTATTATATATTCTTTAAGATTTAAGAATTCATAATCCTGGATTCACAATGCAATAGCCGTGGAAATCGAAGCAAAGCAAACTAAAGCTAAGTCAACGAGACGGTGTAATAATGTTTGACTTCACAATGAAATTTTTTTTTAACAATGAAATGAAATTTATTTAAAAAAAAAAATAACTTCAAAATAAACAAAAATATATAACTTAACCTGAAAAATATAATAATTTTTTTGCGGAAAAAAACTATCACTATAATTTTTTGTTAATTAATGTAAAAAAATTAAAAAGTTGAAATTAAAATTTTGACATTTTCGGGCGTTGAAAATGTAAAAAGTAGAAAGTAGGCCAACTTTTGCATTGCTTTGCGTCGCTTTGCTTTGCTGACTTTGCATTGTGAATGAAAGTACTATTTTCATATACTTGAACTTTTCAACTTTGCTTTGCGTAGCGTTGAGGTTCTATTATGACACAAGCATAAAAAATGAAACTTGCTTATAAGTATAAAGTTATCGAAACGTTAGTAGAATTTTTAAATCGTTTTTCAATCGTGCGTTATGTGAAATTGGAAATATTAAAAGATTCGCTTTTATTCCGTTTGTAGTGAATTATTTACTAATCCTGTTTTAACGTATAATTTGGAAATAGCATATACCGGCCTACCATAGCAGGATTATCTACTATACCGCTATCAGACACACTTTCTTACACCCACCGTGCAGGTATGCCAGATTTTTGAAACATCATATCGGGAAAAAAAATTCATTCATATATCTATCATATTTATAAATAAAACATATTATAAAAAATTATAAAAAATAATTCTTCAATTTTGTTAACATAAAAAAAATAACAAAAACAATTAATTTTATTTATAAATATTTATCAGCATTTGCTGCTTTTTTAAGTATTTCTTGTGGTGCATTTTCTGTTTTTAAAAATGCCCGAAACTCATTGCACGTCATTTTGAAGTTCTCTTTCACCATTAATTCTGCTTCCAAATTTTCCAGCAGCAACCGATTCCTTTCTTTTCTCCATTACGAAACTCCTTTTGTCTCTACGATTTATAATTTTTTTTATCACAACTATAATTTTTAACTTTGTCTATTATAATAAAAAATTTTTTATACATTAATTTAAAATATTATGATACTATTATGATACCACCAAATTAATTTTAAAATTTGGTCTTTTTATATTTATCTTAATAATTCGATATTATAGAACTACCACCAAATTATTGTATATATGTATATACTGATTAAGCGTTATGGAATTACCATGAGATATATGTATCCCAAATTTAAATGCACTTTTATATTGTAATTCTATATATGTTTAATATAACTGACCTGAATTTAATCATGTATGATACTGATGATACTTGTTAGTATTTTATGATGATGCTGCCAACGGTATATGCTGATCCTGTTGCCAAGTGTGATCCAGTTACTAATTTTAGTTTTTTAGTAGCTGATGATCTCGATTTATTGCTTGATGATTTGATGATCCAGTTGCTAATCTTGATGATGTTGGTAATATATTTTGTTATATATCGATGCTCCAAATCTATTAAAAGCTGCTGATGATCTTGATGATTAAAATCTTGAATTACTTTTGCGTGATACTATATTAAACTCGTGAAAAATATTTTTAATTCGCGCTAAAATACTTTTTAATTAAGCTTTAATGGATCCGGTTCGAAGGACCAAATGTTCGAGTCAGATTTAGTGGACTGTATATTAAAATGTTAAATTGTCTGATCTCGACTCTATATTTTATTTTACCAATTAAAGTTTAATTAAGAAAAAGGGAAAGTAAAAACACCAACTTTTTATTACTTCAATACGTTATAAACGGTATATATTTATATTAAAAAATTTTAAACGAACTCTACAAAATGATGATTACGAAAGAGGCAAATTTTTATTCTGTACATTAATTTATAAGTTTGAATTTTTAGTTTAATTTATGTTACTTATTTTAATTATAATACAATTATAAAATAGATAATGTTGTGGTGAATTTCATGTCCAGTTGTTCCCTTTCCATGATGGTTTCCATGCATGCGGGTTTGCATCTCTGCTACGTGAAGTTCGCCACATCTTACGTTGTTGATCATAGCCAGATCAGCTGGTAGATGTGTCAACACATTAGATTATCAATTTCGTGTCTGCCGTACGCCGTACGCAAAGCAAAAATTGACTATTTTAATCGCTTAGAAATACTGCTAAAACACATTCAATTGAATCAAAAATTTACATAAAGATAAACAAAGGATGGAATTTTATGCTTATGATATTCTTTTCCGAATAATATACCTGCAAACCGCCTTCATGGAGCGATAAAAATGCACAATTTTTGTGCATGTCAAAAAATACACCTTAATATAGTCGGATCTTTACCCTTTTTCACAATTTCATGAATAGACACCATACAAAGAACATAAGAAAAATTTAGAGCCCTGGGTCCCCGCCCCCTTATTTAATGGTAATATTATAGATGAATTTTTGAAAATTGATATGCACATAAAACAAGTACGATTTCACGAAAAACATAACTTTTAAAATAGATATACCAGGTAAGTGCCTTTCCATTCCATATAAAAAAATTAATCCCCGCCTTTTTTAAGTGGGTGAGGGGCTTATATATGAAACAAGTTAAAACCCTTCAGCGGGGAAGTTTATTAAAGAAATGAGAAATAAGTTTCTTCATTATACTATTATACACCTTCTTCATTCTACCCCCTTCATTTTAATAGTGAAAGAATTTTTATGGGACTATTAAAATTGTATTTTTAGTATTTAAAATGGTCATAGCATATGCAACATGTAAGTTACGGCCTATTATCTTATAAGTTAGGTATAATAGGTTAGTATCTTTTGAAATCATTCAAAATTTTCAGCCCTTTCCCTTTTTATATGGGCGAGAGGGTATATTTATAAAACAAGATGCAACACCTCCTCGGGGAACTGGATTGAAAAAATAAGAAATTATTTTTTTTTAATACTATTTTAGACCTTATGCGAAAAATTTGTTTGCGTACCTGCAACACCCTTTATTCTTCATCACTTAGAACTGCTACATTTCATAATTTATTATATAGTTTATGAAAATTTAATTGTTGGAACTTAGAGTGACTATAAAATAAGCCACAGTTTAGATATTAACTTGAAACTTAGAAATTGGGTGCAATAGGTTCGTGGTAATCCAAATCACTCCAAATTTTAACTTGCTCATCTTTTTAGGTGGAGGAGGGGGTATATTTAGAAAACAAGCTCCATGTCTTCCGCGGGTGGCTAATTTAAAAAAAGAAAAATTACTTAACTTAAAAAATACTTAAATACTTAACAATTATGTATAAACAAATCAGTCCCACCCCTTCAACCCTCTTTATGACAGTTGTATTTGAATTTCGATATTTTCAAAGTAAAATTTTTGAAATCCAGATTTTATGTACGATTTTTTAACTTCAATGCCAGGTACCATAATTTCAAGCTTTTCTAAATCACTTAAAATTGTAAACCACCATCTCATTAAAGTAGAGGAGGGGGTGTATTAATGAAATAAACAATATCCAGCGGCGGCTCGTCATATTGGGCAGGGTGGGCTAAGCCCAACCTGAATTTACAGGAAAATGCTACAAAATATTCATTTAAAATATATTATATAAATGAGCAAAAAAAAATTCAAATTTTTTTTTAAATAAATGTCATATAATATACGTGTATATAATTTTTTCCATCGAAATTCGTACACCACCGCTGCGAAATATAATATGTATATAAAAATATAATCTAAAATCTAAATATGAATATGAACGCTAAAATACAAATATATTATACTAACAACATACATAACTTTTTCATTATAAAAATACAACTACTCTTTTCTCTTTACTTCAGGGGCTAACTGAAATTTGCCCACCTTATTATACTAATTTTATACAAAACAATTTTGCGTATGTGTTGAATTTTGTATGGATCAGGCTGGGCTAATTTAAACTAGCCCACAAAGACCACGTGTTCCCAATAGAAATGCGAAATATTTGTAATTGCTATATGATTTTCATAATTTTATTATTTTTTCTATGGAAGAAAATTATTAGAATATTTCCATTATATGAGCAAGCAATGTCAATTTTCAAATATTTTAAACCAAAATACCAGGCGCGCATATTTTATAATCAACACTATTGAGTTGAGTTATTTCCTTCTCCTATATTAAAATTTATATTGAGAAAAATATATCATGGGATAGAAAATCTCTTGTCCATAGAAGAAATATTCCTATACTGAAAATTTGCATGAAATATTTTTCATTAAAAAAAAGATAAATATATCATCGTGGGCTAGAAAATCGCAGCCCCTAGAACGAATAATTCATTTGAGTAAAAATTTGCATGAAATATTTATTTCGTTATATAAATATTTTGTATTAAAAAATAAATAAATATATCTTCATGGGCTAGAAAATCGCAGCCCATAGCAATAATTTTATCGCTTATATTTTAAATTCGCTCAGTAGACAAAAAATTATTTAATTATAGCACACATTAGAACAAAATTTTTAAAATTAGTACCAGGCGATCATAAAATTCAGAAAGTAACAATTTTCTTCTTAGTTGAGAAAACTTAAGACAATTGCATACAAATATAACTATTCAAATATGTATGGAGTGTGCCATGATTTTCGTTTATTTAGCTCGATTTTTTTTGAATGTGCCTAATTTTTTTTGTGTATCATATGTGATTTATTTTTCTTGTGTGCATAGCATATGCATAATGATTTTTTTTATTGGAAAGAAAATGAAAAACATATTAAGATGCCAATGTGATTAACTCACTAAAACGAAAAATTCAAAAGGTTGTATATTTAATAACCTCAAATCTTTGCTTTTCATAACAAAACTTTTTCCTTTAGCCCACCCAGAACTTTTGATCACGGTCCGCCACTGGCAATATCCCCTATGCGGGGGACTATATCAAAATAATGAAAAATTAGTTTCTTAATAATACTATTCTACACCTTGTACATAAAAACGAGACCTGTACCTTCAACCCTCTTCATTTTACAGGGGTAAAAATTTCGACATTTATAGAATAAACATATATTACATTTCGAGTATTTAGTATATATATATATAGTATTACAAATTCGAATACTCGAGTATTCGAGTATTGTCTTATATCATAAATTCAACCATTCGATATGCATAGATAAGAATTTGATCATTTTTACCATTCGTATAAATTGTATATAAATAACATCATAAGTTTTATATAAGAACATAAAATATATTTACTTTTAAATTGTGAAAAACACGTAGTTTTACAAAATAATATAACATTTACTTAATTCTTTGTTTTTGTTAAATCCTAGGTTGATCTAAAAGGGGATATGAAGAACTCTTCCAACTTGGCAGCTTTTTTTTTGTACTTCAAAAATTTTCACCTGTACCTTTTACGTTTTTTTATATTAATTTTATATTAACTGGTAGTCTTCTAGTTTCAAGTGGGAAAGAGCAAAAAAAGTACTTCAATAGAAAATTAAATTTATAGTGTAAAATCACTAATATAGCCTATCCTTATATTCTGGTATATATTCTTTAAGATTTAAGAATTCATAATCCTGGATTCACAATGCAATAGCCGTGGAAATCGAAGCAAAGCAAACTAAAGCTAAGTCAACGAGACGGTGTAATAATGTTTGACTTCACAATGAAATTTTTTTTTAACAATGAAATGAAATTTATTTAAAAAAAAAATAACTTCAAAATAAACAAAAATATATAACTTAACCTGGCAAAAATAATAATTTTTTTGCGGAAAAAAACTATCACTATATTTTTTTGTTAATTAATGTAAAAAAATTAAAAAGTTGAAATTAAAATTTTGACATTTTCGGGCGTTGATAATGTAAAAAGTAGAAAGTAGGCCAACTTTTGCATTGCTTTGCGTCGCTTTGCTTTGCTGACTTTGCAATGTGAATGAAAGTACTATTTTCATATACTTGAACTTTTCAACTTTGCTTTGCGTAGCGTTGAGGTTCTATTATGACACAAGCATAAAAAATGAAACTTGCTTATAAGTATAAAGTTATCGAAACGTTAGTAGAATTTTAAATCGTTTTCCAATCGTGCGTTATGTGAAATTGGAAATATTAAAAGATTCGCTTTTATTCCGTTTTTAGTGAATTATTTACTAATCCTGTTTTAACGTATAATTTGGAAATAGCATATACCGGCCTACCATAGCAGGATTATCTACTATACGGCTTTCAGACACACTTTCTTACACCCTCCGTGCACGTTTGTCAGATTTTTGAAACATCATATCGGGAAAAAAAAATCATTCATATATCTATCATATTTATAAATAAAACATATTATAAAAAATAACAAAAAATAATTCTTCAATTTTGTTAACATAAAAAAAATAACAAAAACAATTAATTTTATTTATAAATATTTATCAGCATTTGCTGCTTTTTTAAGTATTTCTTGTGGTGCATTTTCTGTTTTTGAAAATGCCCGAAACTCATTGCACGTAATTTTGAAGTTCTCTTTCACCATTAATTCTGCTTCCAAATTTTCCAGCAGCAACCGATTCCTTTCTTTTCTCCATTACGAAACTCCTTTTGTCTCTACGATTTATAATTTTTTCTATCACAACTATAATATTTAACTTTGTCTATTATAATAAAAAATTTTTTATACATTAATTTAAAATATTATGATACTATTATGATACCACCAAATTAATTTTAAAATTTGATCTTCTTATATTTATCTTAATAATTCGATATTATAGAACTACCACCAAATTATTGTATATATGTATATACTGATTAAGCGTTATGGAATTACCATGAGATATATGTATCCCAAATTTAAATGCACTTTTATATTGTAATTCTATATATGTTTAATATAACTGACCTGAATTTAATCATGTATATTATGATGATATTTGTTAGTATTTTATGATGATGCTGCCAACGGTATATGCTGATCCAGTTGCCAAGTGTGATCCAGTTACTAATTTTAGTTTTTTAGTTGCTGATGATCTCGATTTATTGCTTGATGATTTGATGATCCACTTGCTAATCTTGATGATGTTGGTAATATATTTTGTTATATATCGATGCTCCAAATCTATTAAAAGCTGCTGATCATCTTGATGATTAAAATCTTGAATTACTTTTGCGTGGTACTATATTAAACTCGCGAAAAATATTTTTAATTCGCGCTAAAATACTTTTTAATTAAACTTTAATCGATCCGGTTCGAAGGACCAAATGTTCTTAGTGGACTGTATTTAGTGGACTGTATATTAAAATGTTAAATTGTCTGATCTCGACTCTATATTTTATTTTACCAATTAAAGTTTAATTAAGAAAAAGGGAAAGTAAAAACACCAACTTTTTATTACTTCAATACGTTATAAACGGTATATATATATATATTAAAAAATTTTAAACGAACTCTACAAAATGATGATTACGAAAGAGGCAAATTTTAATTCTGTACATTAATTTATAAGTTTGAATTTTTAGTTAAATTTACGTTACCTATTTTAATTATAATACAATTATAAAATAGATAATGTTGTGGTGAATTTCATGTCCAGTTGTTCCCTTTCCATGATGGTTTCCATGCATGGGGGTTTGCATCTCTGCTACGTGAAGTTCGCCACATCTTACGTTGTTGATCATAGCCAGATCAGCTGGTAGATGTGTCAACACATTGCATTATCAATTTCGTGTCTGCCGTACGCCGTACGCCGTACGCCGTACGTGTCTGCCGTACGCCGTTCATGGAGCGATAAAAATGCACAATTTTAATGCTTGTCAAAAAATACACCTTATTATAGTCGGATCTTTACCCTGTTTCACAGTTTCATGAATAGACACCATACAAAGAACATAAGAAAAATTTAGAGCGCTGGGTCCCCGCCCCCTTATTTAATGGTAATATTATAGATGAATTTTTGAAAATTGAAATGCACATAAAACAAGTACGATTTCACGAAAAACATTATAAATTTTTAAATAGATATACCAGGTAAGTGCCTTTCCATTCCATATAAAAAAATTAATCCCCGCCTTTTTTAAGTGGGTGAGGGGCTTATATATGAAACAAGTTAAAACCCTTCAGCGGGGAAGTTTATTAAAGAAATGAGAAATAAGTTTCTTCATTATACTATATTTCTGTAGAAGGTGTATATTATACACCTTCTACAGAAAAATCCCCTTCATTTTACCCCCCTTCATTTTAATAGTGAAAGAATTTTTATGGGACTATTAAAATTGTATTTTTAGTATTTAAAATGGTCATAGCATATGCAGCATGTAAGATACGGCCTATTATCTTATAAGTTAGGTATAATAGGTTAGTATCTTTCGAAATCATTCAAAATTTTCAGCCCTTTCCCTTTTTATATGGGCGAGAGGGTATATTTATAAAACAATATGCAACACCTCCTCGGGGAACTGGATTGAAAAAATAAGAAATTATTTTTTTTTAATACTATTTTAGACCTTATGCGAAAAATTTGTTTGCGTACCTGCAACACCCTTTATTCTTCATCACTTAGAACTGCTACATTTCATAATTTATTATATAGTTTATGAAAATTTAATTGTTGGAACTTAGAGTGACTATAAAAAAAGCCACAGTTTAGATATTAACTTGAAACTTAGAAATTGGGTGCAATATGTTCGTGGTAATCCAAATCACTCCAAATTTTAACTTGCTCCTCTTTTTAGGTGGAGGAGGGGGTATATTTAGAAAACAAGCTCCATGTCTTCCGCGGGTGGCTAATTTAAAAAAAAGAAAAACTACTTAACTTAAAAAATACTTAAATACTTAACAATTAAATTTTACACCTTGTATAAACAAATCAGTCCCACCCCTTCAACCCTCTTTATGACAGTTGTATTTGAATTTCGATATTTTCAAAGTAAAATTTTTGAAATCCAGATTTTATGTACGACTTTCTAACTTCAATGCCAGGTACCATAATAATTTCAAGCTTTTCTAAATCACTTAAAATTGTAAACCACCATCTCATTAAAGTAGAGGAGGGGGTGTATTAATGAAATAAGCAATATCCCCTATGCGGGGGACTATATCAAAAAAATGCAAAATTAGTTTCTTAATAATACTATTCTACACCTTGTACATAAAAACGAGACCTGTACCTTCAACACTCTTCATTTTACAGGGGTAAAAATTTCGACATTTATAGAATAAACATATATTACATTTCGAGTATTTAGTATATATATATATAGTATTACAAATTCGAGTACTCGAGTATTCGAGTATTGTCTTATATCATAAATTCAACCATTCGATATACATAGATAAGAATTTGATCATTTTTACCATTCGTATAAATTGTATATAAATAACATCATAAGTTTTATATAAGAACATAAAATATATTTACTTTTAAATTGTGAAAAACACGTAGTTTTACAAAATAATATAACATTTACTTAATTCTTTGTTTTTATTAAATCCTAGGTTGATCTAAAAGGGGATATGAAGCACTCTTCCAACTTGGCAGCTTTTTTTTTGTACTTCAAAAATTTTCGCCTGTACCTTTTACGTTTTTTTATATTAATTTTATATTAACTGGTAGTCTTCTAGTTTCAAGTGGGAAAGAGCAAAAAAAGTACTTCAATAGAAAATTCAATTTATAGTGTAAAATCACTAATATAGCCTATCCTTATATTCTATTATATATTCTTTAAGATTTAAGAATTCATAATCCTGGATTCACAATGCAATAGCCGCGGAAATCGAAGCAAAGCAAACTAAAGCTAAGTCAACGCGACGGTGTAATAATGTTTGACTTCACAATGAAATTTTGTTTTAACAATGAAATGAAATTTATTTAAAAAAAAAATAACTTCAAAATAAACAAAAATATATAACTTAACCTGACAAATATAATAACTTTTTTGCGGAAAAAAACTATCACTATAATTTTTTGTTAATTAATGTAAAAAAATTAAAAAGTTGAAATTAAATTTTGACATTTTCGGGCGTTGATAATGTAAAAAGTAGAAAGTAGGCCAACTTTTGCATTGCTTTGCGTCGCTTTGCTTTGCTGACTTTGCATTGTGAATGAAAGTACTATTTTCATATACTTGAACTTTTCAACTTTGCTTTGCGTAGCGTTGAGGTTCTATTATGACACAAGCATAAAAAATGAAACTTGCTTATAAGTATAAAGTTATCGAAACGTTAGTAGAATTTTAAATCGTTTTCCAATCGTGCGTTATGTGAAATTGGAAATATTAAAAGATTCGCTTTTATTCCGTTTTTAGTGAATTATTTACTAATCCTGTTTTAACGTATAATTTGGAAATAGCATATACCGGCCTACCAAAGCAGGATTATCTACTATACGGCTTTCAGACACACTTTCTTACACCCTCCGTGCAGGTTTGCCAGATTTTTGAAACATCATATCGGGAAAAAAAATTCATTCATATATCTATCATATTTATAAATAAAACATATTATAAAAAATAACAAAAAATAATTCTTCAATTTTGTTAACATAAAAAAAATAACAAAAACAATTAATTTTATTTATAAATATTTATCAGCATTTGCTGCTTTTTTAAGTATTTCTTGTGGTGCATTTACTGTTTTTAAAAATGCCCGAAACTCATTGCACGTCATTTTTACCCACTAAAAACCACCACCCTTGGTCCCACAGGAAGGTGCCTGTCAGATTGACTGGCGCTGAAACAAGCCACAGTTTTACGGGCCCTTTTTCACTACCCTCCTTTTCCAGAACCTCCCGTCGACCGAGTTTTCGATACGATCGGGTAAGAGGATAGCTCATTTGTTCCGCCCCATCCTGGTTCCACCAAGCATGAGGCTGTGTTTTTCCCCAACCGCCCACTCGCCAATCAATGGTTTCCCATACACAGCAAGCGGACCGTCAGACCCACAACATCCACCTGGTACCCTGGACATCGGAGATAATGATATTATCCAGTAGTAGGATAAGGTCATAGGAGTCCGCACCATCTGGATACCACCAAAAACAGCTGATAGTCATAGGTCCAGTGCACTACTCATTAGTATTGTCCAGTTTCCTGGATAACCATAAGCATCAAACAAGACCCGCAACCATCCTCATCATTTGGCACCCCAGACATCAGAGTCAATAACATCATCCTATTTAATATGCTGATAGTCATAGATCCAGTGCACCACTCATTAGTATTGTCCAGTTCCCTGGATAACCATAAGCAACACACGAGACCCGCAACTATCCTCATCATTTGGCATCCCCGACTTCGGAGTCAATAACCTCATCCTATTTAATAGGGAGGTAGTTATTTTAAGAATAGGAAATCGTTATCCCACTACCGCTAGGTAATGCGCGATCTCCAGCATGCTTTTGTAGGGCATGTTTCTTAAATCCTCAATGACCACGCATTCCCGACCAAGAACTCTTTTCCTAGTCCCTGCAAGTGCGGGACACTCATACAGCATATGTGCGGCATCTCCAACATCTTCCAAGCATAGGCTGTATGTGTCATCCTCTATGATACCCATTTTGCGCAAATGGTACTCGAAGTGACCATGTCCCGTGACAGTTTCCGAATACACTCCTCACCCAGACGCGACGATACGTCCGTACTTCTCATCATCTTGATAACCGCCTGATTATCAAGTGCGATAAGAATATTCTTATGTCGCACTCGTCGATCAGCCAGCACATCAAGAGCTCTTGAAAGAGCAAGCAATTCCGCCTGAAAGACGGTTGTATACTTGCCCATGGGTATGGACTCCTCTACTGCCAATTCTTCTGAGAAGACGCCGGCACCAGAGAGTTCATCTTTGCGAGAGCCATCCACATACATAGTGATCTCAATATCACTCATATCTGGATGCTCCCCATTGCCAATAAGTGTCTTGTGAAATCTATACACAAGCCTACTTTTTGTCTTCCCATCACCTGGCATATTCAGTTCCCTAATCTGATTTTTCATCTGAATGAGGATTCTCCTATGCCCCGTAATGTTCCCCACCATGTGCCGTCACGTTCCATTCGCAGCGCCGTTAGACCCGCCACCTTCTTGACATAAATGTCAAGTGGAGTCAGAGATAACAGCACCTCCATAGCCGCGCTGGGTGTCGTGCGCATTGCACCTGTCATGCCTACGCACACCATCCATTGCAGCTTTCCTAACTTATACTTCGTCGTCTTATGGTCTACACGGGTCCACCAGACAACTGCAGCATGAATCAGTACAGGTCTTAACATCATGGTGTAGATCCAGTATAAGGCCTTTGGGGATATACCCCAGTTAAGGCCTAATACTCTTCTACATTGCCAGAAGATTCTCCTAGCCTTCTCAATCTTTTGCTCAAGGTGCACTTTCCACGTGAGGGTACTATCTAGGATAACTCCTAGATACTTGACCTCGCTAGACACCTGAAGCTCCTGACCGAAAAGTGTAGGAGCATTGTGCGGCCCCAGAGTCTTTTTCCTAGTGAAAATCATCATGTCCGTCTTGCTAGCATTCACTGTAAGGCCATTTCTATTGCACCATGCTTCAACCACACGGAGCCCTCTCTGGGCGATCTCCGCAATAGTGCTTAGATACGGTCCTCTCACAATAATTACTATGTCATCAGCGTAACCAATAGTAGTTATGCCGTTTTCCTTCAACTCTCTCAGAAGCGAGTCTACAGTGATGTTCTAAAGAAAAGGTGATAGTACACCTCCCCGAGGGCAGCCTCTACAGACCCTGCTCCTAACAGACTGTTGGCCAAACTGTACTGTAACGGCTCTGTTTCGCAGCATGAAGTTAATCCACTTACGAATAAGTGGATTAACTCCCCTGCGAACCAAAGCATCGTCTAACATACTAAAATTCACTTTGTCGAAGGCCCCTTCGATATCCATGAAGATGGACATCATTAGTTCCTTCGCATCCAGCGAACTCTCCACGTGTCTAGTTAGATCGTGAAGCGTGGACTCCGTCGATCGACCCGTCCTATAAGCGTGTTGACTATCCTGGAGTGGTGTCTCACTAAGTGTAACTCTCTCTATCCAGTCAGCACAGACCTTTTCCATGGTTTTAAGCATGAAAGAGGTTAGGCTAATTGGTCTGAAAGACTTGCACACAGTGTAGTCAGTTTTCCCAGCCTTGGGTAGGAAGGCTACCCTTCCCTCCCTCCATGCCATGGGATTATAACCAGTGGCAAGGCAACCGATAAGTATCTCTCTTAGTCTTCCCTCAATTAGATCGTAGCCCCATTGAAGTAAGGCGGGAGAGATTCTGTCTGGTCCGGGAGATTTGAACGGCTGAAAAGAGAATACTGCCCATTTCAGCCTTTCCCTCGTCACTATGCTAGAAGCCATGTTCCTGTCCCGCCTTCTTACCCTTTTTTCCAGGGTTGCCCAGCTAGACGCGCATACATAGCTTCCAGGAAAGTGAGTCTTTAGCATCTCCTTCGCAGTTTCCTCCAGGTCCTCTGTAAGCTCTCCCGAGGCAGTTTTCACCAACCCTAGAATTGCTTGAGGATCCTTGGATATGGTTCTCTGTAATTTACAGATTTCCGGAATATCCGTCATACTAGTACAGAAGTTCCTCCACGATTCACGTTTCCGCTTTCGCAGGATACTCTTGAACTGTCTCTTTACGGCCTTATAATGGAGCCATGCATTAGGATCATCTCCACGCATCGCTCTGTTAAAGGCCGTCCTGACCTCTGACCTGCAGCGTTCAAGGTCATCCCCCCACCATGGTGTGGAGTTGCCCTCTACTACTTGCACTTCAGGACAGGCCAGTAAGTAGGAATCTTTAATAGCTTTGGAAACAGCATTTACTGCAATTTCCACTTCCCCACAATTTCTTATGGGGCGCCATTCTCCCAGGCCCGTTAGTTTCTCCTCCAACACTGATCTGTATCTGGACACATTAGTGTTCCGAATATTCCTAACGGGCACGGAAGCGATCCTTCTCCTATTGTATTCGACTGTGAAGGTTAACGCGTTGTGGTCTGACATAGTAATGTCAGGGTTAACCTTCCAGTCTACTACTCTGTCCCGGATATCCATACTACATAGCGTGATATCTATCACCTCCTTCCTTCTGCTATTGAAGAAAGTTGGTGTATCACCTCTGTCTAGGATTTCTAGACGTCTACCAGCGATAAATTCTAAAAGCTTTTCGCCCCTCGAATTTGTATCGCTACTGCCCCATACCGTGTTGTGTGCGTTGGCATCACAGCCCAGTACAAGTTTCTCACCTTTTGATTCACAGAGCTCCACTAACCCATTCAGCTTTTGAGAGACTGGTCCCTCTGGATCTGGAGCATCATAGGGGAGGTAGGCGGAACACAGTGTGAAACTGCCTCCACCCGCCCCCACGCGTAGCACCGTAAGATCAGATGAACTCAGTTGATGAAGGAACAGACACTTTATACCTTTCCTGATCAAGATGCATGCACGAGGCTTGTCTCCCGATCTGTCAAAGTACAAAGTTCCATTCTTAACCAATAGGCCCACGATCCTATTTTTAAAGAACCATGGCTCCTGTATCAGTGCAACATCAATCTGTGAAACCAGTGCCGGCATAGCATCGCAGATGCCGCCTTACTGTGATGCAAATTCAGTTGTTGGATGTGTAGATGCCGCCTTACTGTGATGCAAATTCAGTTGTTGGATCAAAATGCCGACATCGAAGTTGCTTTCTAAGGGCAGAGCATCAATCGCATCTAGTAGAGATACTTTAAGCATTTCTACCTTCTGCTCTGTCAGCTCACCCTCTTCGGCCTCATCGAAGACGCCCACCTGAAGACCTGCTCTGGCAGCTTCAGCATACGAAAACTGGGTTTTCGCGTGCTTCTTCTGCCTCACATCCTTCAGTTCATCCCCCTTCCTCTTGGGGGCACTGGAAGGGGTTTCAGATGATTACTTGGAGGAAGCGGCTTTCAACAGCTCCTTCCTCGCCTTCTTCTGCCTCCTCTTCCTTTCTAAAGCGACTTCCGATTTGGGTTTAGAAGAAGCAGTCTCGGCATCCTTTTGGGACGCCTTTAACCGCTCCTTCTTCGCCTTCCTCTGACGCTGCTTCCTAGCCTTCCTAGCAAGTCGCTGTTGTTCCTCGCTAGCAGGGCTAGGTTCTTTTAATCCGCTCGCTCCCTCGTTCAAAGCAGCAATCACATCGCCTACTTCCTTCAATGGCTCTGAGTTTTCACTCCTAGCCTCCTCCGTTAGCAAGCTCAGCGGTCGCTGCTCCTTCCTTGGGGGCATGCGGTTCTTGGCCTTTGGCTTCTTTAAAGGTGTTTGCTCCGTAGTCGTAGATTCCGAAGTTTTGACACCCCTAAGCCGCTTACTTAGCCTCTTCACCTCAGCATTCAGAGATTGAAAAACTCCAGGTTTCCCCATTCTTTCCCCCTCCAAAGCTTCGGTCACTCCTTCCTCCTCCCCCGAAGAAGAAGATTCACTATCTGTATCCGAATACTCGGGCAGATAGTGCTCCCTCTCCCTCAGGTCCACTAGCAATGGTTGGCCCTCCCCAGAATCCGAGGGGCCGACCTCCTCCGTAGAGAAGGGTGGATTTGTCACCGAAGTGAGCTTACCACCTGGGGTAGTCAATCCTTTGTTTTGACTCATTGCTTCGATGTGCTCTGTTAGTTTCGGTTGCATCATTGACCAGTTGACCTTGACGACATGGTTGAACCTGCCAGAAATGTTTCCATTCCCGTCGCCTTCGCTCTCATGGTTTCTGCATCCTACTACAAGCCCCCTAACCACGACAAGGTAGAGCCCAAGGGGGTATATATGTATATACTGATTAAGCGTTATGGAATTACCATGAGATATATGTATCCCAAATTTAAATGCACTTTTATATTGTAATTCTATATATGTTTAATATAACTGACCTGAATTTAATCATGTATATTATCATGATACTTGTTAGTATTTTATGATGATGCTGCCAACGGTATATACTGATCCAGTTGCCAAGTGTGATCCAGTTACTAATTTTAGTTTTTTAGTTGCTGATGATCTCGATTTATTGCTTGATGATTTGATGATCCAGTTGCTAATCTTGATGATATTGGTAATATATTTTGTTAAATATCGATGCTCCAAATCTATTAAAAGCTGCTGATGATCTTGATGATTAAAATCTTGAATTACTTTTGCGTGGTACTATATTAAACTCGCGAAAAATATTTTTAATTCGCGCCAAAATACTTTTTAATTAAACTTTAATGGATCCGGTTCGAAGTACCAAATGTTCAAGTCAGATTTAGTGGACTGTATATTAAAATGTTAAATTGTCTGATATCGACTCTATATTTTATTTTACCAATTAAAGTTTAATTAAGAAAAAGGGAAAGTAAAAACACCAACTTTTTATTACTTCAATACCTTATAAACGGTATATATTTATATTAAAAATTTTTAAATTAACTCTACAAAATGATGATTACGAAAGAGAAAAGTAATTTTAATTCTGTACATTAATTTATAAGTTTGAATTTTTAGTTAAATTTACGTTACTTATTTTAATTATAATACAATTATAAAATAGATAATGTTGTGGTGAATTTCATGTCCAGTTGTTCCCTTTCCATGATGGTTTCCATGCATGCGGGTTTGCATCTCTGCTACGTGAAGTTCGCCACATCTTACGTTGTTGATCATAGCCAGATCAGCTGGTAGATGTGTCAACACATTGCATTATCAATTTAGCGTCTGCCGTACGCCGTACGCAAAGCAAAAATTGACTATTTTAATCGCATAGAAATAATGCTAAAAAACATTCAATTGAATCAAAAATTTACAGAAAGATAAACAAAGGATGGAATTTTATGCTTATGGTATCATTTCCCGAATAATATACCTGCAAACCGCCTTCATGGAGCGATAAAAATGCACAATTTTTGTGCATGTCAAAAAATACACCTTAATATAGTCGGATCTTTACCCTGTTTCACAGTTTCATGAATAGACACCATACAAAGAACATAAGAAAAATTTAGAGCCCTGGGTCCCCGCCCCCTTATTTAATGGTAATATTATAGATGAATTTTTGAAAATTGATATGCACATAAAACAAGTACGATTTCACGAAAAACATTATAACTTTTAAAATAGATATACCAGGTAAGTGCCTTTCCATTCCATATAAAAAAATTAATCCCCGCCTTTTTTAAGTGGGTGAGGGGCTTATATATGAAACAAGTTACAACCCCTCAGCGGGGAAGTTTATTAAAGAAATGAGAAATAAGTTTCTTCATTATACTATTATACACCTTATAAAAAAAAATCAGCCTCATACCTTTACCCCCCTTCATTTTAATAGTGAAGAATTTTTATGGGACTATTAAAATTGTATTTTTAGTATTTAAAATGGTCATAGCATATGCAACATGTAAGATACGGCCTATTATCTTATAAGTTAGGTATAACAGGTTAGTATCTTTCGAAATCATTCAAAATTTTCAGCCCTTTCCCTTTTTATATGGGCGAGGGGGTATATTTATAAAACAAGATGCAACACCTCCTCGGGGAACTGGATTGAAAAAATAAGAAGTTATTTTTTTAATACTATTTTAGACCTTATGCGAAAAATTTGTTTGCGTACCTGCAACACCCTTTATTCTTCATCACTTAGAACTGCTCCATTTCAAAATTTATTATATAGTTTATGAAAATTTAATTGTTGGAACTTAGAGTGACTATAAAATAAGACACAGTTTAGATATTAACTTGAAACTTAGAAATTGGGTGCAATAGGTTCGTGGTAATCCAAATCAATCCAAATTTTAACTTGCTCCTCTTTTTTGGTGGAGGAGGGGGTATATTTGGAAATGCTCCATGTCTTCCGCGGGTGGCTAATTTAAAAAAAAGAAAAAATACTTAACTTAAAAAATACTTAAATACTTAACAATTGAATTTTACACCTTCTATAAACAAATCAGTCCCACCCCTTCAACCCTCTTTATGACAGTTGTATTTGAATTTCGATATTTTCAAAGTAAAATTTTTGAAATCCAGATTTTATGTACGACTTTCTAACTTCAATGCCAGGTACCATAATTTCAAGCTTTTCTAAATCACTTAAAATTGTAAACCACCATCTCATTAAAGTAGAGGAGGGGGTGTATTAATGAAATAAGCAATATCCCCTATGCGGGGGACTATATCAAAAAAATGAAAAATTAGTTTCTTAATAATACTATTCTACACCTTGTACATAAAAACGAGACCTGTACCTTCAACCCTCTTCATTTTACAGGGGTAAAAATTTCGACATTTATAGAATAACATATATTACATTTCGAGTATTTAGTATATATATATATAGTATTACAAATTCGAATACTCGAGTATTCGAGTATTGTCTTATATCATAAATTCAACCATTCGATATACATAGATAAGAATTTGATCATTTTTATCATTCGTATAAATTGTATATAAATAACATCATAAGTTTTATATAAGAACATAAAATATATTTACTTTTAAATTGTGAAAAACACGTAGTTTTACAAAATAATATAACATTTACTTAATTCTTTGTTTTTGTTAAATCCTAGGTTGATCTAAAAGGGGATATGAAGAACTCTTCCAACTTGGCAGCTTTTTTTTTGTACTTCAAAAATTTTCACCTGTACCTTTTACGTTTTTTTATATTAATTTTATATTAACTGGTAGTCTTCTAGTTTCAAGTGGGAAAGAGCAAAAAAAGTACTTCAATAGAAAATTAAATTTATAGTGTAAAATCACTAATATAGCCTATCCTTATATTCTGGTATATATTCTTTAAGATTTAAGAATTCATAATCCTGGATTCACAATGCAATAGCCGCGGAAATCGAAGCAAAGCAAACTAAAGCTAAGTCAACCCGACGGTGTAATAATGTTTGACTTCACAATGAAATTTTTTTTTAACAATGAAATGAAATTTATTTAAAAAAAAAATAACTTCAAAATAAACAAAAATATATAACTTAACCTGACAAATATAATAATTTTTTTGCGGAAAAAAACTATCACTATAATTTTTTGTTAATTAATATAAAAAAATTAAAAAGTTGAAATTAAAATTTTGACATTTTCGGGCGTTGATAATGGTAAAAGTAGAAAGTAGGCCAACTTTTGCATTGCTTTGCGTCGCTTTGTTTTTAATTTTTAAATCGTTTTCCAATCGTGCGTTATGTGAAATTGGAAATATTAAAAGATTCGCTTTTATTCTGTTTTTAGTGAATTATTTACTAATCCTGTTTTAACGTATAATTTGGAAATAGCATATACCGGCCTACCATAGCAGGATTATCTACTATACGGCTTTCAGACACACTTTCTTACACCCTCCGTGCAGGTTTGCCAGATTTTTGAAACATCATATCGGGAAAAAAACATCAAAACATCATATCGGGAACGTCATTTTGAAGTTCTTTTTCACCATTAATTCTGCTTCCAAATTTTCCAGCAGCAACCGATTCCTTTCTTTTCTTCATGCTGTTCCCATTAAACTAAATATACGTTCGGAAGTAGCATTTGTATGCGGAATTGAAAAAATAAAACATAATATTTTATATAAATTTGTTGTATTTTCATTAAGTTTGAAAAATTCTACCCATTTTTCATTAGCTACTGAGCTTTTAGTTTTTTCTTTTTCTAAATTAATAAAATTATTTAATTTCTGAATTTCCTCAAATAAAATATCTTTGTCTATTATATTGCATATTTCAAATAATTCTATTATTTGGTCAATTTGTTTAAAACTAATAGCATATTTTAAGTTTAGTGGTTTTAGTATTTGAAACTTCTGATTCTTAAAATTAAACAATTTTTCTAAATAACCTATTGCTGTATTGAAAAATGATCTGGCTTTTAATAATTTTATGATTTTTTCATAAAATTATAAATTTTATGATTTTTTTTATTAAAATTTGTTTAAAATCGGGAGTTTGGTTTATATATCGGGAGACGGGAATATGAGTTTCCTATCGGGAGATCCCCGCCGAAATCGGGAGGTCTGGCAAGCCTATCGGGAGATTCCCGCCGAAATCGGGAGGTCTGTAACACAAAAAGCGATACGTTTTCAAGCCGCCAATGCGTCAGGAAAGCGTAACGCAAAGCGGTACGGTTTCATGCCGTAGCGTAGGAGAATGGCTTGAAATCATTAATAAATTAATGTTTAATAAATTAATAAATTAATGTTTATTCATTTTTTAAATATATGGATGTAAGTTATTTGACGAAGAAAAGTGGTGACGTGTTTGTATTAATGTTTAAGAATTAATGTTTAATATTTTAATATTTTGTATTAAACCAATTATATTATAATACAAAATATTAAACATTATTTCTTAAACATTAATACAAACACGTCACCACTTTTCTTCGTTGTAAATTAAACTTAGATAATAGAATATAAGGATGCGCTGTATTAGTAATTTTATACTATAAAATGAATTTTCTATTGAAGTACTGTCTCACTCCCTCTAAATAAAAATATGGTAGACTAGAAGAGTAGCCGTTAATATAAAATTAAAATAAAAAAACGTAAAAGGTACAGTTGAAATATTTGAAGTAAAAAAAAATATTATATGGGTAAATTTAATTTTGGTTCTAAATTGATATTTTATTATAAATATAGCTAAAATTATATTGAATTTAAGGACCCTTCGTATTTTCCTAAAAATGTTCAATTGTAAAAATTTTATATTGACAAATATATTGGGAATCTTATTTATTTTTAAATTTAGTTATATCTATTATTCTTGGAATAATATATTTTATAATTACCGCAGGTAAAATATAGATAATAATGAAAACGGTATCAATAATTTTAACTTCAATAAATTCATATAAAAATAAATTAATTTGTTATATGAAACATAGTAATACGCATTTCTCTGTCCACAATAAAGGTTGATATTGACTTTTCTTTATTAAAAACATTAATTTTCTTGTTATAATAATTAAAAATTAATAAATTTTAATTTTGTGTACATTTTGTAAACAAACTAGTACCTTATTATATTATTTTTATTTTATAACAGTACAATTTATTTTACTATTTTTTTTGTTAGAACGGCAACTGTTTAAATTTTTCAAATTTATATGAAAAATAATTTTGTGTTTTAAAAAATTGAAATTTATTAATTAAAAACTTGTTTTTGAAGAGAAAATAAGAGTGATAATTAAAAATTACTAAATTAATAGAGAAGTGGAATTATTAATCTTTAAATAAATATCAAGCGTAGTGTTTAATTATGTGAATACAAAGCAAATCTTCATTCTACTGGAATATCTTTTTATAGGTGATTTATGATTATAGAAATATATAAATTTAATTGGTAAAAACCATATTAAACTATTTCTTGAACCATAAGTTAAAGTTTATTTTAGAAAAGTTAATAATTTAAAAAAATATATTTTATATTTTTTTGTGATGAAAATTTTAACCAATCAGAATTAGGCTAGGGCAGTTTTCAGTGACATGCGTTTTTATTTTATGAGGGAGTGCGTTATAAATTATGAGCATAATTTTTATATAATTTTATTGTTTATTTTAACATTTCCAAAAAGAAAATAGCGAAATTATGCGTTGGAAAATAGTAAAGAAATAAATTAAGGAGATATTGGGAGCCAATATAAAAATTTTTTAACAGAAATTGTTGTATTCAAAGAATTGAATTGTTAAATAGATATTAAAGTTCATGTCTATGAAATATTTTTTAAATAAAAATTCAAATTGTGATTAATAATATAGTTTTATTAAAAATACTAATACTAATATTTTTTAAAATATATTTCAGCCACTTGTCCCCCTTTATAACTCCGCTTTGTGCAATTATTCTACTTCAATGCGCAAGCCACTACATAAGCAGTCAAATTTCTATGTATGCAAAAGTACTTCACTAAATTTATAATACAGCGCATCCTTATATTCTATTATCTAAGAAATTAAACTAATAAGAAAACACATGGTGATGGTGGCTACTGCCGATATAACAAACATATTTGTCAATTTATAAATTATACTCCCGCCGCTCTTAGCGGCTTATAGGCGGTTCGTTTTCGTGCCGCTAAGACGGTACGCTTTTATGCCGAAAAAACGGTACGTTTATGTAGTAAAATTACTCAGCCACTAAAAACGATATGTTTTTATTGCTTAGAGGGAAAAGAATTATTATCCTTACTGCTTGACCAGAATCAATGCATTTTGCGTGTTTAAGGAGCGAATTTTATCGATTAAGATGAACCAAAATAAATAGAAAAACTGGAAAGCTGTCATTAATTTTGACATTTGTTGTTCAATACCTCTTAAGCAAAAAACGGTCTCAGTTCTAAAGTTGTGACATTTTTTCACTGACATTCCTAAATTTTATCTCATATATAGCTCCTTCTTACTTCGCTAAATGTGAATCAAATTTTTGTTCTAAAATTGTCTCAATTTTATTCCATCAAAGTGAATTCGAAATACAATTCCAAAAATTGAACATTTTCTATGACACCAAACCAATTCCTCAATTTCACTTTACTAAATATGGATCAGAAATATATGTATCAGAAATACCTCAATTTAGTTCCACCAAAACGGAAAAGTGTTTTTTTTTCATTAAAAAAAAATTAAAAAAATTTTTTTTAACTTTAATTATCTTGATATATATTTATTTATGGAAAAAATATTTAAAATAATTTAGAAACATGTTTTCCGCAACGATCAACATCAAGGAGGGTACAAAAGCTGTGGTACATATTGGTTGGTTGGTTGGTATAAGTGGGGAGTCCTGGACGACTATCCAAAGACTCCAATTAACGAAATACCGCCGTTATACCACTCACTCTCGCGACCAAATGGTATGTACATATGGCAAGTGGGGTGATTATTAGAGTAGGTGAAATGCACTATTGTTTCTTCTATGTATGTTATCAGGCAACTACGACACGAAGGATTAAACGGGATACCAAGCCTGGAGGCATGCACGCTAATCGGCCGGTGACCCGTAAACGTGGCTATTGTTCTGGCCAGATCCTTCCGTGGTAGTTTAATAAGTTCGTCAGTTCTATTTTTATTGTACGACGGCCAGGTGCTCCTCGCCGTACTGCAGTTATTTAACCCAACCCATCTGGAGTTGACTAGGGAAAGGTAGTGCAAGTGTACGTGTCTTACCGTATTCATTGGTAGCTGCACCTATTCTGCCAATGTATGGTCTAAGCCCAAGCCCAATCCGGCCAGTTCATCAACAAGGTCATTACCCTCAATGTTCCTGTGACCGGGAACCCAAAAGAGTGTAATATTGATATGTATGCCTAGGGTTGTGAGTTCTTCGTAAAAGTTTCTAACTAAGTTCGAAGATATGACGGCAGAGTTAAGAGCCTAGCTAGCTAGCAGCCTGACTGTCTGTAACTACTGCCTCACCTGTAGTGCCTAAGATCTTGAGCGCACTACAAGTAGTAAGGTTCTTAATGTGTGATCAAGGGGAGAAGGTGTAGAAACGAAACCAAGGCAGCACTTGGCGTCGTTCTCAACGCTCCAGTGATGCTTAAATTTTACGAAATTTTTACTGAATTATATCATTTTTATTTAAATTTATAATTTTTTTTCAAAAAAACAAAATTAAATAAAAACATTTTTTAAACTGAATTTGCTATTCTATTTCTATTGCTGCATTATTTTCAGTAGTTGGTGCATCCTCATCGGGCTCTGACACATCTTCACTATCTTCTGTTACTTGTGAAATTCCAGAATCTTCAATATTATAGTTAACAATATTATGCAAAGCACAACATATATTAACTGCTTTTTTTAGTGAATAATGAAGCTGTTGTATAATTTATCAAGTATTCCTATTTTGAAATACTCAATTTTCCTTATGTCTGTGG
>OX457085.1:34026009-34052361 GCA_949752835.1 Empis stercorea | reverse complement strand
AATCAGACCAATAATAAGTCCAAGATATCCAATTGTGTATTGATGAACATCATGTGAGTCGAGCTGATCTGGTTCTGCTGGTTTTAATTTTATTTCTTGTATCTGGTCTTGAATTTTGATTATATCATCCAATTGGGTTTGCACGATCGATTGCTTTGAGCGATTTTTGAACTCATGGACATTCGGTTCATTTATGAAATTGTTTATTCTACGGTTGGAATGAATTATGTTCGCAATTGTGTTGGATGGACGTTGTGTGAAGTTATTGTCAACGAGTCATGCTTAATTACGCAATTTTTCTTTATTTCGAGTATTCTCATTCCGGACAACGTTTCAGCTGAAGACTCGTCCTTGCATACGATCTGGATAGTAGTATATTGGATCAGTGAAAATATCCAGTGATTGGGATTGAACAACTGGATCCATTCAGCTGCTTCATGCGATTTGACCATCTCGCAAGTAGAATTAATTGGTTGGTGGTTAAAAAGTGCCATTTCACACTGACTGATTTTTGAGTTTCTGTTGTATAGACTATAGAGGATGTGATTGCTTGCATAGTAAACTGTTTAACTCTACCTTGATGCATGAAGCGGCTTCAGCTTCACTCATTGGATAGAATAGATCTCGATGCAAGCTAACTATTAAGTAAGAGGAAGATTGTTTAATGGTTACATAATTTTGACTTACCTTTACTGGTATTGGGATCAAGCGAAATGTTTCAAATTGGTTATTTGAAGCTAATGGAAGCTGTATTCGAAATATAATATGTCCCATTGATAATCGACCTTGTACACGCAGTAGCTTATACACGTTGCTAAAATCCGTTTGGTATGAGCCGAAAAATGGTAGCTTGAGATCTGGTGATAGGTTGTCCTTTATTGTGAACAAAGCATTCTTTAGTTGTGTTGGTGTGGTGTTAGCAGTAACGGATTTAGTTTGCCTTGATGAGAATCTCTTAAAACATCAAATATCGTAATAAACAACTAATTGCCATTCATTGGTAACTAAATTTACCATGCCTAAACTTTCGAAATACACTCCAGGAAAAGAAGTGAATCTAGTTATATCTACCGATGACTGGATATTTGCGTTGACATACATTAGTAGAACCAAAAGAGTAAGTAATGCAGCCATTCCTACTTACAGACTTTCGTGTGTTGCTCCGAAGGAAATTATTTTTTGAATCTTATGTTGATTTTCTTCCATGATGGCCGCCATGTTCATCATCAATTGGCAGTCGACACAATTTATGAATTGGGCGTTTAAAAGTTCCGTAGGCAGTTTTAACATCACCCACTCTAATTAGACCATCGTTACCCTTGTACGTTTTCTCAATTCGTCCCAGTCACAAGGAGGAAGATTGTCTTCCTTGATCAGAACCATTAATCGAGGCATTGCGTTTTGACATTTTGATTTCCATTTGTAACGCTGCTGAAGACTTGATCTGCCAATAGTTTGGATTGTATTGCACATCACATTGCCACCTCCGCCAAAATTCACTTTTAATATGGCTGACCAATTTCCATCTCGTGAGACTATCTATATTTTTGACATCAAGTTCCGGATCAACCACAGTTGTCAACTGTTCTCCTATAAGAAAGTGGTCTGTGTTAATGCTGCTAGGTCATTTGCAATCGAAGAAATTGGAGTGAGAGGTCGTGAATTTAAAATTGCTTCAATTTCCGCTGTCAAAGTACACAATTCCTCATATGTAAGAGATGCAGCTCCCATAGTTTTATACAACAAATTCTTGGTTGATTTCACCGCACTTTCCCACAGGCCTCCGAAATGCGGAGCTCGTGGAGGAATGAGCAGAAATTCTACACTTCGGGCAATACATTCTGTATGTATTTTACTAGCTGATTGTCGTTTGTTAAACATTTCATAAAGTTCTTGCAGTTGGTTACTTCAACCCACAAAATTTGTTGCATTATCTGAATACAGTTTTGCATCGACCTCACCTACTCCAAAATCTTCGAAAAGCGCCAATGAACCCATCTGCTGAAAGATCTGAAACGATCTCCAAGTGAATCGCCTTTGTTGAAAAGCAACAAAAAACTGCAAAGTACGATTTTTGTGGTCTTTTTCCTCGTATTTTAAAATGCGTCCATATTGGACCTGCAAAATCAACTACGGTGTTGAGAAAAGGTCGTCTGGGTTGTAATCTTGCAGCAGGAAGATTTTCCATTAATTGTGACATTGGTGTTGGCTTTGTTCTGAAACACTATATGCAAGTGCGCACTATTTTATTCGCAATTCGCTTCCCACGTATCGGCCAAAATCGCTGTCGAGTGATTGCAAGCAACGTCTGTGGACCTACATGATGGTGCTGCACATGAATTTCGGTCATTATTAGTTGAGTTAATGCATGCTCTGCCGGAAATAGTATGGGGTGTTTGTTATCAAAAGAAACATACGCAGCTTCAATTCGACCACCTACTCTATAATACACCCTCTGCATCGACAAAGGGTGTGAGAGAAGATAGTCGATTATTGTTTTCCAGTTCATCATTTCGTCCGAGGCACCGTATTTCGGCTTGGCAATAACGTTTGTAACAGTATGATAATTTTCCAAAAAAAAATTACCACCTGTTAGCTTAAGGTAAGTCGGAGGAGGTAACTTCGGAGTTCTAGTGAAGTGGGCGCCAGGTCTAGGGTGACCAACAGCGCATCACAAATAAAACGCTAGACCAAAATTTATATACTAGAACTCCTTGGACCACTGGGATTTCCTCCTGAGGTTTGCCAGCTATGCTCAGCCTGTGGGGCGTGAGTCGACCAGTGATCCAAACGGCAACCAATACTACAATACGATGATGCTTTCACTAATAAAAATTTTCACCACAGAAAATCGTTAAAGCGAAGCACCATCGTTAAGGGAATAAGGAGAGAGACGGACAAGAAATCCAAGGCGATCCATCCTGGGAATTATGAAAACTCAGCCAGCCATTTTCAACCCAAAAATCAACGAAATAGAAAAAAAAACTCAAAACAACAAACCGCAACACAGCAGCAACAACCTCTACAAAATAACTAAAAAATTTTGGAATTAAAAAAAAAAAAATTAAAATTCCAATAAATTATAATAAATAAAAAAAACGGATAATTTTTATTTTCTCTTAACAGGCGGTTGTTTTTTTGTTTTTATTTTATTAATAAAAAAAATTTAAAGAAATATATTTATATATAATTAATAAATAAAAAAATGTATATATGTGTGGTGTACGTAATATTTGTATAATATTGACTGTATTTTTAATTTTTTTTTTCTTACTCTCTGACTACTATTAAATTAAATAATCAATAAATAACACACAAAAAAAAAATTACCAATTTAACTTTACAAAAAAAAACTACTTTACAAAAAAAAATTTTACTTTACAAAGAAAAATTTACTAATAATGTAACACAAAGAAAAACCAAGCAAAAGCAACTAATATAAATCAATTAATTGTACACCACCAAAAAATAAATAATTTAAATAAACAATTTTACAGTATCTGGGTAAACTGCTTCCTGCTCCGACATGTCAGGACGGGAACCAGCAACCTGTACCTACAATTTTAAACAAAAATTTACACAAAAAAAAAACAACCAGACCAACCAAAAAAAAATTCAAATGTCGATGGTCGCTCCGCCGCTGCTCTTCCTCGACCTTAAGTTGACAAGACGATTAATTTTTTTTTCTTCTTTTGGGTTGGTTATTTGACTTCTCCTTGGATCGGCCGGTGCACTATATTGAACTGCTCGGAATTTAGGATTTTAATTGGATTATTATTTTTCAGATTTTTCTCGGTCCTTGATTTTTATTTATTGCTTTTCCGACGTGCGGCCCGGAAAATTTTGGGTCTATTAAATTTTCTTTCTTTACACTAAAGTTTTTAATTATTTTTATTTGGTAATTATTACTTTAATTCATATTATTGAAAAAAACAATTTTCCACAACACAACCAAATAAAATAAGTCACAAATTAATTTTCCTTTTTATTTTGAGACTAATTAATTTTACGAAGTGGGTTTTTTTTTTCTTCTCAATAATAGTTACCACGATCATACAAAATTTATATTTTTTTTTTCTTCTTAACTCAGTTCCACCAAAATTTTCCGGCCTAATTTTTTTTTCTTTTTCCTTTTTTTTTTCAAACACAAATTATATACACAAATCTCAAAATACAAATTCAAATTTTAAAACAAAAATTTCAAAAATTCAATCTCAAAAAGGAAAAAAAAATGTCCGACCGACCACAACAATTCTTTCTTTTCGACTGACTCCCCGAAAAAATCGAATTTTTAAATTTTTCCCAATTCGAAAACTCTATTGTTTCCTCGATCGCGTGATCTCTTGACTTTCGGAATCAAAATATGACCCCCAAGGGTAACAAAGGTTGTTAATTGTTTTCTGTTCCGAAAATCAAGAGACCGCAGCGCTGACGGGAATTTCGAACGTACTACGACATGACTACCAACCTATAAAAATTTTAATTCAGCCGTATGCTGACATCTGGAATATGACGAGCCGGTATATAATAATATAGACGTCAAGATGGACAAGATGTAAACAAATAAATAGGTGAGTTTTTATTTTTTTTTATATTTTAATAAATATTAACTTATTTTTAGAGATAAATTAACATAAACAAAACACGGTGTCACAAAACAGACCTATCTTGAGCTTAGCGTTCCAGATAGGCCTGGAAAACACCGACTCGTCATACCCCAGATGTATTATAATAAATGCTACATAAATATAAATACCAAAAATAATAATAACCTAAATAAATAACACCTAATAAAATAAATACCTAACCTAAACTAAATACCACTATAAATAATATAAATAATAAATAACCTATATTAATTATAAATTTACCTAAGAAATAACTAATCGTCTAACTAATAATTAAATAATAAAATATAATCACCCATAACAAATAACAAAAAAAATTTTTAACTATTCTTACAACTGAATAATACTAATAAATTTAACTAACAATAAATAATAATAACCAAGTATAAAATACTACTAATGTATAAATAATACTACTTAATCTAATTATCTAATTCATTCAGGTTCGTTGCATGGCTATTAAATTAAAATAATGTATTAAAATAACTAATAACTAATTAATAAATATCAAGCAACCTACTAACAAAAAAATAACTAATACTACCTACAATTAAATGTAAATTAACTAATACTTATACTAATACTACACTTAACATCTAAATGTAAATAACTACTCACTAATAAATAATAATAAATACAACAAAATTTTTAACTAAACTAACTAATACTAACTAAAAAAAAAAAAAATATAAGTAAATAAATAAATACAATCAATTGAAAAATATCACAGGTGGTAATTTTATTATCTGAATCAACGTGGGGCTGTCCCACACCCTGACCAGTCTCATGCTCTACCGACTGAGCTAGCCGGGAAATTAATTGTATATTTTCCAATCACTCATTATTTTTAATTTCTTTTTCTTTTTCCTCCTTTTTCTCTTCAACCAATATTTTATTACTATGCTAATTTTATTTTCCTCTAAATCTAATTTATCTAAACTCGTCTTTATCTCAACCAATGTTGAGTAACTCTTAGATATGAGCTCTGAACAGAGAAACAAAGTTACAGAATGCTTACCCATTACAAGTGGTTGTTTTGGGTCATCTACCAACAGCAACACTTTTAAGTCCTCTGTTGGGGTAATTACCTCCTCTTTATCGAAAGTTTCAGATACCTTTGGAGATAATTCGCTCTCTAATGCATTAGTTTTCGTAACCTTCTGTATAGGCAATTTCTTCAATTCCATGTTCTGCAATTGAAGCTGAATTCGTAGGCTGTGCCATGGCAGATTGAAAATTTAATAAATTTATAAGTGCTGCGGAACTACCTTCTAATAAAAATGGTATCGCTCCATTGTCCCACAGGAGGAACGTAACAATGGTATCGCTCCATTGTCCCACAGGAATTGTTGATTTTCTGAACAACCTTCAGATAGATTCCATAATATACCACATGCATGTGTTACTAAGGTTAAACTTTCTGATTTCAGATGTTTTAATAATATAACTAAACCCTTACGTTGCCGAAAATTTGTATGATAATCTTCCCTAGTAGCAATTTGAATAGACACATTCCTTAGAATTCCACTAGCAATTTCAGTTATTTTCAAGGTTTTACTAGGCCCTTCATCCGATAACAGGTCAACTAGAAATGCTAATGCACCTTCACAGATAATACTGCGTTTAAGGACATTTCATTATTAGTCTTCATGGCAACTTTAGCCAAGACTGTGACAATCCCCATTCCGCTTAATGCGGCTTTCATCTTATAATCAGATTGCCACGATAAATTATGCAAGACACTTGCGATTACTGGGAGAAAGTCGTCGGGTGAGGTATCTAGTTGCTCCACTAGAGCTTCGATAAATTCTTTATTTAAACAAAGTAATGCTTTATTGTTACCATTACAACATGTTAAATTAGCCAATACCATTAAGGCATAACGGCGTAAGGAATTGCAATATTGATCTTTTGGTTTAGGACCATGAGTTGCATGATCTAAATATACTAAACTTGCAATTGATTGTAATGCACCCAATTGACACATTAGAGGACGATTCTTTACGTCAAAACTAAATTTCATTAGACTCGCAATTGAGACCAATGGATGACGATATAAATCCTCTGCAATAGCTTCACCACCACTTTGTAGAAAGGCTTTTAAAGAGCAACAATAGTCCACTATTTGTTTCATTGAACTAAATATGTTTGATTCGCGTCTACCCGCCTCCTCATCTGGATTACCAGCTACAAAATTGAAGCCATTGCCGTAGTAATTTAACAAAACAAAATGTAACAAATTAACCCAAAACAATTCAAACCAAATCGCCATCGCAAAACTCATATTTAATTTATATAATTAACAAATAGTGTAAATGAGCGAGGAAAAAAAATAAATAAATAACTTTATCCTAATGTAACTAACCTAACAAAAAAAACAACTAATAATTATAAATAGTGTAAAAATAAATAACACTAATTGAAAAAAAGGACTAATACTAAATACGACTAACCAAAAAAAAATAAATTAAATAAATACCAATAATTGTAAAATAAAAAAAATTACCCTACACCTAATATAACTAATATAACTAAAACTGAACTACTAATTAATAACAACTACTGTATAAATAAATAAGAGACGAAGACAAATAAACCAAACACTACTCGTTTTATTTATTTTTACCCTTTTCTCCTATTTATTTAAAAAAAAAATTCTCCCGCCGTCAGCGCTCGCTACCGAGGAACCAACAGCCAAAATTTACTTTTAAATACAAAAAAAACAACAAGAAATATCGCTACCAAAAAAATATACAAAAATCCAAATCAATTCCACAAAAACAAATTTTAATTTTTACTGAGGCAATTTTTCCAAACTCTCCAGAATGGATGCTCTCTGGACTTCTCTTTTAATGGACAGGGAAGGGAAGGAAAAGGGTTAGGCAGAAGGGAAACTTCAATGAGAAATACTCCCCCAACACTACAAAAAAAATCTTTGGCTATACCAATTCCCTCCGATGCCCGGGCAAGGTCGGTTGTATAAGTGCCTTATCATGGTATGTCGGCTCTGCCATGATGGACTAACATTTCCGTTCATACTCGTGGGACCAAAATATGTAGAGAAATGTAATAAAACAAAAACAAACAAAAACAACAACAAACATCGGCTCATCCTCGGAGGATGAGCTCTTAGCCTCCAGCCAGGAGACTGTTATAGATGGAGCAAGCAGCAGTACCAGTTGCAATACTCCTGTTAAAGATACCGAAACCAGTACCAGCCATAGTACGCCAATCAATATTAAGCCTGGATGTATTACAACTACCAGCCATAGTACTACCTTACATCCAAGTCAAACAAGTACCAAGCCCGGTACTGTGAAAAAACAAAGAAGCGCCGGCACTCTTCTCAAGCGTGAGTACTCTAAGGCGAAATTCATTTTGAACAAGATCGCTCGAAATGAAGCTGAAGGGAAAGCGCATGAGAAGGATGTCGAAGACAAGGTAAAATATGCCGGGATCGTGCAGAGATTTGAAGCTCAATTCGCAGATCCTGAGGTGCGACCTACCAAGAGAAACAGGTCTCAAGATGAGTCCGGGTAGGCGCACAAAGAACCAAGGTCGCCAAGACGGAGACCAGCGACAAACCAAAGATGTCTGCGAAGAAGTTAAGTGACATAGTTAGATGTCACTTAAATGTCGCAATCATTGACGAAAAAGCCAAAAATTTGAAAGTTTCACCCGAGCTATGGGTGAAAATAGAAGCGGAACTGTCAGCGATAGTAATTAACCATATTCTTGGTTAATAACTGTCAGCGATAGTAATTAACCATAAACTTAGATTCGGCATCCGTCTCGCCAAGCTCAAAATTTTCCAAGCGGATAGTGATGAGCTTGACGAGATGGATGAGGCAAGCGACCTGCTCGAGGAGATGTCTCTGGCCAGAGAGACAGGAGCAGAAGCACTAACAGCAGGCGATGAAGGTTGTCCAGGTTAATCTCAAGCACTCGAGATGCGCCTCGGACAACCTGATGATCTTCCTAAGGGAGGAAGACATCGACATTGCCTTAATCCAAGAACCCTGGATTAAGTCCTCCAGAATAAGAGGTCTTAATCACAGAGACTATAGCCTATTCTACAAGCCTGTAGATATAGATAAAGGTAAGCCAAGGACGTGTATTTTGGTTAAGGAACATATAAATACACACCTTTGTTCTAATTTTAGTTTTGAGGTTATTACCGTGGTAAAGGTGGAACAAAATGACGGCAAGGAGATATACGTCAGTTCGGTGTATCTGCCTCATGATGAACCAGCCCCGTCAACTAAACTTGTAGAACTTATCCTAGCCACAGGAAAAAACTTATTAGTTGGATGCGACGGAAATGCCGGACATACCCTGTGGGGTAGCTCTGAAATTAACGAAAGAGGTGAGTCACTTTTTGATTTTATTTTAAATACAAACTTATCAGTATGCAACAGAGGTTGCACACCAACATTCACTTTTCCGAGCTCGGACACATTCCCCGGGTGGGAAGATGTGATCGATATTACCTTAGTTAGCAATAATGAATCCCTGAAAGTAGAGAACTGGAGGGTATCCGAGAAAAAATAATTTTCTGACCATGGCTGGATACTCTTCAGTGTTAAATATTGAGTCAGGAAAACCCAAGCCCCATAGAAACCCCAAAAACACTGATTGGTCTAAGTTTAGATCGATTCTGAAACAAAAGCTTCCAGTCATATGTAGCGATTTGAGATCCGTTAACGACCTTGAAATAGCCACGGACAAGTTTACGAAGGCCATGGAGGTCTCCTTAAAGTAGCGTGTCCAATTAAACGAAGTAGAAAGTCGTTCCCACCGTGGTGGGACGACAGCCTTACGCAGCTACGGAAGGTGACTAGGGATGCCTACAATGTCTGCTATAGTCTAGGCACGTGGCAACTCTATAAGGACCGCGTCCGTGAATACAAAAAACCCATTAGAGCTGCCAAGAGTAAAAACTGGCAGGAATATTGTGAATCTATAGAGAATACTAGGGACTCTGCCAGACTTAGCAAAATCTTTAGTAAAGAACACTCTAACCCCTCCTTCCTCAAGAGTGAGGACGGAGAATGGACATCCTCATCTGCGGAAACTCTGCAGTTGCTAGTAAACACTCACTTCCCCGGTTGCACTAACAGCGCCGAACAGGTCACCAGCACGGGTGACCAAGCTAGCAGCGAGCCTTCAAGAGAATGGCTCGACTCACTCATAACGAAAGAAAAAATTGCCTGGGCAATTGACGGTTTTTCACCATACAAATCAGCCGGTCCTGACGGTATCTTACCTAAGATGCTCCAGGAATCCAAAGAAATACCTATCCCGTGGATGATTAAGCTATTTAGATGCAGCCTTGCCCTTGGCCATATTCCTCAAGCGTGGAGGAAGGTAAAAGTTGTTTTTATCCCAAAAGCCGGAAAAAGGGGCATGATTCGGCTAAAGACTTTAGGCCGATAAGCCTCTCCTCGTTCCTGTTAAAAACCATTGAGCGAATACTCGAGTTAGAGTTAAGAAATAACCTAGAAATTACCCCGCTCTGCAAAACTCAGCATGCCTATTGTAAAGGCAAGTCCACTGAAACTGCACTAAGTGAAGTGGTCAGAAATGTTGAGCAGTCCTTACAATACAAAGAATATACACTGGCCACCTTTTTAGACATAGAAGGTGACTTTAACAATATAACGAATGTAGCTATCCTAGATTCCCTGAATGATTTAGGAGTTGAATCAGCTCTCAGCAGGTGGATAGCTACTATGCTGAAAACAGGGGAAATCCAAGCGGATCTTGGTAACTTCCGAATTACTAGAGGAGTTAGCAGGGGCACACCTCAAGGTGGGGTGTTGTCCCCCTGTTATGGCTTCTGGTAATGAACAAGATACTTAAAACCCTACAGGAACTAGGAATTACGGCGGTGGCATATGCCGACGACCTAGTAATTCTAGTTTCTGGTAAATATCTCCACATAATGAGTGAAATTATGGGTAAAGCCCTGGAAAACGTTAGCAGATGGGCCAAAAGTTGTGGTCTACGTGTGAACCCGGCTAAAACAGAGCTGATGGTCATCACTACGAGAACCAAAATCCCGGTCTTCACCTGTCCTAGTTTGGATGGAGTAAGACTGCACCTTACCCCAACGGTAAAGTACCTCGGGGTTGTACTTGACTCTAAATTGAGTTGGAAACTCAATATCGAAAATAGGGTCAACAAAGCCTACGTAGGTTTATATTCATGCAAGAAGATGCTTGGAAAAAAATGGGGACTTAAACCGCGTATGGTTCTATGGATGTACACCGCAATTGTACGCCCCATTCTCACATATGGCTCGATAGTTTGGTGGCCAGCAATGAGAAGGAAATACAACTGTACCAAGCTAGGTAGAGTTCAGAGGGGGGCATGCATGTGCGTCACGGGAGCGTTAAGAACAACGCCAGGTAACACACTGGATGCAATCCTCTGCCTCCTCCCACTAGACCTCCATATCAAACTACTAGCTGCAAATAGCGCGATCAGACTCAAAGAAAGTGGGTACTGGCGGGAAAAACCTTACGGGCACAGCAATATTCGTGGCTCGATCGACAAGAGGCTGGTCCCAACATCCACGGATTACTCTACCCCTAAATTGGAACTGAACAAGAGGTTCAGTGTCAAAATTCCAACCAGAAGGGAATGGAATCGGGGTAACATACTAAGGGGTTTGATGGTTCAAAGATGGACTGGGGTGTGGTTGCAGGGGTCTTCTCCGAAACATGCAACATAGCGGAAAAATTCCGATTTCCGGACAAGTCCAGCGTCTTCCAAGCGGAAATGCTAGCAATCTGGAAAGCATGCCAGCTTGCGAGAGAAGACACCTCTCCCAAATATAACATAGCGGTGGCAACAGATAGCCAGGCTGCTATTTTGGCCCTCAACTCCGCTCTAATATCCTCAAAACTAGTTAAAAAATGCTCAGACGAGCTTGTATCTTTAAGCAACTTAGCGAACGTCACTCTAATCTGGGTTCCAGGTCTCAGGAACATACACGGAAATGAAGTGGCGGACGAACTAGCAAGGGAATGCTCAAGCATGGACGCCGCGTTGGCGGAGCATGTGGAGATCCCCATCAATACGGTTAAGAAACCCTTACATCCACTTCCTAGCCTTAGCTGAGGCAAGATGGAAGGGGCTTGCAACATGCAGGACAGCCAGAAGTACATGGCCGTCCTACGACCAAAACAAAACAAAAAACCTCCTTCTACTATCCCGCACGGATATGGCCAGCACTATAGCTGTATATACGGGGCACTGGCCAATAGGAGAACATTCCGCCAAGATGGGCATCCCATTCAACCACACATGCCGCAGCTGCAAAGAACCAAGCGAGAAGGAAACAGTGACACACTTCGTCGCTCACTTGGCATCGCTCACTTGGCAGCTGCAACCTACGCGACCTAAACGATCTAGCGTCGATGCGCCCCACGAACCTGACACAGTTCTTAAACGCGACGAAATGGATCTAAAAAAATTGGTAAAACAATTGGTGCATCTTAAAGTCCCATAATTTGGGCGCCAATTGTAACAGTATGATAATTTTCCAAAAAAAAATTACCACCTGTTAGCTTAAGGTAAGTCGGAGGAGGTAACTTCGGAGTTCTAGTGAAGTGGGCGCCAGGTCTAGGGTGACCAACAGCGCATCACAAATAAAACGCTAGACCAAAATTTATATACTAGAACTCCTTGGACAACTGGGATTTCCTCCTGAGGTTTGCCAGCTATGCTCAGCCTGTGGGGCGTGAGTCGACCAGTGATTCAAACGGCAACCAATACTACAATACGATGATGCTTTCACTAATAAAAATTTTCACCACAGAAAATCGTTAAAGCGAAGCACCATCGTTAAGGGAATAAGGAGAGAGACGGACAAGAAATCCAAGACGATCCATCCTGGGAATTATGAAAACTCAACCAGCCATTTTCAACCCAAAAATCAAAGAAATAGAAAAAAACTCAAAACAACAAACCGCAACACAGCAGCAACAACCTCTGCAAAATAACTAAAAAATTTTGGAATTTTCACAAAAAAAATTAAAATTCCAATAAATTATAATACATAAAAAAACGATTAATTTTGTTTTTCTCTTAACAGGCGGTTGTTTTTTTGTTTTTATTTTATTAATAAAAAAAATTTAAAGAAATATATTTATATATAATTAATAAATAAAAAAATATATATATATGTGGTGTACGTAATATTTGTATAATATTGACTGTATTTTTAAATTTTTTTTTCTTACTCTCTGACTACTATTAAATTAAATAATCAATAAATAACTTACAACAAAAAAATACCAATTTAACTTTACAAAAAAAAACTACTTTACAAAAAAAAATTTTACTTTACAAAAAAAAATTTACTAATAATTTAACACAAATAAAAACCAAGCAAAAGCAACTAATATAAATCAATTAATTGTACACCATCAAAAAATAAATAATTTAAATAAACAATTTTACAGTACCTGGGTAAACTTCTTCCTGCTCCGACATGTCAGGACGGGAACCAGCAACCTGTACCTACAATTTTAACCAAAAATTTACACAAAAAAAAAAAACCAGAACAACCAAAAAAAAATTCAAATGTCGATGGTCGCTGCCGCCGCTGCTCTTCCTCGACGTTAAGTTTACAAGACGATTAATTTTTTTTTCTTCTTTTGGGTTGGTTATTTGACTTCTCCTTGTATCGGCCGGTGCACTATATTGATCTGCTCGGAATTTAGGATTTTAATTGGATTATTATTTTTCAGATTTTTCTCGGTCCTTGATTTTTTTTTATTTCTTTTCCGACGCGGGGCCCGGAAAATTTTGGTTTTCTTTCTTTACACTAAAGTTTTCAATTATTTTTATTTGGTAATTATTACTTTAATTCATATTATTGAAAAAAACAATTTTCCACAACACAACCAAATAAAATAAGTCACAAATTAATTTTCCTTTTTATTTTGGTACTGATTAATTTTACGAAGTGGGTTTTTTTTTCTTCTCAATAATAGTTACCACGATCATACAAAATTTTTTTTTTTTTTTTCTTAACTCAGTTCCACCAAAATTTTCCGGCCTAATTTTTTTTTCTTTTTCCTTTTTCTTTTTAAAAAACTTTTCCAAATTATATACACAAATCTCAAAATACAAATTCAAATTTTAAAACAAAAATTTCAAAAATTCAATCTCAAAAAGGAAAAAAAAATGTCCGACCGACCACAACAGTTCTTTCTTTTCGACTGACTCCCCGAAAAAATCGAATTTTTAAATTTTTCCCAATTCGAAAACTCTATTGTTTCCTCGATCGCGTGATCTCTTGACTTTCGGAATCAAAATATGACCCCCAAGGGTAACAAAGGTTGTTAATTATTTTCTGTTCCGAAAATCAAGAGACCGCAGCGCTGACGGGAATTTCGAACTACTACGACATGACAACCAACCTATAAAAATTTTAATTCAGCCGTATGCTGACATCTTGAATATGACAAGCCGGTATATAATAATATAGACGTCAAGATGGACAAGACGTAAACAAATAAATAGGTGATTTTTTATATTTTTTTATATTTTAATAAATATTAACTTATTTTTAGAGATAAATTAACATAAACAAAACACGGTGTCACACGTTCTTGAAGTATCTTGATGATCACAACAAAAGCATTTTTAATCTCTGACATTAAAAGAAACGAATTTTTTGGACGTTTATCTGATGTTATTTTTGTAAATCTTATACGTATGCTGTACGAACTAAAAATGAAAATGAATTTTTATGGTTAATTTGAAAAATAAAATGATTTAAAACCTTTGATGTTATCAGCACCAATTTGGTGCAGCATTTTTCTTCCGTCAGATCTCTTTTTACTTGAAACTTTCCAGGCCATTCTGCAAATGATCTTTTCAAAAAGTGCGGACCGTAGAACCAAATGTCGACGTTCTGCAAGCACTCTGGAGCGATTTCTCTCGATATGTGGTCCGCTGGATTTGTCATGAATTTCTGAATCAGTCCAGTAATATATGTTCTTCTCGTTAATTTGTAAAACGGATTGCACCCTATTACATAATTCAGCTGCCAATTTTGCTGCTTGAAGCTCTGGGAATAGTTGATATTTTGGCTGGTGCCACTCTTGATTTTGAACATAGTAGTTTTACGACTATTGTATTATGTTCATCTGCAGATCGTACATAAACCGCTGCACCAAATGCACGTTCAGATGCATCAGAAAATCCATGAAGCTGGATTTCACTGTCTGATGTTGAACTGCGCACATGTCTGGGTGTTATGATTTTGTCTAGTTCTGTCAAACTCTTTCGAAAATGTATCCATTTAGTATAAAGATGAATTGGCAATGATGAATCCCAATCCAACTTCAGCTTCCATAAGTCCTGCATATTTTTTTTTGCTGTGATAACCACTGGGCTGACTAAACCAATAGGGCCAAAAATGTGTGCTACATCTGACAGCACTGTACGTTTGGTTATTCTTTTCGGTTCATTCCAGGATGTTTTGATTCCGATTACATCCGAACGAGGGTCCCACATTATACCAAGAGTTTTTATTTCACAGTTAGTAGTTTTAGTGATATCTAACGTATATTCAATGTCTTCCGGTGCAATATCTTTAAGTAACTTTTTATGCTGAAGATAATAAATTAATTACCTGAGATTGCATATTAGTTGCATGGTTCAAATTGTCGCTACCGGACATCAAATCATCTACATAGAAATCAGTTTTGACCATTTTTGATGCTAATGGATGTTTTGATTATGTTCCTATTCCTAATGATTGTAAACATTTGATGGATGTGTATGGAGCTGAAGTCGTACCATAAGTGACAGTTTTAAACTTGTATATGTTGAGCTTTTCCTGGGGTTGATTTCGCCAAGAACTGAGCTGAAAATTGTTATTTTGATCATTCATATGTATTTGTCGATACATCTTCTCAATATCGCTTGTAAATACATATTTGTATTGTCGAAATCTAATTAACACATCAAAAAGATCCTGCTGGATTTTCAGACCCTCCTAGTGCAATAGCTGGTTTAGTGACACATTTGTTGATGTTTTGCAGGATGCGTCAAATACTACTCTCAATTGTAGTGCTAGTCGGTTTCAATACATAATGATGAGGGATGAAATAATTTGGTTCCTTCACGTAGTTTTCTTTTACCAACTCCATATGCCCAAGTTCTTCGTATTCTGTCATGAATTTTACATACTCTTGTTTTAATAGAACATTCTTTCGTTCGAGTACCACAAATTGACCAGACTCATTTCGATAGGTTGTTTTCTTAAAGAAATCTACACATTCTTGCTCTGTTGATGAAATACTAGCTTCTTTTGTAGACAATTCATCAAATTCCCAAAATCGTTGAAGTTGCTCATCTAGAGTGTTAATGCCGCAGAATTGTACGGAAGTTCTTATGTTTTTCACCTTTCCCAGCACCACCCAGCCAAAAACTGTATTTTGTAGTGTTGGTGCATTGTCATTTAGTGAGATTTGACCTACCATCATTAATTCGCTATAAAATTCCGCTCCAATTAGCATGTCAATTCGTTTACTTTCAAAAAATTTAGGATCAGCTAATTGAATGTTTTGAGGAATTTTGAACGTTCGAGGACTAATGTTGTAATTAGGTTGATCTTCAATAATATTGTCTAAAACAAATACTTCCATCATTCTTGAATATGATGATGTATTCGATTTTATTGTAACTGTTGATCGTCGTTGAATTGATTGTTTACATCCCCCAATACCAGTTAATTTTAAGTCGCTATCGGCAACCCTCAAACCAAGTTTCTTGCTTAAATGTTTAGTTATTAAATTTACCTGAGATCCTCAGTCCAATAATACACGGCACTCGATAGCGCCACCGTAGATATCATATGCTTGTATCACAGCTGTTGCCAAAAATGTATGACAATTTTTCTGAACACCAAGACCGACTGCTGCATTTTCCTTCGATGATTTAGTATTGACTAATGTAGAACTTTGACCTTAATTTGAATTTGCTTGCTGGTTGACAGATAAGTTTCTTGAACGATTGACAATTGATTTCTCGAAAGCACCATGTACCAACGTATTATGCTTTTTGCTGCAATTTTTACAACTGCGTGACATACAGTCTGGAGAGAAATGCCCTTCTTTCAGACAATTGATGCACAGCTTCAATTCTTTCAATTTTTTTAATCGTTGATCTGGTTACATCTGCACAAATTGTGGACAGTGATAGAGTGCATGACTTTGTTGACACACCTTACAGTCCGATTGTGATGATGACACTACAAAAGAAGATTTTGAATTAATATGTTTTTGAAATTTATTATCTTTATTTTTATCATGCTGCTGAAGTCCTTTATAATTAAGTGCATCGAGCGATAGAAATCTTAATTCTATAAATTCCAAAAAATCCTGCAACTTATGAGGTTCATTTGGATTCTTTAATGATTGCTCGTAGAGGCTATGTGTAGATTTGTCAAGCTTTTTGGTAATATGTAGCAATATAGCGTCCCAGGACTTCACAGCGATGCCCAATGTTTCTAATCCCAATGTACATTCAGTGGTCACATCATGAAGTGACCTAATCGCTGCTGCCGATTCACCTTGAGACTTAGATTGTGAGAGAAGCTTGTTGAGCAATGCTGTTATTAAGATACGTTTGTTGTATCTATTTGTTGAAATTTTTCATGCTATGGTATAATTTTCATTCGAAATTGGCAAATGTTGTAATAATGATTTGGCTTCTCCACTCAAGTTGCTATTCAGATAAAACATTTTATCTGAGTTAGACATTGCTGTATTATGGGTCATCTGCGTATATGTATCGTAGAATTGCTGCCAGTTTAAATAATCACCATCAAATATTGGAATAGTAATCTTTGGTATTCTTAATTGTGTTTGTTGCGACTGATTTCTATGGTTGATAACAACTGCCATTGCTGGTAAATTTTTTGATAATTTCAGGATTGTGTTTTGTACAACTTCTTCCAAATCATAATAATTGGTCATAGATACTCCTCCATGCTGCGTTGCATCAGATTCCATATCAACCAATTCCCAAAATGATAGATTCAGTTCTGTGATAGTTGACCAATAAGTATTTATATTGTTAATTTTAACTCATATTGTTTTGAGTGCTGATCCGCTGACCTTGAATTTATTTGTTGAAGTAAATGTTTCATCATTGTGATGACTGAATTTTGTCGTCTGATTAACATCTGAAATTTGTCATAATTGGAATCGTCGAATTCGCATTCATAATTGGATTGAATGCGAATTCGACGATAGCGGTAGCTGGCTTAGCTTGAATCGTCTGATTTATATCAATTGGTGTATTCTTTTCTTTTTTATCAACTTGTATAATTTCACTTTCACCTTTTTGTTCTTGCGATGATTTCTCTAATTTATTAATGTTGAACTTTATTTTTTCTGTTAAATGATCAACACCTTCTTTCACGTGATCGTAATAATTGGTTTTAAAATAAGTAAGCGATGCATTTCGCGTATCAAGTCTTAACACTTCATTATGATTTTGTGAAAATTCAGTAAATTGTTCATTCAATCCCTTCAATTTTTTCTTATAATAATCCAATGTTCGTCTACTTATTGGATCCTTTCCCACATTTATGATAAATTGTTGAATGTTTTTTCCTAATACACTCTGCTGAGCAATTAATTCTTCAAATTTGTCCATATTTGCTTTGTAATTATGACACAATTAAATAATAATGGTTTTTTTTTTAATTAGTTTCACTCTTTTTATTTATAATAAAGCTATTCAGATTTTTTTTTCTCTGCCAATTATTCAGATTTTATCACAATTAATTTAACATGTATGTCTATTTTTATAATCACGTCGGGGTCACCAAAACTTTATGTATAATTTATCAAGTATTCCTATTTTGAAATACTCAATTTTCCTTATGTCTGTGGATTCCAGCACTCATAAATGAAACCACATATTGTCAATTTACTAATTTATTACAAAAAATTATTCTTTAAAAAAAAAACGATTTTACACCAAAAAATGCAAATATTAGTTACTATGCAACTTTACTTTACTCAATTCAATTTCAATTTTTCATTTATTTCAAATCATTTTTAGCATATTCAGATAAATTCCACAATTTATAATAAAAAAATATCAAAAAAATCAAAGACTTAATAATAATTCATTAATTAACATAACAAAAATCATACCAAAATAAAAAACAACAAGCACTCAAGTTATGTACATATGTAAATATTGATAATAAGTCAAAGAAATAGTGTTTTCCTATCCCAATAAATTTATCATGAAAAGCAAAATAAAATGAAAAATATAGTACATGCATTCTGTGCAAGCAAGGTTGCAGTGTCGAATGCAACAAAACAATTACTAAATAAATTAGGTTGTGGAAGTGAACAAGATCACTAGAATTTATGAATAATATTATAATAAAAAATAAGAAAATAAAAATAAAAAATTAAAGAAAGAATTAACTTACTTAAACTACTAAGCGAATTAAATTCAAAATTGCATCATGATCAAAACTGAAAAGCCAAGACTTTATCTCTTTCAGCAACCTAGAACTATAGCCTAAGTTTACAATACTCCTTGGTAATAAATTAAATAGCCGAGAAGCAATTGTCAAAAAAGAACTCAAGAAATGTTGCAAATGATGAGGTGGTATACATGCTAATCTACTATTATTACTTCTAAGACTATACGTTGCAGAATTTCTAAATTTTATAAAACCACTATTACGGATAAATTCCTTAAGAATTCGAAAATAAAACAGATGTTTTAAAGGAAGAATGTTTAGATCACGAAATAAATCAAACGAATTTACTCTTCTATTTTTTTCAAGATTATTCTAATAACACATTTCTGTTGTAAAAGAAGAGGTCGTAATAAATTATTATGAGTTCCACCCCAATTGATAATTCCATACTGTAGTCTAGAATTAAATAGACCATAATATAACATAGTTAATAATTTTGAAGAACATAGATGTTTCAGATGAAAAAAATTTCTAAGTACCATATGAAAATATTTTTTTAAGTTTTCTGTATGCACAGTCCAGTCGAATTTAGAATCTAGTGTAACACCATTTAGCACAGTGATAGTAAATATTATCCACTAAAGGAATAGACCCACTAAGACCAAAAAACATAACTTTAGTTTTATCACTTAATAGTAATTTATGAGCTACAAACCAGCGCCTTAGAAGCTCCAAGTCATAATTGATGTCACATACTATGTCTAGAATTGAATCACCAGCGTATGAACAACCAACATCATCAGCAAATGCCGTTAATTTACTCTTAAATTTTTGCATGAATATGGAATTGAAATATATCAAAAACAAGATTGGGCCAAGAACTGAGCCTTGAGGAACACCCAATAGAATTTCTTTGAAATCACTAAAAATTTCATCAATTCTTACCTTTTGCTTACGACCAGCGAGATAAGAGCAAAGCAATTTGTATATATTACCACGAAAACCAGCTCTAAAGATTTTATTGAGCAATATATTGTGATTAACAGAATCAAATGCTTTTTTGATGTCTATAAAGAGTGCAGCATTTTTAAACTTTTTATTAAGACCTTGATAAATTCTTGAACAAAAATCTAATAGAGCATCTTCCGTCGATCTACCATTACGAAAGCCATACTGAAAATTACTAAAGAATTTCATTTTATTTAAAAAGCTTAACATTCTGGTTTTAATAGTTTTTTCAAATAGTTTCGAAAACACACTCAACATTGAAATTGGACGATAATTATCAATATTATTTTTATTGCCTTTTTTGAAAAGTGGCAACACCTCAGCAATTTTCAAAGATTCTGGAAAAATACCATCATTAACACAGCGGTTAAAGATCACAGTAAGAATATCAACAACGTTAAGAGCTATGTTTTTCAACATAAAATTAGAAATACCTAAATGAGATTTCGAATGGGAATTATCTAGTTGTAAAATCAAACTATAAAGTTCAAGAGAAGATATAGGTTCAAAATAACAACTTTCACGCTGATACACTTCATTAACTAAAACATTGTCAATTTCACCATCAACCGAAGAAGATTCAGCACCAGAATTGCATATATCTGTGAATTTATCATTAAAAATATTACTAATAAGAATCTTATCCACGACTTCAATATTATCAACCACTATACTCTTTATAGATTCACTGTTACCTTTATCCCTATTTAAGATAGAATTAATAATTCGCCATTCTTTTCTTGTATTACCCTTAACTCTCTCAAATTCGTTAAAATAAAATTGTTCCTTAACCTTTTTTATTTCTAACCTAAGATTTTTGCAATAATTAATATAAGCTATTTTTAAATTCAAATTATTAGGATTTTTGGAACAATTTTTTAATAATTTCCGTTTCAATTCCAATTTGCTTAACAAATTAGAATTAATCCACGGTTTAAGAGGTTGTAATTTAGTCTTAGATCTCGAGAAACTTTCAGTACAATCCTTTATGTGAAAAAGTAATAAATTAATAAATTTATCAAAAGCTAAAGATGCATTAGCTTCATTGTGTATCTCATTCCAAGTTTCAAACCTCAATTTAGAATTTAGCTTAACAAAATTAATTTTTGAATATTCAAAACTGGTACTAGACCTTTTACGACTGTTTTTAACGTTTCCCTTACCAAGCACTAAATACGACATCACATGATCAGAAATACCGTGATCCAGAACACAACTATGTAAATCGATGTTATTTGAAACCTCGAGTCTGGTAAATATGTGGTCAATACATGAACGGGACGATTCTGATATTCTTGTTGGTACATTAATACAAGAAACAAAGCCGAACGATGACATCAAGTTTAAATATACCTCAACATCAGCAGAATTAGACAAAATATCTAAATTCATGTCACCTAAAATAACAAAATTTCGAGATTTAACTGTAGGCAGATAATGAGACAATTCTTCCAAGAAAACATCCTTATTGAATTTATTAAATCTGTATAGACACAGAAAAGTAATATCCACGCCATCAATTTTGCAACTAATTCTTAAGCCATCAGCACTACGCATAATAACATTAATTTTTTCACACATATAATCCTCTTTGACAAAAGCTAACACACCACCAGCAGCATAATCATTGTTACAAGTCGCAAATGAGTTGTAATTAGGAATACTAAACAAAGAAACTTCACTATCATAGATCCATGTTTCTGTTAAGAAAATAAAGTCTGGCTTATTCCGCAAAGAATTTATATAAACTATAAAAGAATCAAAATTTTTTCGCATACTACGAATATTTTGATTAATGATTAATAAATTATTTGTATTGATTGGGTTATGAAAAACACTTTCACAATATTCACTATCATATATACAAGAAGCATAATTAATATTTAACAAATTTAAATTATCAAAATTTATCATTTATATAAAAAAAAAAAAATATATAAATGGTATTAATAAAAATGAAAGAATTTTACTTAAGGCAAATTATTAAGATCCTCAAGAGATGTAATTACCACAGCTTTTTCATTTTCCTTCTTCCTCAAATAAATAATATCATTTTCTACCCATAAATATTTATAATTTTTTTTATGTTTAATTTTACGAACATCAATAAGTAATTTTCTTGTCAAATCAGAATAACAAGAATTGATATAAATATTTCTCTTCACAATATTATTATCAAATAGATCAGTATTCAGATGACGAAAGCTTTCATATTTTTTTCTCATAATCAATTTCTTTGTAAGCATCGATCCGAATTTAACACAGACAATGTGAGAGACATTGTTGTTAGTAACAGCATCGGCATAAGAATTTGAATTAGTCTCTGCGCTCACCGATTGTTTATTATTATTAATTTTTCGAACAAAAATATCATCAATTTGATTCTCATTTACATCCACATTTAAGCCCTTTGAAAACACTTTAAGAGCGCACTCCAAAGCATTCGTCTCATTCACCTTTGGTATACCCACAATATGAATCCACTTTTCTCTTTGTTTGTTTTGGATTGTACTAAGCTTCTTGTTCAATTCATCAATCTGCCGTTGAAGTTTGATTTTATCCTCTTGTAGAGATGTAATAAGAGAGATAGAATTTTCGTTGATACTCTGTAGACGAATAATTTCTTTATATAAAATTGTAAGAGTAATTTCTTTATCATCAGATACAACAGAAGATTGCTGATTAGAGGAAGACATAACAGGAGAAGAAGAAAAAGAGTTAAGTGTAGATGTAGAAGTCAGATCAATATTCTTGGCGGGATGCGTGTTGATACCAGAAGAGCCCGAAGAGTAGCAGTTAACAGCAATTGCCTTTGAATTAGCCACTGATGATGGTGGTGGAGATCGAGAAAATGAGTTCCTTCTCTTAGCATTGCAATTTTGACATCTGTGAGCAGCTTTATGAGATCTCATATATTGAAGGCAAATATTATTTAAAAAAAACTTATCAAAATATTACTTTACTTTACAAAATGTTATTTAGAAAAACTTATCAAAATTATTATTTTACTTTACAAAATGTTATTTAGAAAAACTTATCAAAATTATTATTTTACTTTGATATATATATATATATATACATATATATATAAAACAAACTAGTCAACTCAACTGGTTAATTATTTCTACTGAAAAAAAACAATTAGCATGTTTTTAAAATTTGGCTTATTTAAATATTTATACAATTTACATTACCAAAACTGCTATTATCAGCAGGTTATAATATTAATTATTATTATATTACATAGTGCATGTGTACTTAGTGAATAAAGCAATCCTTTGTAACATTATAATTATTTTCATGGTCACAAAGAATTGAAATGAATTAAATTATGTGTGGGATTGTGCTGATATTGCACATCACACGAAAATTTATGAATATAATATTCTAAAGTACACATGCATTATATTGATATACACTAACAAAATGTCAATAGGAATTACAATAGAAACTAAAAATATATTTTATATTTTATCCAGCTGTCTTGCCCCAAGCAAACAGCGAAATCGGTTTTTCAGTAACCCAATAGTGCCGCACCATGGGAATGCAATACCGGAGGAAATTTCAATACCGGTATTTCGGTATTGTAAAATAATAAAACCGGGATCCCGGTATTAAAACCGGTTTTCAAAGAAATTATTGGTGTTTAAACTTCATTGTTAAATTATTCATTGAATATTTATTGCAAATAAAAATTAAAAGTATAATAAATAATTCATTAAAATGGTATTATAAAATAAACAAACTAAACATGAAATAAAAATAAAAGAACATAACAATCACAATTAATTAAAAAAATAACAAAATTCAATTATTTAATACGGATTTGCTTGCTTTAAAATGACTTCTTAAAAAACAGAGAGCGTCCAGAGTTTTATCATCGAGTCTGCATCGAAATTTGTTCAAAATTACACCGGCAGCAGAAAAAGCAATATCAGATTCAACGCTGGTTGGACGAATAGTCAAAAGTAAATCATAAATTTGTTGCAAATATTTTTCACCGCCAAACTTACACTTTACACACTTATTACTTATTATTGTTAATTTAAGGAGTGCATGAGTCACTTAGTTTTAGTGTAAATAGGAACGACATATATTTGTTTTAAAATACAAATTCTATTTTATATATAGCTGTAAAATGTATTATTTGTTGTTTAAATATAATTTTAATTCAATACCGAAATACCGGTATTGAATCTATGAATACCGGGATTTAATACCGGACAAAAATGACCGGTATCCCGGTTTCGGGATACCGGTATTGCATTCCCTTGCGTTCAACAATATTACGAGCTTTTATGTGTTTTGTATTGAAAACACTCTCTACACTTCCTTCTGAATGAGATCAAATGGTGTCATTAAACATGGCTCCAAAGGATAACCAGAATCACCTAAAATAAATTTGGCTTTAGACAAAATAAAAAAATAAAGAGGCAATAAAAAACCTACCTAGAAACCATTCATTAGCTGCACCTTGCTGATATTTTTTTTCAAAATATGCTCTAGCATCACTTATGCTCCAAATATGAGCATCATGGTTGCATCCTGGGGGGCTACTATGAAACTATTCGACCGCCACGCATATCGAATATTATGCGCAAAATAAAAATACGATCCTCGTCGAATTACCCTACTATGGAAATTAGATATCGTACAACTTTTTTGACACTTTATCCGAGACACATTTACAAAAAACATTGGCGCTTTCCCAATTTGTATAGGCGCATTGCCATTTTTATTGGCGCATTTGGACTAAAATAATCAACATAATTTTTTGACATTTATTGATATAACAAGAAGTTTATTTTGGTAAACTTAAAGTGAAGCAACCGAACAAATATCAACAATAATTTAACATAACCTAACTTTATATTTTGACAATTATATTACTTTCCAAATTTCTAATATTAATTTCCAATTTGACTAATACTTTCCAAATTTCTAATATTGATTTCCAATTTGAATAATACTTTCCAAATTTCTAATGTTAATTTCCAAATTCAAAATTACACATGTGCAACCAGCTTTGCTACAATTGCACTTTCCAATTAGATTTTCAAAACATATAAAAGCCAAATGCATTTTCATTCTAATGAGAGTTTTTTTGTAGACACTCAATGAACAACTTCTTTTGTTGGTCTTTTGTGGCTCTTGAGAATTCTCTACGTCAAATAAATTGGACGAATTAATTTTAAACCGGCCGTTTATGTTTTTTTTGGATTGTTTTAAAAATAAAATTGTTTTGTTTTGTTAAAGTAAAGTTTGTAAAATTTTAAATAAAGCAGTAATTTTGTAAAGTAAAAATTATTAAAAAAAAAACAGTAAAGTTGAAAAATAAATTAAAAAAAACAGTAAAGTTGAAAAAATTAAAAAACAGTAATTTTGTAAAAATTTAAAAGAAAAAAAAACAGTAAAATTTGGAAGAATTTTTGAAAATAAAATAAAATAAAAATAATAAATAAATAAAATTATATTTTCTATTTTTTTTTTTTAAGAAATAAATACAAACATTCCGTTAAAAACCCTTCTTACAAAAGTTGTTATTAATTTGATTTTGAACTAAATAAAGTAAAAAAGTATAAAATTGTTTTATTGCATTTTGCTTTATATCGAGGAGCATTTAAAATTTTTTTTAGCAATGCCGTCATTTTTATTAAATACTCCACTAATAACTCAAATTGTTTTAAGTTTGTTGAAACCCTTAAATAAAAAATAAAAAAATGTTGGTACTTTTATTTAAATTATATTTATAATTTTTTTTTTATTTAATATAACTTATTTACACATTAAATAAATTTATTTTTTAATTTAGAAAAGCTTACATTTTAAAATAACTACCGGAAATAAATATCCGAAATCAATTTTGCTGTTGAATACATGATGTAAAAAAACAAGGTGTGACGAATATGAAATGACAAATGCCATTTTTAAATTTTTTTCGTCACTCAGGGTTAGTTTTGTATTGAAATTTATTTTTTAATTGAAACTTCAAATAATTTAAAATAAAAATCATATGAAAAAGTAACCTTCACTGACGTAATTGATTTTACAAAAACAACGATCCATCACACCTTTTTTTTTTGTACATCATGTGTCGAATATAAATATTATTGGTGTTTAAACTTCACTGTAAGGCGGATCATTCGACCAGCGTCGAATATTTTTATTTCATTGTAGCAAAATTAGATATTAGCATTGTTTATATATCTTATAGTTGTCCAATCAAGGAATTTTTTG